>JACTOM010000894.1:3540139-3574230 GCA_015832385.1 Elymnias hypermnestra
GGCTATTATGATACATTATAATATTATCCCACAGTCATCCGTGAGATGACTGTGTTTTATTTTATTAAAACGAAAACTACTGATCCAATGGATATTATTTAACATATAATTAATGTTCCCTGAAATTATTATTTGTAATGCCTTATGGATAAGATGTGTATAAGAGACAGTTATAATACGATTTTTCTATCAACTTTCTTTTAACAAAGACTTTGAATTTATTAATTGACATCTTTAGAACGTCTTGTGGGGGTTTATTATAGAAACGTATACAGTTACCCTTACTTGAGTTGTTAACCTTATGCAGCCTACTAGAATTTATAACAAGTTTGTTTTGGTTTCGTAAGTTATATGATGTACATTCACTCTTTTTATTAAAAGAGTTAATGATTTTATGTATATACAACAAGTTTTCAAATATATATACGCAGTGAACTGTCATTATGTTAACTGCCTTGAATTTGTTTCTAGCGACTCGGGGATACAGTTTGGTGTTGTAGCTACATATCTAGCACCTCCATCAGAAATTCAATTATACCAATGTATAGCTAAAAAATCAAAGAGTTTATTACGCTAAGTAAGGACTGTAACACATCGCACGCGGTGGAGGGGGAAGCCCCATTACGAGACGTATTCACGTACAACAAACCGTGTCGTGAGAAATATAAACCATCTGAATTATACGTGGTGCAGCTAGTTTATTATATTATTTAGGATAAATCCGCTACAAAACTCTCCAGTAAAGTTATTCCGACACAGTTCACATGAGATAAACCGCAATTCTCACAGTTTCGTAATCCAGTGCAAGATATTACAAACTATCCGTATCAGATATCTAAAGGATATTTCATTCACTCGATTGTTAATAACTACGATCCTTATAGAGCAAAATAAATGAGGAGTTTATAAATCTGTAGTCTGTTTCTCAATAACAGACATCAATTCCATCAATTTTATATATATATCTGTGTCCCATTGTCTTTTAAAATGTGCCCTAATATTATAAAGTTAAAGAGTTTGTTTGAACGCGCTTATCTCAGAAACTACAGTTCCCATATGAAAAATTCTTTCAGTGGTAGATAGTCCATTTATTTAGGAAGACTATAAGCTATATATCATCAAGTTAAAACCAATAGGAGCAATGCAGTAATGAAAAATGTTTCAAATTCAAGGTGATTTTATTTTGTGAGCTATCGCTGCGTGCACTGCGTAAACGGTTAAAATTTCGCAAAAGTTTTCTATTACAGAATTATTCCCCTTTAAATATTCTAAACAAAAATCCCGTAGAGTATATGTCTATCTTTTAAGGTTAACTCACTATAACCATTTTTATGCTAAACGATATTGTTCTAAGACAATTAGCGGAAGTGTTTATATATCTACTAGTATGTATTCAAAATTGGAGTATTAGCATTTCAATTTGATCTATCTGTCTGCTTGTTTGTAGCTATTGTAGATCAAAAGCTGCTTCACAAGTATTAAAGTGTGTAATAACATTAACGTTTTAATCCTAATAACTTTATTCTTCAAAAAAATGTCTGAACAGAGTTTGAACTGACTTGAATTTGACTGGAATTTGAGTTAGATATAGTTTATAATCTGTTTGCTTATTATCGATACAGATAAGTTACTTATAGGTTATATTATAATAGCTATTTGTAAATATTATGAGTAAAGCTTTGAAAAAGAAAGGAATGAAAGTGAATGTAAACAAAACGAAAGTTATGCTTTTTGAAAGAGATGAATCTATGATGAAGGGCAATATTTTGATAGATGGGGAACAAGTAGAAGAGCTGAAAGAATTTGTATACTTGGGATCTAAATTTACAAAAGATGGAACATGTGAATGTGCTCTGCACGCCTTTATGAATAGCTAGATAGCCATGAATAGTGAAAGTTGTGCATGGCAGAAGAATTACATTAGTAAAATAAATGCGGTAGAGATGAGAGCGTTGAGAAGTATGAGTGGATTGAAACTGAGTGACTGAAGTAAGAAATAGTGTGATAAGAGAACGTTGTGGTATAAAAGACGTAATGACTAAAATTGAGAAAGGTATGCTTAGATGGGCATGTAGAGAGAATGAATGAAAGGAGACTGACAAAAAGGATTTATGAGTCAAGAGTGAATGCGAAAGTTGGAAGGGGAAGACCAAGGCGAACGTTCCTGGACCAAATCCAGGACATTTTAAATAACGGCCAGGTCAAGAGTACTCTAAACCGACGAACTTGTATGAAAGGTTTAATGAGAATGAAAGAAGCGAAGGAGATATGCAAGGGTTGTGGCAAGTGGAAGGATGTTGTTTCTGCCTACTCCTATGGGAATGAGGCGTGATGCTATGTATGTTTGTCATAACAGCTGTTTCTCTCTGAACTCAATTTTAAAGTCTGCGCAAACAAAGTCATGGGCAGAAGCCACAATACGTTTTAATCCAGTTTTTTTTATACTTAGTAGTCTAGTTACTAACCTTGACCGAAGCCACCATCTCCCAACCGTAAATTGACACAATTCTGGTATAGTAATCTACTAAAACGTACTTCGTATTGTTCCTTTAACCACTTTAGCCAAATATTCTTTAAGAGAAAGTATACAAAACAGCAATGCTGGCAACATTTGCTGCATAAGTCTTGTTTTATTAGTTTTATTTCTGTAGAATTCCAATTATATTTTTTTGTTGCATTCCTTCAACTGATACAAAGGTTATCGTAATCATTTGGTTGGATATAAGCTAAAGAATTTGTTTGGAAATACACTTATCTCAGAAACTAAGAGTGCGAATTGAAAAATTCTCCTACTGTTGAATAGTCCATATCTAGGAAGACTATAGGTTATAAAACATCGCGCTACGACTAATAAGAACGGAAAATCAAAGAAAAATGTAAAAACGAGAACAATTATTCTTTTTGAGAGCTTCCGTTGCGTGTGCTGCGTAAACGGTTAATGTTACACTAGAATATTGTATGAGGGAATTGTCCCTCTTGAAAATTGCTAGAAAAAAGTCTTGGGAAGTATATCTCTATCTTTTAAAGTAAAGAAACTATAAACTTATAAACTTGTTATCTCTCTAGTGTTAATTATAAAGCTAAAGAATTTGTTTGGAATACACTTACCTCAGAAACTACTAGTGCAAATTAAAAAATGCATCTAGTGTTGAATAGTCCATTTATCTAGGTATATAGTATCAATGAAATATTTAATAACGAGAAAAATTATTCTTTTTGAGAGCTTCCGTTGCGTGCGCTGCGTAAACGGTTAATGTTACACTAGAATATTGTATGAGGGAATTGTTCCTCTTGAAATGGTCCAGAAAAAAGTCCTCGGAAGTATATGTCTATCTTTTAAAGTTGACAAACTATAAGCTTATTAACTCTCACACGTGACGCATATAGTAGTTGCAATAAATATTCAATTTTTAACGTTGTCTATATCTCTGAAAGAGCTGGGATTATTTAAGGAGAAGATGGAGATAACCAGTCACTGATTACAGTTATGCTCTACAACTATTCGTTTTTCATAGACGTGTACCAATAACTAAGTTATATCACTGATGACGCACGCAATAGTCAGTGCTAGACTCTCATTTCGCTACAAAAACAGCCTTAAGGCTTTGACGGACACAGAAATCGTGACCCCCTTTATAATATTGCGCAAATGTTTGACACCTATTGTTGTACAGCGTGATGTTTACAACCTGTTTACATTCTACGTAAGGAGGATTGTTTACAACTCGATAAGAGGCCGTGAATAGTTAAAACACTATATATATGTTACAAGAGAAAAGATTTTGTTTGTACGTTCCGGATTAATTGAAAACAGCAGTCGAGAGATAATTTAGTGGCTTAAACGTTTAGATTTTACAGAAACCGAGGTTACGTATCCTGAACATAAAGTTTTTGTTTTAGTTACTTTTTAAAACGAAAATCTTTCCATTCTCGGATATATTTATATGTGATTGTATGTAGTGTATTATTATCCTCATCACCTAGCTTTAAACTCTCAACTCAGTCTCCTTCCTTAACTTTCTCTGGAAGAAATTACCTTTACTTTATACTCATCTAAGTCTCCTTCCTTAAAGTCGTCTGGAAGAACCTACCTTTATACTCATCTAAGTCTCCTTCCTTAACTTTCTCTGGAAGAACCTACCTTTACACTCTCATCTAAAGTCTCCTTCCATAACTTTCTCTGGAAGAACCTACCTTTATACTCATCTAAGTCGCTTTCCTTAACGTCGTCTGGAAGAACCTACCTTTACACTCAACTCAGTCTCCTTCCTTAACTTTCTCTGTAAGAACCTACCTTTATACTCGTCTAAGTCTCCTTCCTTAACGTTGTCTGGAAGAACCTACCTTTACACTCAATTCAGTTTCCTTCCTTAACGTTGTCTGGAAGAACCTACCTTTACACTCAACTCAGTCTCCTTCCTTAACTTTCTCTTGAAGAACCTACCTTTACACTCTCATCTAAAGTCTCCTTCCATAACATTATTTGAAAAAAATCTCTTTAAAACGATCAGACCGCCTATTATCCGTCACTTATTTACATAGTTTTCAGTCTCCTTTAATTTTTTTTTGTTTTGGTAACAATAAATAAAATATTAAAGTGCTCATCGGTCCTTTTATATTAATTATTGTGCTTTTCAGTGAAAGAAAACATCGCGAGGAAATCTATGCCATTTTCTTCTAATGAAAGATAGCAAATGACAATATAATGTATGGTAAAGTTAGCTTGTATATAAAGTGGCTAAAACAAATACGATTTCTAAATAACAAGGTTTATATTATAATATAGTAGATAATATTAATTTGAGAAGACTAATTAGTAATGTTAAGTAATAATTCGTTCTGCTTTCGTGTTTTTAATTGCTGCGTTCTCAAACAGTTTTAATTGTTATTTAATTACTCGTATGGCTGATATAAAACAGGAGATCCGAAAAATAATTGAGAGAAATTTCAGATTCTTTGGATTTTAAAAAATATATTAATTACGCCTGTTATCCAGTAATTATATGTTAGCCAGCTGCTTTATTGTAAATGTCAACCAGCTTTACACTGATTTAGACATTAAAGGAAACGTTAATATCCTTTATAGCAATATGCAAATTAATTTCCAAGATTATCTAATTAATATAATTCCATTTTTTTATGGTAAAAGATAAAGAAATTTCACACAATAACAGTTTTGCCAGATTTAGATATAGAAACTTTTCTAACGTAACCTCCTCAGTGCTTTTGACAATATAAACTCTTTTCACATAACCTCATTGCGTTTGACATATCTGTCAGCGATTGACAGATACGCATATATACTCAATATTTTTAAAGTAATAGTAAAAATGTATATGGAACTCACTTATTTATATTTAAATCTGATTTAAATGTAAAAATATAAAAAAATGACTTTATTTCAAACCGAAACAGATAGCGGTAACTATAAAAAGTTTATCAACAACGCCGCGTCACATTACTCTGTATAATAATGGCGGAATTTTATAAAAATTGAATAAACCATGATTTTAAGTATAAAAAGAATTCTCCAACACCATATTATAAACCACAACAGCTTCCAATAACAGTAGTAAATTACAATTGGATCTAAATGTAGATTTTGGGACCGACAAAAGGTGCTATTTTAAATAAATAATACAGATTATTCAACTTTATTGCAAAATGTTTGAACTTTAGTAACAAATGTGATCAAAACTTACAAACATACATAGCATCACGCCTCATTCCCATAGGGGTAGGCAGAGACATCATCCTTCATCATCAGAGAGAGCATCCTTCCACTTGCCGCGATCCTTGCATATCTCCTTCGCTTCTTTCATTCTCATTAAACCTTTCATACAAGTTCGTCAGCTTAGAGTACTCTTGACCTGGCCGTTTTTTAAAATGTCCTGGATTTGGTCCAGGAACGTTTGCCTTGGTCTTCCCTTCCAACTTTCGCATTCACTCTTGACTCATAAATCCTTTTTTTCAGTCTCCTTTCATTCATTCTCTCTACATGCCCAAACCATCTAAGCATACCTTTTTCAATTTTAATCACTACGTCTTCTTTTATACCACAACGTTCTCTTATCACACTATTTCTCACTCTGTCACTCAGTTTTAATCCACTCATGCTTCTCAACGCTCTCATCTCTACCGCATTTATTTTACTTTTGTGATTCTTCTGCCATACCCAACTTTCACTACCATACATAAGTGTTGGCACCAACACTCCAGCATGCACAGCCAGTCTAGCCCTTTGAGACACCATCTGGCTATTCATAAAGGCGTGCAGAGCACCATTTACCATATTCCCTGCATTCACTCTCCTTTCAATATCACTTTCACATGTTCCATCTTTTGTAAATTTAGATCCCAAGTGTACAAATTCTTTCACCTCTTCCGCTTGTTCCCCATCTATCAAAATATTGCCATTCATCATAGATTCATCTCGTTCAAAAAGCATAACTTTCATTTTGTTTACTTTCACATTCATTCCTTTCCCTTTCAAAGCTTCAATCATAATTTTTAGCATCTCAATAGGTTGAACAGCCATGGGGACACAATCACCAGAATAGTCATAGAGGACTTCAATGCTTGAATCAGATTACCGCTCACCCCATACGTAGATAACGTTGACCACAGCTCATTCCTTTCATCAAAACATTCATTCATTAAAACTTAATCGGAACAAAAAGAAATCGTAATTAAAAAGCGACATTTACGTCCAGATTCCCGCCAAAATACGTCACTTATCATAGTTGCGATCAGAAATTGTTGGTTGTCAATGTCAAATGACAGAATGTTTGACAGGTAGGAATAGGTTTTAAGGAAAAGCGAAATTGTTGTTTTTACTATATTCCAAGCACTGTTTTCCATATTTACTGACCTTTTTAACCTTCCCGAATAATTCAAGTATAAAAAAATAAATCACTATGCATACTTAGATAAATAATTGATATGGTTATAACGACTCGAAAGTAATTTACTCGCATTATCAAATCATATTAATTATATGTCACTACGTTTATTTGTCATCACACTTAAGATAAAAAGAGAATGTTTTTTAATAGTACAGGAAAAATATATTAAAGATTATCGACGTAGATATATTAT
Source organism: Elymnias hypermnestra (assembly GCA_015832385.1). Taxonomy (NCBI): domain Eukaryota; kingdom Metazoa; phylum Arthropoda; class Insecta; order Lepidoptera; family Nymphalidae; genus Elymnias; species Elymnias hypermnestra. The sequence goes on from JACTOM010000894.1 coordinate 3,547,238, forward strand.
AAAAAAAAACATATTTAAATACGCGGCAAGGCCTTTAACGAGGTTAAATCGTTTTTTAATTTCGAGTTCCACTTACTTGGTGACGTCATCGTTTAACACGTGTTGTGACACGTGATCAGACACTTGTTGACAAAAAACACTACGATTGGAATAATTGATTGTAGTTATGTAAAGTGACCAACCCACGATATATCATTTTTAATTTCTAGTCATATTTTTAAGGGATATATTCAAATCTAATTACATATGAGGTAAAAAGGCAAGTAGCAGCCGAATAATGTCTCGAGTTGGGTTCAGGCCTCTTCGCTCATAGAAAAGAGGGTTTTCAGGGCTTAGACAAGTGCACGCTCTATTTCTTCACCCTAATAGTCTAATGACAATCTGACATTCGCAGAGAGCAATTATGCGCAAGACCAAATGCTTAACGTGCTCTTCGAGGCACGGGAGACCGACAACTACACAACACAGGGCAAATACTGATCCTCTGATGATCTATTACTTATCATCTGAACAGTATTATCACTTACCTACTGATGATCGATTACTTATCATCTGAACAGTATTATCACTTACCCACTGATGATCTATTGCTTATCATCTGAACTGTATCATTCTTTACCCTCTGATGATCTCTTACTTATCATCTGAACAGTATTATCACTTACCCACTGATGATCTATTACTTATCATATAAACTTACTCATTACTTACCCTCTGATGTTCTCTTACTTATCATATAAACTAAATCATTACTTACCCTCTGATGATCTATTACTTATCATATAAACTAAATCATTACTTACCCACTGATGATATATTGCTTATCATCTAAACTGTGTCAGCACTTACCATTTCAGTTTTTTTCTAGAAAATAACTAGTAAATATTCTTATGCTAATCTCGCATTAGTAATACGCTTAACTTTTACATATACGTTTAGATTTAGACACAATCATGTCGACAGTAAAGTAGCGTGAGATTACAGTCGACCATTTTACTTACAATTGAAGATATTTTTGTCAAAAAAAGGCCCCAATCTATAGTATTATATAATAAAGATATGAGATAAAATGCATTCGCCTTTGCATATCGTAGGATTTGTAAAATCTTCCAGAATATTTGTTATCGGTGAAATGACAGCCTGATAATTGTTAACATCCAGATAACTGAGTGTTAATGATATCATCGCTAATCTGGTTTAATGAAAGTGCTTCGGTTTTATCGATTATTTTATACCAGTTTTAAAAAACGTTGTTATGAAAACATTATCAATATAATTTCTATCACCATTGTACAAGTTGTGATATTATCATAAAAAAAGCTTCGCATATTAAAAAGCTGTCTTATGTAACCTCATATGGATTATGTATAAAGCTCATTCGCAATTTTGACTCTGACCTTGACCGCGATATCCGAATGTGTGGTACAAAACGTAAGTGCGCGAGATTATCATATGCAAAGGTCAATCAATGTCATTTTTTAAACGTATTGTAAATAAAATTATATATAATGTTTCTTGGAAGTAATACCTTACCTTACCCTTTCGAAGTAATGTTTTAGTAAAATATATTGCCTCTTAAAGTGACATCGTTTTATAAGTTATTAAATGTGCCCATTGAATCAATAATGTAATATTACTGTAAAATAAATTGATACGTATTGATACGAATTTCATTTCTTAGCTAAATAAATTAATATACATTGCTTTTTCAAATTTATGGTAAAGTAATTTAGTTAGATTCATTGGTACATATTACTTTCGTCATTAACACACTACGTAATGCCTTTTAAATTGTAGTAAACTAAATCATTAGACATTACTTTTTGTATTAAAATTGTAGTGAAATATTTAGAGGTAATAAAATTTTTTAAAGTTTTTTTTAAGCCATAACCATATAAAACCCAATATATATTGTTTTTGTAGTAAAATATATTACTACAAGTAATTTGTGTATACAAACCAGAGATTAATTCATTCAAACCAAACAAAACCTTCTTCCTTTATTATATTTGTTATAAATCAACAAAGCCTATAACTTGTACCAACCGTAATTTGTAAAGTGAACTGTTTTTACAAATTTAGTAGTTTTGGAGATGAATTAGTTCAAACAAACGAAGTCTTCACCTTTATTATATTGATTATGATTTATCGTCATAGGATTTTCCAGTTTGATGAGGTGTTGGTGGGATATTCGTAATATAATGTTAAGCACCTTGCCTAAAGATAAACGCGTAATCTACAGATAACACAGATATGGAAAAGGAAAGTTATGTTATCCGTTATCTTTATTGTTAATAGATTATTTAAAAAATCATACAAAATACAGCACAGGTGTTTTATTTGTTTGTAAACATCTATGAAATATGTTTCTGATCAGACTTAAAATCTTATTAAGAGTGTAGGACTCGCTGAAAGCTATACATATTAAATACCTGTGATATCCTCTATATCCTTTATTGCACCTGAGCATCGGTAGAAGCTATCTCGCTAGGGACCTTAAAAAGGTGGCAGCAGAAGCGTTTGAATGAGGTTGGTAAGATGACTGTCTGATTCTGCATATCGAGGAAGTAGATCTCGGATTGTAAGAATTTGGATTACATATACATCATTCCACTATTGACGCTCCAGAGGAACTGGTACAGAGAGAACAGGTGGTCATGGCGGTCTTGTTTCTATATTGTGGGGGTGGGGGCTTTTAGAGGCGTTCCTTAAGCATAGAGAGATCACTTGGGAGATCTGGAAAAGGCTGTTTCAGCGATAAGTGTAAAAATAGGCAGGAGAAGAGGTGCGTCCGCAATGTTCTGCTTCTCATGTGGCTCCTTCAGCGAAACTCCCTTTAGCTGTTGAGCATTGCAACAACTATGCCCTCCAGGGAAGTGCTACCTGATCTATGCCCGGTTGTGTCACCCGCGTAGTTCCTGATCTCGTGTAAATGCAAGAAATTTTGTTATTTTAAATTGATTTTGATACAAAGTACACACGATTGAGTTTGTTGTGGATTCTTCTCAGAACAGGGCGCGAAAATTCGTAACTTATCTTTCATGTCTCTAATATCTACATCATTTCGCCATCATCGAAAGAAATACTATATTTGACAATTCAAAAATGCTGTAAAGGGTTTTGATTAAAATCCTACGTAAACTGGCTTCGTCCTCACCACGATACTTGCTGTTTTTAAAAGCATTCCACACGTTAACAATAAAAGAGGGTTCATATTCTATAAAACCCGACTTTTTCCCCTAAATACGGATATGTTTCAGAACATTTTCAATAATAAAAACTCGTGATAGAAGATCGTTTACGCAACATGTGAGTTCTCGCTTTCAATGAAACGCGTTACAAAACAAGTCATTGCCCTCCACCTGTGAGCTTCAGTACAGTTTGCATTGTTTGGAAATAAATCACATTGTAACCGCGTTCCGTATTTCGCACGTTATATTTCACACGCGAAACGCGAAGTTCACGAACGGTTTAGCTCTTGGTGGGGCGAGAGTGAGAGCGATTTGCGATAGCCTGTTCCATTTTCACATTAATAAGTCTTTAAAATGTTTGGACTGGGACTTGGGCAATCGTGACGCTTTCTTTTCAGTGCCTTTCGGTGATCTTAGACGCAAGCGCCTTTTGACGGCCTCGCTGGCGCAGTGCAACGAGTATTCGCTTTGCTAGCGGAGGTCCCGGGTTCGATCCCCGGTAGAAATTGTATTTTCTAATTTGTCTGAGTCTGGACTGAGACTGGCTTCGGCCGTGGCTAGTGACCACCCTACCAGCAAAAACGTACCGCTAAACAAAGAGATTTGTGTTCCGGTACGATGCCGTGTAGAAATCGTAAGGGGTATATCGCCTCTTAACAGATTAGCGCGCTTCCATCTTAGACTGTATCGTCACTTACCATCAGGTGGAGATCACAGTCAAACGCTTATCTGTCAGCAATAAAAAAAAAGCGCACGTCGGCTATCAGCAGGTCGTGGTCACTATTGCAATCTGCGCCTGGAAATTCAGTGCCTGTTTTCGCATTCATAACACTGGATTTTCATCTCTGGTCAACCGATATAAAGTCAATTTGGTTGGGATATCTGTCTCCTCGCGATTTCTATGTGTAGAGACGTCGTTTTGAAAGAAAGTGTTCAACGGGTAGACGCTCTTGAAATGTGGTGCTGGCGGCAAATGTTGCGAATCGTTTCCATCTTGGAAGAGCTAAAGGTAACTCGAAGACTTTCCGCGATATGTCCAAAGCGTATACAGTTCTTTGGATATATCGCGAGAAAGCCGAGAGATAACTTGGAGAAACTAATATTGACTAGTAAGATGGAAGGCAAAAGACCCAGAGGCCAAAGTCCGAAGTGATTGTCCGTTCAGGTAGCGAAGCAGCAGGATACCAAAGCCAGTCAAGCCTTCCACGTTGCTACCGATCGGCAAAGATGGCACTTGCTTGCGTCCTTGGGAACACTACAATGCTCAGCAGTGAGCGATGACCAGAGGAGAAGCAGGTCTTTAAAACAAGAAAATCGGGGGTCCAATTTGATGTTATAACTACATATATATCAGCTCCATCCGAAATTTAATTCCACTACTAGATAGCTTTAAGATCAAAAACATTATTATGCTAAGTATGGACTGTAAGTCACATTCGTTACGTGATGTTACGAAGGGTATTCAGGTGTAACACAGCTACAGCCCATTTTTTAACAGTGGGAAACAAGCATAGAATAACTAACTAATATATACGTTTTTCCTAACAAAAAGTAACTTCAATCCAAATGAGTGTTATTACTTTACTGTTATTATTTTAACAATGGATTGAGCGAATGTTATAACTACTTTTACTGTGAGTTAACATGAGAGGAAAGCATATTATTAAACAAATTTTATATAAATTTTTACCCAAATAAAATTTAATTACGCCTCATCTTCAGTTTGAGATTCTAATCCATTAATTAAACACCATCTTTATAGTCAACTTCTATAATATATTTAGTTTATCTCTATATATTAAACCTGTGATATAAATACCTAAAATGTAGTCAATGGAAATAACAACTCTTCAATAACAAATAACTTAATAAAATATCAGTTATTGGGCCTGTAACATCAGAGTTATAATTATTGAAAAATAGCAATAACTCTCATGCTTAGTAAGAAATACCTTTAGATACCCTGACTGAATTATCCTCGGCTTGGAGCGTTACTGTATTCACTGGTGATTATCAGAATACTCATGTGTAGGATCACTCTGGAAGGCCCGATTAATCTTGCCGCCACGAATTCTGACAAATTTTCACCTTCGGCAAGAGGGAGCATCCGCGGCGTTTTCCCTCTTTCATTCAGCTATCCAAAATCAGCATTGGAATTATTATAACAATCACATGTTAGTCTGAGTGGTCACCTTTTCTTATACACACCACGACAGAAGTTATATTTATCTCTATGATGTTATGTATTTTACAAAACGGTATGTAGGAAATTCGTACTTTCTTTCTTACACTATAATCACAGAAGACAGCAATGGTATTTCATATCATATGGGTAGCATACGACATATTAAACAAGTTAATGAGAGATCCAAATGAGTTAGTGACAGCTATAGATAAATTATAGACCAAACCATAATGTACGACTAATTAAGCCAGTTTCAATCTCCTTGTTTACAGTTTATCCATTTGAAGCCATCCATATATTTTTATATCCTAATATAAGCAAAATACACTAGTTTAGCAGTAAACTGTCTAACTTTTCTAACAACAAACTAAGTTTTTTCATCACAATTAAATATATTAAAAGGGAATATAACAGAGTCTGAGGAAATATAGTTTACGTACATATTAATAGTAAGCCCATGAAAATTATTAGGAAAACCAAACTGTTTTGGTTTCTACACGTTGTTTGCTTAATGTGTATCGATTTATGAAATGTCTATATTGAGAAACGCTATGAAATTAATTAATAATCACGTGACTGTATAGAATAGACTTTGACTTGTGAGTTTCAAGACATATATCTATTTACATAACCTACGATTACATTAGGAGGTATTGTAAACACACAGTAGAAAACATTAAAAAAATCCCTCCATCATCCCATTGCATACGTAAATGTATCAATAGTAAACAAAGAATGCATATATACATATAATCCTTTCACAGCAATTTGTCGGTCTTCCGCCTACATTTTTCTTAAGTTGCCTACGTCATAGGTTTAAATAACTTGTTGGTTTGACGTCATATGACCATGCAGTACAAGTTATATAATATTTAAATACTTTTCTTTCAGTCTAGACCTTGTCAAATGTAAATAAGTAATGTTATGTGAACTTTGGATATTTTCGTGGCATCTAAACTTATTAAACAATAAATTGTTATACAATGTGGCCTAAAATTACCCTTGCATAGTACAAAGGCATACCGCTTGACTTTGATCTCAGCTGATACATTCTGAGATAGGGCTCGCTAATTTGGGAAGAGGTAAATTACCTCTTATTGTTGGCTAATAATGTGGTCGCTACCCACAACCCAAAACTTACGGTGAGTTGAACTTAGGACCTCTGCTACCGAAGCGAGTAAGTGAATCATTGCGACAGTCATCTTGACAGTCATCGTCGCTTTAACTGATGGATTTCTGCTTTTAGATACATGCCTCTTTTATATATACTTATAGATATTGCGTCGGCTGGCTCTAGCAGTTACCGGCAACCCTCTTTATTTCATCCACCTTCTGTAGGGTCTACCGACACTCAGTTCCAGCAATCTCAAGCCCCAAGGTCCATTGATTCATCCTACTATGTGCCCCACTCAGTGTCACTTCAGCTTCGCGATTCGCGATGTTTTTTTGACCATTAATCTTTTTCACTCCATCCATTAAAAATTTGCCAAAATGACTGTAGAAAGCGGATGGTAAAGCGAAGACCTGCATGTAATAATTCTTCTTCTTTTCGTTTGTCTCCAATTACTAGAGGTTGGACATCAGCTGTGAGAATCTGCCTTGATCTCGGACAAGGTGCAATAATTCGGCAGCACTTGTCACACCAGTCCCCTCACAAATGTTATGGTGCCAGGATTTCTTGTGACAGACAACACCGCGTTTTGCAACAATTTTGCCCATCATTATCAGATGCAGCAGGTTATATCTCTAAATTTTTTTGTCTGCAATAGCATGGCGGCTTTGAACGACTCGTCTCAAAACCTCTGCGTTTTCGAGTGTATTCCTTGATAGTCCAGGCTTCACATCCATATAGAGTTATGGGCCAAATGTACTATTGGAGTAGACGAGTGCTTAGGGGTTTACTGATGTTACTACTGGAAAGTATTATCTCATTTTAGCAAATTGTAATAATTATAATTTCTCTAAGAGATAAATTTAAAGAAACGTCAATTCTCACAGTACCGTCGCAATATATATTAAATAATATCTTATATATCCGTGATAATATACATTTATTCAGTAAGAAAAGTGAAATACACAATTTTAACACAAGAAATAAAAACAAACTTGTAATTCCATATTTTAGAGTGAAGAAAGTTCAGAAATCATCATCATTTTTAATAAGATACCTCAATCAGTTTTGGATTTGCCTCCGCATAGTTTTAAAAAATATGTCAAAAACATCCTTTTACAAAAGGCATATTATAATGTTGAGGATTATTTAACCGATAGAAATGTTTGGATTTGATTCCAATTGCTCACAGAAGCAATATATTACACATTGTAGCATACTAAACTATCTTTAAAAGAGTAACCGTTGAGTTTCTTGCCGGTTTCTTCTCAGTGGATTCAACTTTCCGAACCGGTGGTAGATTTGTTACCAATGGACAGACTACTGACGATTCAAAAGTGCTTTTTGAGCCTACTTGAATAAAGAATATTTGGATTCGATTTGATTTGATATATACAATAATTATTGTATTGACTGATACGCTTATAGAAGCGACCCACCCCTTAATCACTGTGCGTGATAACAACTGCTATTTAAAGAACGAACTCACAGTGTCCATGACACGTTTCTATTAATAAAAATCGTATTACTAACTTAACTATTAGACTTCATTATAGATTATTTATGCTATCAAACTTATAATATATTGAAAATACTGAATACGATCAGCTACAATAGAAACAGCTGTATTATTAGTCTATTAATTATTATTTGAGACTGCATTCAAATCTAAGCGTTTTAGTCATTAAAATATTCCTTAAGTGCAAGAATACAAAGTAGCTTAAGAATTAATTAACGAGTAAATTGTCGTAAGAAATAATTTAGCTAAAAACGGCTTAAGTATATCATCAGTCCTATAAGGGCTTCGAGTTTGAAATGTTTGAGAGTTGATGGTTTAATTTCCTTATTAATCGAGGATGGTAAGTGAATGTAATTACTTCATCTTTGTATTCATCACGTTTGATTATATTTGGTTATATTTATGTCTGTAACGAGGAAAATTTATTCACACCGCATTAAAAGTCTGATTTTAAAGATCTAATACTACTAATCTAGACATACATTAAAACACATAATATATACTCAAATTGTAATGCAAGCAAAAATGTAGCCAACAAATGACAACAACTTTGAAAGTGATTCGTTTATAGAGAAATTGGATCACTGATGGACTTGAAAGCTTTAAAATATCGCAAATACATTCCTCTCCGGACGTAGACTCTCACTAAGAACGGGGTTCCAATTAACACTGCAGGGAACAGATATATAGAGTTTGCAACAATCCTATCGAAGAGTCCCAAATAAGGCAATAAAGCGAAGGTGGTTTTAGATCACTAAACTGACTCACTTACTTATTTAGAGATCTCCAAACCAATTCGAAATGGACTTGAAAACTAGCTAAGTGACTTTTTCAATCAAATGGTCACTAAAAACGAATTTTATTCAAGCAATGGTAAAGTTAATAAAGTTCGTATTCAGAAAGCAAAAATTTAACAAACAGGCGACATAATAGAAATTAGTCAAGAAAATACATTTTAAAATTCAGTTATCTGCAGTCTTTTCTTTCTTATCAGTAGCTTTTCCCTTTTGATCTACAACTTGTTCTTTCTTTTCGCCTTCCTTCTTGTCAACGCCCTTTTCTGTTTTATCTAAGATTTTGTTCAATTTATCAGTTTTGTCAATAGCTGTCTTATTTGATTGTTTTACTTTCCCAGAGGATTTGTCATGGTTTCTTTTCATTTTTATTAGATTTCGCAGATTCCTCTGCAGCTTGCTTTTCTTTTTAGCATTTGTGTCTATTTTCTTTTTCATCTCTTTCATAGGACTTTCTGTTTGTTTCTTACCTTGTCCAATCGGTCTTTTTTCCGTTATCTTAATGAAATATCAATACTGTTGTTCTTAAATACATTGAAGTAGATAATCTTCTTCATCTCATTCAAGGGACTGTCCCTTTTTTTTTTCTTTATCTTCTCTACGTACATACATAGCATCACGCCTCATTCCCATAGGGGTAGGCAGAAACAACATCCTTCCACTTTCCACGATCCTTGCATATCTCCTTCGCTTCTTTCATTCTCATTAAACCTTTCATACAAGTTCGTCGGTTTAGAGTACTCTTGACCTGGCCGTTATTTAAAATGTCCTGGATTTGGTCCAGGAACGTTCGCCTCGGTCTTCCCCTTCCAACTTTCGCATTCACTCTTGACTCATAAATCCTTTTTGTCAGTCTCCTTTCATTCATTCTCTCTACATGCCCAAACCATCTAAGCATACCTTTTTCAATTTTAGTCACTACGTCTTCTTTTATACCACATCGTTCTCTTATCACACCATTTCTTACTCTGTCACTCAGTTTTAAATCCACTCATGCTTCTCAACGCGCTCATCTCTACCGCATTTATTTTAATTTTGTGATTCTTCTGCCATACCCAACTTTCACTACCATACATAAGTGTTGGCACCAACACTCCAGCATGCATCTTCTCTAACCGGTTCTTTTTCCGTTACTATCTGATTGATATTTTGTGTTTCGTAATGAAATATCAATACTGTTGTTTTTAAATACATTGAATTAGATTTTCTTCTTCATCTCATTAAAAGGACTGTGTTTGTCTTTTATCCTTATCTTCTCCAACTTGTCTTTTAAGGATCGACAGACAGAAATGGAGATGATCAGGCCATTTTATGCAAGATAAATTAGGAAGTGGAGCAAAAAAATAACGAAATGGTATCATCTCTTATAAAAGATGACGAGGCAGACAACACATGAGATGGGAGGCCTTGGGATTGGGATTGGATGCCTTTGCCAATAAGCACGCCAACTACAGTATGTCCTCTGTTTGGAATAAAGGGCTTTATTATATTATTATTACCTGACTCATATTTTATCTTTCTTAATTGAATATCCACACTATAGTTCTTAAATAAACTGAATTAACAATCACAATATCTACTTGGCACATAAATTTCACGACAATGGCTATTAAACTTTAAACGAAAGTTTTAATGGTATCGTCTAAAAGAAGAAATAGATTATCATTGACAGATTAAATGGGTTCAGTAGAATTTTCAATAGTTTATCATGATAATGAAGAGAAAGGTTTATTATGACATCCAAAAGACACTTGTAATGCCACATTTTAGAGTGAAGAAGGTTCGGAAATCATTTGTCCTATCTTGTATTTTCAATAAGCTACAGCAATTTAATGTCGTTGGTCGGAGGAGACCTTTCGTTGGAGGGCCTAGTTGGCGCAATGCTCACTAGCGAAAGGGAGTGGAAGGCAGTGGCCTCCTGCGAATCTGTTATTTCGCTGAAGGAGGCACATGAGAGGCAGAGGGAGGATTCTATAGACGCTCCTCTTCTCCGGCGCAGGAGGTTGGGAGGTAGGAGGCGTAGATTTGCGCTGCTCCTACCCCCTTCCTAAATTCCCAGCAGGCGTAGTATCCCGGAGTACCAGGGTAGATTGCGTCAACCGATCCTCTGGTGCTTCACTAAAGGATGGGGGCGGTAGCAGATTTTGTCTGAACGGAGTGCGTAAAGGCATTTCCCAGCGTGAAAAAAAAAAGCTACAGCAATTAGTTTTAGATCTACCTCCGCATAATTTTAAGAAACAAGATGAAAATGTTTGGACTCCCTTTGCGCATAGAAGCTTTACACATTGTAAGACAAAACTATATTTAAAGGAGTAACCGCTGAGTTTCTTGCTGGTTTCTTCTCAGCGGACATACTACTGACGATTCAAAAGTGCTTTATTAGTTACGTATATTTGTAACGTCTAAATTTTAGAAACAGTGAAGGTTATTCTGTAAGCAATTAACAAAAAGTTGTATTACATAATCAAGGTGTGAGATCGCGTGGCCGACCTCAGTGTGTGACTGATTTAATACGATCAGGAAAATAGTTTCGCGCTAAAACCCACGAGGCCGCGTGCCGTGATAATGACATTGCGTTCAATAGCAATCTAAATTTTGCCTATTACGTTGAGGTCACCACTAAATAAGCACTAGGTCGATTTATTTGGTACTAACGACCCGCTCTGGCTTTGTCTCGCTTCGATTTGAATTACACGTCATATTTACTACTTAATGTATATACAACATTGATAACTTCTGCGTGATTACGCTCGGCGTAATCGAGTTGGTAACATTTCCCTCTCGTATTCATATTTTTTGCTATAACTCTAAAGATATTAATTTAAATTATATGGTGTTAAGGATGATAATAATCTACATGAAATTCTTAATGTCATGAATGTATTTAAATTGATAAATATTAATATAATATCCGTCTGGATAGCTTTCTAATGACCGCGTTATGGGTAACCTTGTATGAAGGATAAAATGGATATTATGAGCTATCTATAAAAGATAGATAAAAGACATTGTTGACTTTTTTGTACATTTATAAAAGAGGAATATCCCACTATGTATAGTTTTGTGATATCTCTAATGGATTAGGCAGCGTTTTCCATGAAAGGTCCCAAGCAGCCTATCCTATTGCGAGACTCCCGACATTTATCGTTTTAATCCAATTAATTTACACAAAATCTAGACAAGTTATATATCTAAATCTTTGTTATGAATTGGTCTATTTATTAGTTAAGACCGGATGCAAATCGGTTAAGTAGTTTTGGAGATTTTTAAGATTGAATAATTTATTATATGTAAGAATTGCTTATAAGTAAGCGCTTGACTGTAATCTCACCTGATGGTAAATGATCGAATGTGATGTATAGGCTACAGATATACATAAATAACATATTTTTTTTGTAACTTTCATTATAAAAACGATTTAAAATTCGTATCGTTCGTGAAATGTATGTCAGTACAATGGATCATTTGTATCTCTATTTACTCTTATATTATAATATCGTATGTATACATCTTTATTAGCACACTTTTTATTTATTACGACAAGTGTATTGAGAAAAAAAACTCATTTATGAGCTCTTGGCAACAACGTATTGAGGAGTGGCTATGTAGGAGACATGGATCGCTCTCTTACAGGTTGATGCAGGTGCTTACCGGCCGGCGACCCCCCTTCGCCAGGGGATGAAAGGGACTGGCTGCGCCAGGCGCAGGCGGTCCTACAAACCAAGTGGCGGGACCGGTTGAGAGAACCGAGCGCTGGGCGGTCGACGATCGAGGCCGTGTCTCCGCTCCTTGGTCAGTGGGTGTCGCGTGGTCACGGCGTGATCACTTTCCACTTGGCGCAGATCCTCTCGGGGCACGGGTGCTTCGGTAGATATCTGTGCCGGGTGGCCCGTAGGGAGCCCACTGAGGAATGGCACGAGTGTGGATCCGCCGTTTACACGGCAGAGCAAACGCTTGCGGTGTGCCCCAGTTGGGATAGACAGAGATCTGCCCCAGTGGCCGTATTAGAGTCGACCGACCTGTCTCTGTCCACCGTCGTGAGAGCGATGGTGGAGCGGAGGGAGTGTTGGAGTGTGGTAGCCTCCTTTAGCGACAAGGTGATGTCGCTGAAAGAGACCGCGGAGCGGCGTCGGGAGGTCGATCCCGCCGCCCACGCCCTCCGTCGTAGGCGTCCGGGGAGACGACGTGCGGCTCACGACCGCCGTCTTCCCCCTTAGCACTAGCCTCTGGGACGGCGGACCGCGGAGGCCGTCGTTCCACGTAGCGAGGCTCCGTAGGTTGTAGGGCGGTGCGCCTTCGCGCTGCCCCATAGGTAGCTCGATCCTTAGGATCAAGGTAGGGGCCCCTCACGGGGAGTCAGTCACGGGGCGGCGTGCTCAGTTTTACTCTAGACCTGTCGCGTCGCCATTGTGACAGTGCGTAGGATGGCGGGTCGTTTTTAGCCGGTAAGAGTCCGGCTTAACCGGGACGTCCGCGGCGTCCCGGTATTCTATGAGGATTTTTTTCCCGTCTTACCAAAAAAAAAAAGGGGCTTACCGGCCCCGGTTGCTTTGGTAAATACCTGCACCAAATTGTTAGGTGTGAAGAAACACCCGCCTGCCAACAGTGTGGTACTCTAGTCGATACACACAGTAGCAGTATGCCCGGCTTGGTTAGTGGAACGACAGCTTTTGGTGTCAATGACGGGTGGAGATTTCTCTTGCGAACATCATAAAATGTATGCTCGTTAGCAATACTAACTGGAGGGCAATTGTTTCCTTCTGCGAGTCGATCATTTTGCAGAAGGAGATACTAAGCAGGGAAAGGGAGGACGCAGCGGATTCCTCTGCTCGCCGACGAAGAAGGCCTGGAAGACAGGGGCGGGGTTTTTCTCGCCTCTTTCCTCTATTTTAAAGTTGTGAAGGCAAACAAATCCCGGGTGCCAGAGTGGAATGTTTTCTCTGAGCCTCTGGCCCCTCACTAAAGGATCAAGAGGGTTTCGCTGGGTTTTAGTGGGTATTCTAGTTTTGTCTGAGTCCCACACTCCCAACCGATGACTGTTCAGTTGGGGTGCGTAAATGCATTTCCCAGCGTCAAAAAAAAATCGAATATAGAAAAGACTATAAATAAGCTAAATATTAATTTAGTCACTAACTTCCTTTCGCGATGAAATAAACCTTTATTCAACCAAGAACACAACACAAACTTAATTAACGTAAGTACAAAGTCTTGGGAACCAGATAACTTAAATTTTCTTATAAAAATAAGCTCTGTAAGTGCTTACTTACAACGGCTTTTCCCATATTCCCATGGGATTGGAAACAACGCAGGTAAAACCATAGAAACAACTACATTATACATATACGAAGAAACATTACTCACTTGTTACGAGACCTCCAAAATAATTCGCTCAAATGATTTTAAACAGAGTAAAATTAGTCCTTTCGCGATGTAGGTGCTCACTAATAACGGATTTTGTTCTATACGTACGGAATCGGGAATAATGCGAGAAGAAAACGGTCATTCATTACGATATTATTTGGGTATTTGGATGTGGAGAGATTTGAGTAGAACTTTTGAATGTTTAGAGATTTGGGTAAAACTTTTGAATGTGGGGAAGTTTAAGTAGAACTTTTGAATGTGGAGAGATTTGGGTCAAACTTTTGATGTAAAGAGATTTGGGTCGAACTTTTGAATGTAAAGAGATTTAGGTAGACCTTTGAATGTGTAGAGATTTGGGTAGAAGTTTTGAATGTGGAGAGATTTGGGTAGAAATATTAAATGTAAAGAGATTTGGGTCGAACTTTTGAATGTAAAGAGATTTAGGTAGAACTTTTGAATGTGGATAGATTTGGTTAGAACTTTTGAATGTGGAGAGATTTGGGTAGAACTATTAAATGTAAAGAGATTTAGGTAGAACTTTTGGATGTAGAGAGATTTGGGTAGAACTTTTGAATGTTAAGAGATTTGGCTAGAACTCTTAGATTTGCAGGGATTAGGAAAGAGCCTTTAGATGCGAATAAATTTGGCATAGAATAGATTTGGGTAGAACTTGGTCTACATATAGTTTTACCTCAAATTTCTTAATCCAGGGTGTAAAATATAGGATACTTGTCACAGTAAATAGGCAATAGTGATATGTGATACAGATAACTCTAAAGGAACAGTTGTTTTTGTCTAGTCACAAACGAAGTGGACGGAAGTTAGTAATATACATTTTCTTTATTGGGTACTTTAGTTATAGAGTAGTGAATTTTGTCTCTCAATTAATGTCTCTGAAGGTCAATATCATAATTGCATTTGCTCGGAATTTGTCAATTCAAATAACACGCCCGAAACTGAGCTGGTTTTTCAACTCGTGTCTGACCTTGACTCACGCGCTATATAATACTTTTATCGGATAATCTAACAAGACCGATTATTACATAATATTTTGATGCCAGGCTGCTCTAAAATGTTATATATCTAATATAAGAGACACTTTTTAATATGTCCCTAATTAGTGTGACTTTTGTAAAAAAAGGAACAGGAATAAATTGATTTTTTCGTTTGTTACAGAGCGAGTCGAGCTACACCTCT
This sequence comes from Elymnias hypermnestra, assembly GCA_015832385.1. Taxonomy (NCBI): domain Eukaryota; kingdom Metazoa; phylum Arthropoda; class Insecta; order Lepidoptera; family Nymphalidae; genus Elymnias; species Elymnias hypermnestra. The sequence goes on from JACTOM010000894.1 coordinate 3,562,596, forward strand.
TCAGAAGATGGCTGCGGTGGTGGCGAGCATCACGCCGTGCTCAGCTATGAACAAGTACGGAAGCTGAATGACGTCATGGACGAAGTGGTCGCCATACACGGCCGCGGCAACTTCCCCACTCTCCATGTGAGGCTACGCGAATTAGTCGCAGGGGTCAGGGCTCGGCTAGAAGCAGCCCAGAGCGAGGGAGGCGCCGGCATCGCCGTACGCGATGTACGCCTCAATGGGGGCGCTGCCAGCCACGTCCTAGCCGATCGCCCGCAGCCCTACTCCGATATCGACCTCATCTTCACTGCAGAGCTCCCCACGGCACGACACTGCGACCGTGTCAAGGCTGCAGTACTCGGACATCTCTCCACACTCATGCCGGCAGCGACACCACGTCGCCGTGTGCCTCCTGCCGGTCTAAAAGAAGCCTACGTTTCAAAAATGGTCCGCGTAAACTCAGACGGCGACCGCTGGTCCCTAATTTCCCTCGGGAACTCACGAGGACACAAGTCGGTCGAACTAAAGTTCGTGGACACGATGCGTCGGCAGTTCGAATTCTCAGTGGACTCCTTCCAAATCGCTCTGGACTCCCTCCTCGCCTTCCACGAATGTGCTCAACTGCCGATAGGAGAGAACTTCTACCCGACGGTCGTAGGAGAGTCTGTATACGGCGATTTCAGTGAGGCTTTGCTCCATTTGGCAGAGAAGCTGATCGCAACCCGACAACCTGAAGAAATCCGCGGAGGAGGTCTCCTAAAATACTGCGCCCTGCTGGCGAAAGGATATCGGCCGGCTAGACCGGACAAAATCAAAATCCTCGAACGCTATATGTGCTCAAGATTCTTCATAGATTTCCCGGAGCTAGGACAACAGCGTATCAAACTCGAAGCATATTTGCGGAACCACTTTGTGGGACGAGAAGAAGAGGCGCTAAAGCACAGGTAAATTTTGTCTTATTTTCTGCACTTTTACACAATGTTTCGGTATGAGGATGTCTCTAGATAGTTTGGGTTAATATAGATCAAGACAAGCATCAAATATTCGAATATCAGTCACTGATGTTAACTCGCGATTCGGCCGAGGGTTCGAGTCCCGGGTCAAGCCAATCCAAAATCTCTAAGTAAGTAGCAGCCTTTTAACGTTCCACTGCTGGGCACAGGCCTCCTCACTCTGAGAGCGAGGGTTTTTAGAGCATAGACCCACCACGCTGCTCCACTGCGGATTGGCAGGCATAGTACACAAGTGCACTCTTTATTGAATTGGCCCGACCCGGGACTCGAACCCAGGACCTCATGTCTATAGTCGAACATGCTAACCACTAGACCAATGAGGTAGTTGACCAAAATCTCTATTGCGTTGGTAACTGTTGGTTTTAAGCCTTTAGATGTCCAGTAAGGTAAGGTAAGTAGCAGCCCATTAATATCCCATTACTGGGCATAGGCCTCCTCTCATACGAGAGATGGTTATTAGAGCATAGACCCTCCACGCTACTCAACTGCGGGTTGGAAGGCCTAAAACATAAATGCAGTCTCTATTCCTTTACTCTCATAGTGGGATCTGACGAGACGCCCGGAGAGAGATGAGGCGCAGGAACGCCGTCTTAACGTGCTGTCCAACTTCGAAAAACTACTGAGAAAATCTTAATAGAAAACTCAATATCGATTTCGTATTGGCCCGACCCGAGACTCGTAACCCTGGACCTCATGTCTTTAGTCGAACATGCTATCCATCTATCCAGTGCTATCAATGAATTTCTGATGGAGGTTATAGATATGTAGCTACAACACCTAAGGAGTGACTTCAGACTAGCGTATTTTTTGCGCGTCTACGGTTGTTTCAGCATACTCCAAAAAAACCATACTCGCGTTAACGGGCATATTTTGGCGTGTTTATCCGAACCGGTGGTGTCGTGACAGTATCAACATAGATTCAGACGAAGAAACATACTTATTCGCCGTCTACTGAAGACGAAAGAATTACCTCGAACTGCGATGTGATTCTAAATTATTCAAAAATTACTTTGTCTTTGAGCACTTTAGATACATACACATACATACCATCACGCCTCATTCCCATAGGGGTAGGCAGAGACCATGTCCTTCCACTTGCCACGATCCTTGCATATCTCCTTCGCTTCTTTCTCAGGTACGTTCGCCTTGGTCTTCCCCTTCCAACTTCCCATTTCTCCCATTCACTCTTGACTCATAAATCCTTTTTGTCAGTCTCCGTTCATTCGTTCCCTCTACGTACCCAAACCATCTAAGCATACCTTTCTCAATTCTAGTCACATCTTCTTTTATACCACGTTAAATATATTAAAATCACAGTTAGACGTGTCTTTCGCCGCTCGCCATTATACGAGTTTAGAAGCTCGACAACTTTCGTACGAGTTGAGCGTGTGCTTCCAAAAACGCGCGTATCAAACGCTAGTCTGAAACTGCTCTACTGTATCCGATTTTGTTATCATTCGCTACTTTAAACTGCCTGGTTATGGGTGCGAATTTGAAGAGGTATTGCACGTGTAGTAAAATGAGTGTATTGGGGCAGGTACCTGACGCTGTTGCACGGCGTAGTGGGCGAGTCCACGGTCTGCCTGATGGGCCACGAGCGGCGGCAGACGCTGGCGCTGATCGAGGCGCTGGCGTGCCGCGAGCTGTGCGCGCGGGCCGTGCTGCTGCCGGGAGTAGGGCTGGGCGTGGGTGCCGTGGGCGGCGTGGCGCTGCCCGGCTACTACGTGTGCGTGTGCGCCGCGTGCGCCGCATGTGCTGCGTGCGCCGCGTGCTGCGAGTGCTGCCGGCCGGCGCTGTGCCCGGCGTGACGACGCCCGCGGCTCCCTATGAATTTAGTGCCAAATGTATATAATATATGTATATGTGTGACGTGCGCGTAAACACGCCACATCCGGCCGTGCCCCGAACCGGCCCCTTCGTGCGCAACCCCAGCGGCGGCTCGCGACCCGTTCGTCAATTTCGATGTTGCTCACTGTACTGCGATCAATTCTCGTCAATTCGTGTGGACCGACCCGTTTCCTGCACCATACCGTCGTTCTCATTCACATAATCATTGAAACCTACCCTAGAAAGCATAAATCCGCATACCTGTTAGCTCTTTAAAGGAAGTTCGCGTTCCCGCCGGCAGTCAAAACAGTAGTTCGAGCGGGACCTATCTTTGTAACCGCAGTCGCGTATTTGTTTCCAAACAACGCTCATTAAATTAATTTATTTATTTGTACAAGTAATGGTACAAATCGTCTTTGTTAAATCATCAGTTAAAAAGAGGAGACACGGATTGAAAGTTATTCTATTTTACGGATTACTACAATAAATTTATGCTTACTAGTGTATGCAGCAAGATAGAGAACGACTTATGTACAAAAAAACCGTTTTCGAAACGGCTAACGAGTTTTACGAAACGTCTGTTTGTAATGTCAAAATAAACCCTTTTAAATTTATTCCCATCAATAATAATTATGAATAATGGACCGTATTATAATGAAACAAACATAACAGATGTTAAGTAATATTGGTCATAGACATCTGTGAGATCAGAAAAACAGCTGTCGGTTAAATATGCTAAAATTTAACCGCACTCTTAAAGTAACTGACTTCAGTGCATGAGTAATATTAAAGCTATCATCGCGCGGTATAACGAATAACGGCCTATTGATGTAATATGTTATTTTATATAAAGTTGGTCAGATTTTTGCGTTTGCGTATTAATTGACGAAGGCTTCGTGAGATAATTTCGAGTCGTACTCCTTACGTATTGATGCTTTAATATGTCAGCAGTACGAAAATTATGATTTCACGTGACGGTACGCGAATGGGAACCAAACCCGAGTCGTCGGTCTGCCTTTAAAAAGACTAGTTAGTTATTTTTAAGCTTCGTATGTTTAAAGATCGTTCCCGTAATATAATGGCATGTCTCTCTCTATCGCAGAATACGAGAAAAAAGAGGTTCATAACTAGTTATTTACCTCAATGATATAATTTTTACAAACGCATGAGTATAATCAAAATGATGTTTACTATTTATATTGCTGTTTTTAAATCAATTGGTTTGATATTTGATATTCTTTCACATTATACAAAAGTACGAGTAGAAAGCAAAGTTATGATCGTAATAATAACAGTATAATAAATGATATGTTTATTATTTTTATTGCATTTTTAAAGTTGATATTTCTCATACGTAACTTGTATTGGAAATTCTTTCATATTTTGCAAAAGTGCGGGTAGAAAGCATAATTATCATTGTAATATTAACAGATATACTTATATTCTATGTACTTAGAGTTAAATGAAGTACATAATATGCTGTATTCCTATATATACAAAATGTGGTCAGTAGTGACTTAATCGGAGAATGGCGTCTAAGTTCGCGATCTATTCAAACAGATGTTTTTTAAACTCTTTACTAAATACTTATTATTAAAGGCTTAAGTATAATTGATATATTCTATAAACTATCTTCGAAGAAGTTTTCTCTTTAGAAGACACGATTTTATATAATTGACTTTATTTATTATTTGACTTGAGATAGGGTTTCTCAAAGTGGAGTGTTCGAACCCCTAGGGATTTGCCATTTAATATTATTTTCGTAATGGTGGATTTTGCGACCTGTGTATGATAAAAACTAAATTAGAATTAGGTTAAAATTGTCCAAAATTACTCAATTCGCGACAGGAAATAAGCTTATCAATAACGTTAATATTAAAAAGATATCGCTTTTCTTGTTAACTCATAATGAAATAAAACCTTCCTTTCAACGGATTCGCTGTCGTAGAAACAGTTAACAGTGGTTCGTGTAGTCAAAAGTTTGGGAAACCCTTATTAGAACAAGTTCTGTAATTGTTTTTTAAAATAAAATAAATCTTGACCGCATCCGGCCTAGAGTTATTGGCCTTCAAAAATAAAGTCTTTTATATTTTCGGAATAAAAACGTTTTTGAAAGCAGTCGCAACCGGTTACCGGTTACGTCGCTAAGGTCAAGGTCGTACAGTACGTCCCTCGCTGGAATATAAATACCTATTTTACTATTATATTTATTATCCTGGAAATTGTATGTATACACTTATTCTACGTGATTGCTCTAGTATTGTATACGGCTTGGCGTAAAGGTAACAAAGTAAGATAATTTTAAAGACAAAAATATTATAAAAACACAAAAAAATTAAAACTAAGGTGTGTACAATATTAAAGTAAATTTTTAATGTTAAAAACACCATATTTTAATGAATATTTTAAGAAAATTTACAAGTAGTTGAGTCATATAGTAAAAGAGTACTTAGTGATTTCTTTCTGAATGTCTTAATACAACAGTATATTTGTATGGAAAATGTGATTTTATTGTTGTAGTGTTAATCTAATGTTGTCGATGAATATATACATAATATTACATAACTATATTGCATAGATTCAATAGAGATATATCATATTGTTTAACTATATATAGATAGATATATGAATGAAAGTGTCCGGCCAACGCTGCTATACACTGCGTGTTATATCTGTGCAAAGTATGGCGCGAAACTTAGTGTTTTCTCTCTCTCATGTTAAGCTGCTATCCGGAGATTAATTGTATATTAACCATCATAAATATGAATCGATTTTATGAACGAATTTCAGGCTTGCTCAGAACCAATATTTGAGATCTCATTTTAATTAGCTTTCGTTGATTCGGTGAAAAGCGTTTTTTATTGTCTGTACATTGTTCTGTCCACGCTTTTTTCTTCATATCAACCAATAAAAATAGTTCAACGCAAAAAGCTCAGCCACTATCAATGATGCCCTAAATTTCTTTTCTTCAAAAAAACGCAACGCAGCGTTATTGAAACGGTAGCTGATTTCAAAATCACTGCTTTTGGGAGAAGTGGTTACGATTTTATTCATTGCCTATATATTCAAATTTCATTGTTTTAAAGTAAATTGGTTTCATATCAAACTTCTAATGAACATTTATCTTCCATAAAAGTGTGGGTAGAACAAGATAATCATTGTAATAGTAACAGATATACTTATAATCGTTGTACTTAGAGTCTAATGAAGTACATAAAAGTGCTGTATTCCTATATATTTATATAGACAAAGTCATGATCAGGAGTGACTGTATCGGAACAGGCGTCTAAGTTGTGGCTCGTGATCTTTTCAAACGGATGTTTTGTAAACTCTTTATCGAAGTTTTATTATAATGGCTTAATTTTACAAGAAATATGTACATTCTACTCTACAAACACTTTAACTTCGAAGAAATTTTCTCTTCGGAATTTATACAGTTATATTTTGTAAAGTTTATCTTGAATTTTTTCTATTACTTGTGAAATTAAGTCCAAATGAATCTGTGATTGTTAATGTATATCAGTTATTGGCATTAGCTTTTTTAAAACTACCTCCTTTGAACGACTAAGCTTCCGATGTTTTATACGATTGTATATTTTTGCTATCATGCTCCAGTACTTAGAAATGCTTTATATAATGAAATAAGAGGCGACAGTTTGTTATATTTCGTTGTTGTAAGAGTACATATATAAAATGTTGTCATTTAAATGTATATTTTCAAAGCGATTCATCAAACTACATATTATTAAGATGAGCTTTCCCTTTAGTATGAAAGAAATCAAGTAGGTATCTTATTTCAATTTTTATACACATATACTAAAGATCTTTTATTCTAATTTTTAATTAAATTTAGTAGGAAAAAGAAAACTATTGTATGTGCATTTATCTACGCACGTAGGGAAAAAGAAGGAAATATTAACTGGTCAAATACTTCGTCATATGCTAAAACAACATACGGAAGTATAACTTTAAAATAAGCAGAATTGCTGTTGATTCAACGTAACAACTTGTCAGCTACATACCATTTGCGGTTTTGAAACTTAAAGCTTCCATTAACGGTCTAAATATAAACACTATAGTGTTCTTTTATCGAGAGACATTGCAATATAGTTTAGGTTTTATTTTTCTGTAGTTACCATCAGTTTTCAGCTAGCCTAATATTAATGTATTTTTAATTTTGTTTCTGTGGATCGATTGATGGCGCTTGTGTATCAGATAATATAAAATTAGTAGTCTCCCGTGTGCATTAAGGGATTAAACTACACAGATTATATAATATACTAAGTTAAAAACGAGCCAGATTGAATCTTAAAAAGTTGAGTAAATATTGCATTATATATTACAAAACGGTTATCGTTACGATCAGTTTACAACGGGTTTATAACGAAAACTTTAGGAATGTAACTAAAATCTGTCGAATGATTTATGTTTCACACACAAGCCACAAGACTGCAGCTACAAAACGCTTTATAACGAAAAGCAATAACTATAACGAAAACACGTTATTTCTAATATGTCATATTAACAAAGTTTGATCGTACTAGTAGAATAAAACATCTATTTAAGTATATTACATAGCTTTACTCACGTTGCAAATTACCCTATTTAATCCAGTTACAAGCACATTGCTGAAAACCCTAATTGGTCCTAAAATCAAAATTTCATGTCGTATATATTGTAATTTTTTCTAGTTTTATAATTGTAGCAATTTCTATTTGAATAAAACGTTTTTACAAGGACCTTTTTTTACAATATTAAAAGCTATGGATTAAATAGGACGGTTACCGACCACAGACTAGAAATGACTAAAAAAACAAATTCTTATAGATATCTCAATAACATGAACCAGTACAATTTTAAACTTGAAAATGTGAATTTTCGAAGTATATTATGATTTTTTTGCAGTTAGTTCATGTAAAATATAGGAAAACTTTAGCTGGTTGCTCATTGTCGGGGTTTTATGGCTGTAGTATGTGACTCGTGTGTGATAATTCTAACATGGCCTAATGTAATGCAAACGATAATATACGAATTTTAACTCCTAAACTTTTACAATTACAAATTACCCGCCATTGTGCGATTATTTTCAATTAGAACATAAATCCCATAAGCCAAATTCTTAAGAAAAAAATATGATATATATAACCTCATTATTATAAGAGTTTACACCCGTTGCGGAGAAACTACTCGAAAAAAAAGTAAAAAGTCATACAAGCGCCTGTTTGTGTTTACGTTGTTTTTAAAATAGCGTGATCAGAAATAACTAGTTACGATTATAAATGTTTTAAGTAGCTTTTACAAATTATAAAATAACGTCTACTAGAACATATTTTATCTATGGCTTTAAAAATATTATATTAGGTCCTTTATACTTACTCCATTTAATTTAGTTTTCGTAACTGACAATACCTAGTTAAGGGATGTCCATCTGTAAAAGAACCCAAATTAATTTATTACAATTCCAGAACTAAATCTTGTTTGTTTCTATGGATTTTCTCCAATAACATTCGTCTGATAGGTAATAAATGATTCATTGACGTAGTTGGCTAAATAAACCAGATTTTTTTTTCTGAATTTGAATAGTTCGTGAAAACAATGGGTTACATTGCTCTTTGCTTTGTCTTCTATAAATGTCTTACGTATTCGATGACGTAAATGCAAACTGTCACGATAATTCCATTATTTGTTATAGTGAAAGAACAAAACCGCGTTTATATTTTTTTTGTTTCATTGCCATTGAATAAAATTACTATAATATCGTACATGTTGTTTCTATCACGCCATTTTTGGTACGCAAATTGTTTATCTTAGGTCTAATATAGTTGGAAGGGAAACTAAGGCTTTCGGTCTATTTCTAATTAGTATTGGGCCTTTTGTAAAAAAATTGTATATTCAGCAACAAAAATTGTGTATAAAAGACAAGGTTTTCTCGTCAATATTAAATTTGCGACGCATTTTCACTTTTTGCAATATCTTCGCTTTACAATGTAAAGATAGTTATCGACATGAAATACTATTACAGTTATTAGATAAATACCTGTTTAAAATGTTTATCGATTACAATTTCGATTATAAATGTGAACAGGAGAAATTGTTATTATACCTAGTAGCGAAACAGTCGGAATCCGTTGCGGCAATCGCAATCTGATTATAATCTGTGTAATGTTAACAGTCTGTGCAATTGTATAGTGAATGCCGCCATTTGCAATAACATCAAAAAAATGTAGATTATAAATTCTTTTGATCAGAAATGTAGAGTATAAAATTGTACTTTTATTTATAAGCGAAAAATTACTACCTGATTTAAATTTGACAGACTTATCGAAACATGCCAATTAGTTAAATAATTTATTTTGTATCTACAGCCATAACCAAGCAAATGTTTTTATTTTCTGACACTAAAATTTGGCAAAAGTTTTAAGGGAATTTATGCAAATTTTCACAGAAAAAAATTGTCGAATCACAATTGAAACATAGGGTTTAAGAGTTCTGCTTACGATTACACAGATTATATTTCGTTTTTGAATGGGACGAATTACAATTACGATTCCTTTGATGATTATTATGAAAAGTGCCCACAGAAATTTATAAAGTGCTATAAAATATATTTTGCAAAAGTTTGGAGTAATTCTTTCAAATTCAAATTCAAAATTCTTTATTGCAATTCAATGCCTATGTGGCGTGCAATACAATACAGTGTTATAAAACCAATAATATATTGTATTTGTATATAAAGCTTAATTGGAAAAAAAATCTTTAATATTGTAAAATGTCTTAAAAATTAAAAAGTCATTCAATTTTTTTTTAAATCTGTGGATGTTATGGCCATAACACAGATGTTTTTATTAAAAAATGTGGTTTTATGATCTGGAATCTGAAATTTATCCCTAAAACCATCTGGGTTTGCCCGAGCAAAGAGGTTATCATTATTCCTTAAAAATAGACATGATAGATTAACTTTTTGATTTATATATTGAATGGTGATGTTGGTAACCTTGTGTTTTATGGGGGTAGTTGTGTTTTTGTTGCTCTGTGTACAAGTGCCATGGACAGCGCGTGTCGCGGCTCGCTCATATGTTAAATGCGGTACCGCGACATAAAGGACTCTCTAGTTAAGTGGACGCTAGTACATAACGCCTTAAGTTCTATAAGTTTATTGAATAGTCTATCGGATATGTTATACATTTGTAGTTATTATTTCTCTCTTCCAAGTTGCCTGTTTCGTGTAACACGCTGTTGTTGGGGGTTACATAATGATTACTATATATTTGTGAAGAGTTTTAAGCTATTGTAAATTTTACAGAAAAACTAAATAAAAAAAAAAGTTGTGAAAATAAATTATAAAAAAGTGATAAACAGTGAATCTTATGTGTATCATTTCTTATACCTTCACCTTCATCCAGAAAGATCTTCCTCCTTTTCTTTGGCAAACTAATTTTTAAGTAAAAATGTCGAAAATTAATGCAAAGTCTCAAATTACTAATTGTAAATAAAAATGCCAAGTGTTTTTTGTCAATATTACAAATTATTAATTAAATTGTTTTATATTTTATAAAATTGGTATTATAAATGATTAAATGAGTGGCAAATTGAAATGATGCAATTTGTAAATATTAAAACTATCTAATCTCCAAACGAATTAGCATGAAAAACGCTGCACGTCTTCGTGACGGTAATCACCTAGAGAAGTTTCACTTCAATACTATATATAGCCTTTATTTTCATTACATTTAAATATATTTACAGTTTTTGAAGTGATAACTGCTTTTAAGAGGGTAAACCGTAACGTGTTACCACACCAGCTGGCATCCCTTTCTCTCACGCGGTAAGCAGGCTACTCCTCTCTCACTCTAACGCAGCGATAGACATATACCGTAACTTAAACGTAATCAATAAAAGCATTTATTAATAACAGTTCCTTGCATTATAACATTAATATACATAAACTTTAAATAATAACCTAAGCTTTAAATCTAATTAAGTTGTTTCTAAGATAACATTTGAAACATTTTTAACTAAAATATTATAATTATACATAGAAGTATGTCTAATCAGCAATAAAACTTACTTATATCTTAAACACGTCGATAAAAAAGTCAGCAATGGTATATGATTATCTCTAAGGGATAACCCATAGTAACCATTTTTATCTTTTACATATTATATAAATTTTATACAATTGAGAATTACTTGTCAACCAACTAAATATATTGTATTTTATGTAAATTAAAACTGCTTTTAATAGCATTTTATTGGAAGGGATATCTTTTAATCGGCGATTGGAATTAATACTTCGAAGCAACATCTTGTTATCTTCAGATCATTTCTGTTTACGAAATAAATATTTATTGATACATTGAATATTTTTTTAAAGGATTCATAAACATAATGCCATTATATATCTAATGATCTTTGCGAAAGGTCAGCGAAAAGATAACGTAGGCGTTTTCAGAAAACTTAGAGTTTATCATCAACTTGAGCTATCTATTTAAGCTAATGGACGAAGTTTTACCTTAAAGTAAGTAGCAGCCCTTTAACGTCCCACTGCTGGGCACAGGCCTCCTCACTCCAAGGAGCGAAGGTTTTTAGAGCATAGACCCACCACGCTGCTCTACTGCGAATTGGCAGGCATAGTACACAACAAGTGTACTCTCTATTCCTTCACTCTCATAGTCCGATGTGACGGGAATCCAACACGACCGGAGAGAGATCAGGCGCAGGACCGACGGCTTAACGTGCTCTCCGAGGCACGGGGGTGGATCACACCGCCAACTTCCCAACTTCGGGCAAATATTGAGAAAATCTTAATA
>JACTOM010000894.1:3575023-3602164 GCA_015832385.1 Elymnias hypermnestra
TCAGAAGTTTAGATGGAAGTTTAATAAAAGGAGAAGAATGGATATTGAAGAGATGGAAGGATCATTTTGAAAGTTTGTTTGAAAGAAATGAAGCAGAGGTAAATATGGCCTCTGCGGATAGCAATGAATGTAAGACAAGTGATAGCGAGATTAGTATGGATGACATCATGAAAGCGATAAAAGGTATGAAATCAGGTAAGGCTGCTGGGTATGACAGAGTGTCAGTCGAGATGCTGAAGGCTGGCCGCGGGATTGTGGTAGCTCAGCTGTACTGCCTTTTCAATATATGCTGGGAGAAAGGTCAAGTCCCAAGAGATTGGAGCAAGGCCGTAATTGTCCCTCTATATAAAGGAAAAGGGTCACAGCAGGAGTGCAAAAATTACCGCGGTATCAGCCTTCTTAGTGTCGTCGGCAAATTGTATGCAAAGATATTAATTGAAAGGGTGATTAATGAAACTGATGGGAAAATATGGGACGTGCAAGCGGGATTTAGAAGAGGAATGGGATGTACGGATCAGGTCTTTTCTTTACGGTGCTTAACTGAAAAATGTTTGGCTAAACACCAAAAAGTTTATTGCGCGTTCGTAGATTTAGAAAAGGCCTATGATCGAGTGGTGAGGAATGAGTTGTGGTCAACGTTATCTACGTATGGTGTGAGCGGTAGTCTGATTCAAGCATTGAAGTCTCTCTATGAGGGTTCTAGTGCCTGTGTCAGAATAAACGGAGCGTACACGGAGTGGTTTCCTGACGAAAGAGGTGTTCGACAGGGATGTGTTGCGTCACCATGGTTGTTCAACCTATTCATGGATAAATGTTTGACCGATTTAAAAGAAAGTATGTATGGGTTAAGAATGAATGAATTACTCATCAAATATTTACTCTACGCTGATGATCAAGTAATTCCCATAGGGGTAGGCAGAGACTTGCCACGACACTTCCACATCTCCTTCGCTTCTTTCATTCTCATTAAACCTTTCATACAAATTCGTCGCCTTAGAGTACTTTTGACCTCGCCCTTATTTCAAATGTCCTGGATTTGATCCAGGAACGTCCGCCTTGGTCTTTCCCTTCCAATTTTCCCGTTCACTCTTGACTTATAAATCCTTTTTGTCAGTCTCCTTTCATTCATTCTCTCTACGTGCCCAAACCATAAGCATACATTTCTCAATTTTAGTCACTACATCTTCTTTAATACCACAACGTTCTCTTATCACAATATTTCTCCAACGTCCTTTATTAATTTTTCATCGCCTGGTATCTTTCCGTTCCATTATCGCATGTCGCTTTACAGCCGGCACCAAGGCTCGCATCAGCTGTTTCAGTGAAATGATGAGGATTTCATTAAACTACACAATGTCTTTTTTGGAGTAATTGGTCTAAAGCCATCTTTGGTCTATTACGGTTTTAATTTGTTTTGAAACACATCGGTTAGATGGTTTCTAGTTTATATCGGACTTAGGTATAAAAAACATTGTGTTAAATAGGTATATATATATGAAATCGATTCTTGGAAATTAATGCTTGTTTGTCCCAATTTCGCGGCAGTGTCATGACCCACGATTTTACCGTAATGCCTATGTATTATTTAAGAGTCACAAACTACTTCCATATCTGAATAATTGTATTTTGAGTTCAGGTTCAATGTTCGTTAACCAAATATTGTGAACCATTTCGTGCTTATCGCATTGACTTGCAGAGCGTTAAGGAAAATTCTGGATTCGTCGAAATTTGACGACACTGTTGTTTTGATTCACCAGATGATAAATGTTGAAACAGTTCTTTATGAGATCTGGACATTACGCTAAGTAGAAAAGAGGAAGATAGATGCTCTGGAATTGTGGTACTAGAGGCGTTTGCTGGGAATATCGTGGACCAAGTTTTGTACTAATGCTATACAGATTGGAGGAACTATTACTAAACTTCTGGAGCCATGACTCCTGCCAAAATTCCGATTCAATTGAGCGTTTTATCTAGGGAACATAAAAGGCACCAGAGCACGTGGCAAATCAGCTATACGAAGGACCAAACTAAATATTCTTTTGGCGGATCTTGTTGAAACAGTCTCTTATAAGAAGTGGACATTACAGCAAGTAGAGAAGAGGAAGATAGAAACCTTAGAGAGGTGGTGCTGGAGGCGTTCGCTGGGAATGTCATGCATCAAGTTTCGTACTAATGCTATACAGATTGGAGGAACTATTACTAAATTTCTGGAGCCATGACTCCTGCCAAAATCCCGATTCAATTGAGCGTTTTATCTAGGGAACATGAAAGGCACCAGAGCAAGTGGCAAATCAGCTATACAAAGGACCAAACTAAATATTCTTTTGGCGGATCTTGTTGAAACAGTCTCTTATAAGAAGTGGACATTACAGCAAGTAGAGAAGAGGAAGATAGATACCTTTAGAGAGGTGGTGCTGGAGGCGTTTGCTGGGAATGTCATGCACCAAGTTTCGTACTAATGCTATACAGATTGGAGGAACTATTACTAAATTTCTTGCGCCACAACTACTACCAAAATCCTGATTCAATTGAGCGTTTTATCCAGTGAACATAAAAGGCACCAGAGCAAGTGGCAAATCAGCTATACGAAGGACCAAACTAAATATTCTTTTGGCGGATCTTATTGAAACAATCTCTTATAAGAAGTGGACATTACAGCAAGTAGAGAAGAGGAAGATAGATACCTTAGAGAGGAAGGTGCTGGAGGCGTTTGATTAGAATATCATGCACCAAGTTTCGTACTAATGCTTTACAGATTGGGGGAACTATTACTAAATTTCTTGAGCCAGGATTCTTACCAAAATCCCGATTCTATTGAATCTCTTGTCATGGGAAAATGGAAGACACCAGAGCACGTGACAGGACAGCCATACGATGGATCTAACTAAATCTTCTATTGGAGGTTCCTTTTAAAAAAGTCTCTTATGAGAAGTGGAGAAGAGGAAGATAGATGCCTTAGAAATGTTGTGCTGGAGGCGTATGATGGGAATATCATGGACTAAGTTTCGTAGTAATGCTATGCAGATTAGAGAAACTACTACTAAATTTCTTAAGCCCGATTCAATTGAGTGTCTTGGCATCTAAGGAAAAGTGAAAGACACCAGAGCACACGGTGTATATCGAGTTCTCATATCTATCAAATATAACTGTGTTTCCCGGAGATTGAAACCAGGAGCTTGCTTGCGTCACTTTCCTTTATTTTTCTGGAAGGCAGTGTACAGCGTGTCGCAATCGCTGAATGATTGTATTTGGAGCACCCGTTAGACTAGATGTATATTAAACGCCTTCGCCGCCGGCAGGATCTGATGTCAGCGACATTTCCAAAGTTCCTTGCACGCAACATTATGCCTTTAAATGTCAAGAGTTGCGGCTAAATAGGGCTCAATCAATTTCGTAAAGCCTATAGAGACCTAGGCGTTTGATAGATTTAACGTAAATTGATATAAATAACTTGTAAATTAGTATAAGTATAGTCCCAGTGAGATACACGGAAATAGTGTGACAAGAGAACGTTATGGTGTAAAAGAAGAGGTAGTGACTAAAATTGACAAAGGTATGCTTAGATGATTTGGGCACGTCGAGAGAATGAATAAAAGGAGACTGACAAAAAGGGTTTATGAGTCAAGATCGTATGCAAAAGTTGGAAGGGGAAGACCAAGGCGAACGTTCCTGGACCAAGTCCAGGACATTTCAAATAAGAGCCAGGTCATGAGTACTCTAAACCGACGAACTTGTAGGAAAGGTTTAATGAGAATGAAGCGAAGGAGATATGAAAGGATCGTGGCAAGTGAAAGGACGTGGTCTCTGCCTATCCCGAAGGGAATGAGGCGTAATACTATGTATCTATGTAAGAAGGATTAGTAGACACGCTGTTATAACTTTTCAGGGCTGATAATTAATATCTATAAGTCAAGTGTACAATAAGTTGAAGATGTACCTCATACTTTGTGCCTAATGAAGTTATTTTCTTTTCTTTCTTACTGTAACAAATAACCCCAGGATTATTTCAGGTGCCGGTGAAGCTTATGCTGGTGAACATATTTGGTGTAATACTCCCTAGTGGACTGTTGTATCGCTGACAGAGGCACATGAGAGGCAGAAGGAGGACGTTGTGGTCGTCCTTCTCCGGCCAAGGAGGTTGGAAGATATGAGGCGTAGAATTACACTGCTCTTGTCTTCTTCCTAAGTTTTAATGAGAATCTTCCGGAGTACCAGAGTTGATTGCATCTACCGATGCTCTGGTATTCTGGCTACCTACAACCCACACTCCCAAAAAGATTTCATGTATGATGAGGATGAACGACCTCATTCAGACTTCAATGCAAATACTTCTCTCTTCTCTTCTCTCTTTATCTGACGTTATCCCTATATGTTGGGTTCAGATAAACAGAATCCATTTAGTTGAGTCATTGTTTTATCATTTTATTCATGGTGTGTTCGTTAAATGTTTCCAATTCTTCTTATTTTCTGTTTCTTTTCTTTTCTAGTTACTCACCAGCAAACGAATACTGTGTTAGAATAATGAACTTACTGTCTTAGATACTCCGGTCGTGTCGGATTCCCATCACATCGGACTATGAGAGTGAAGGAATAGAGAGTGCAGTTGTTGTGTACTATGCCTGCCAATCCGCAGTGGAGCAGCGTGGTGGGTCTATGAACTAAAACCCTCGCTCCTTGGAGTGAGGAGGCCTGTGCCCAGCCCAGACGTTAATGGGCTGCTACTTACTTACTATCTTAGATTATATGATATACAGGTCCCAATATTAAATCAAGACATCCGATTTCATAACATAACCACTATATTAGACGTGTTTGTCATCTCTTCAGATGATGACTAGCAAACAACATGCGAAATAAGATAATTATAGTAGAATTACATTAGCTTTAATCGACCTTATGACAGAGTATAATCAATAGATTATTTACAATAATAAATTTACACTCACCACTGATAGTGTGAAGACATTGGAAATTGTACTCTAGCGATTAAGTAATAAGGCATTCGGTTAGTATTCAGTTGGAAGTGAGATTTAAACGCGTGCGCACGAACAAAATAAAAGTGCATTGACTGAAACTTGAACCCTTAGACCGTGAGTGCAATCGCAGTTTATTCTCATCGTATTAAAATTGTTTTGATACGTTCAATTTGTTAAATTGTTGTATTTTACAGACAATTCGCTGTACTGTATAGATAAATCCAAAATTGCCACGATCCTTCCACTTGCCACGATCCTTGCATATCTCCTTCGCTTCTTTCATTCTCATTAAACTTTTCATACACGTTCGTCCGTTTAGAGTACTCTTGACCCGGCCGTTATTTAAAATGTCCTGGATTTGGTCCAGGAACGTTCGCCTTCCTCTTCCAACTTTCGCATTCACTCTTGACTTATAAATCCTTTTTGTCAGTCCCCTTTCATTCATTCTCTCTACATGCCCAAACCATCTAAGCATACCTTTCTCAATTTTGGTCACTACGTCTTCTTTTATACCACAACGTTCTCTTATCACACTATTTCTTACTCTGTCACTCAATTTTAATCCACTCATGCGTCTCAACGCTCTCATCTCTACCGCATTTATTTTACTTTTTATAAGTCATCTCTATATGAAAATCAATTGCTCGAAAACGGCTGGACTGATTTGGATGTTTTTGGTTTTGAATTATTCGTGAAAGTCCAGGGAAGGTTTAAAATGGTGAATGAATATGAAAAAATTACTTGGAATATAGTAAAAACAACAATTTCTCTTTTCCTTTGGAACCATTTCTACTTGTCAAATGGTTTGATGTTCATCCTGGCGTTCAGAAATCAAATGAAATTTAAGAGAATATTTTTTTTTTCATTATAACCAGTACCATCTCTCGGCTGCCCCTTGGACATGGTTGCACACTTGTACACCTGGCTAAACTCCGGATTAGGGACCACTCCATGTTCGCATGTGGCTTAGACGAAGGTTCTGTTCCCACATCCTTCTCAATTGTCCCAAACTTTCCCACTCCATTTATTATATTCTCCCTCCACATATCCCCGTCCTAAAAACCGCAGAATATTTGTTAAGTCTTGTATATAGTAGTAATTGTAAATATTTATGTAAATATATCAATCAATCAAATCAAAAATATCTTTATTCAAGTAGGCATATTACAGCACTTTTGAATCGTCAAATTATATATTTTTTTCCACACTCTGATTCTAATATACATCTGATGATGGTACTCAAGATCGGCTTAAAATCTAAAGTTACGAGGGTTCCTTCGCGCCCTGATCCGAGAAGAACCCACAACAAACTCAGTCGGGTATTTTTTTTTACCATCATCATTACAATAACAAATTAGTTTACTATATTTTAATTAAAATTAGAGCAATTTGTTCACTCCCAAGCGTTTCTATCGTCTAGGTAATCTTGCAACTTATAATACGATTTTTCTATCAACTTTCTTTTAACAAAGACTTTGAATTTATTAATTGACATCTTTAGAACGTCTTGTGGGAGTTTATTATAGAAACGTATACAGTTACCCTTAAATGAGTTGTTAATCTTATGCAGCCTACTAGAATTTATAACAAGTTTGTTTTGGTTTCGTAAGTTATATGATGTACATTCACTCTTTTTATTAAAAGAGTCAATGTTTTTATGTACATACAACAAGTTTTCTAATATATATACGCAGTGAACTGTCATTATGTTAACTGCCTTGAATTTGTTTCTTAGCGACTCTCTTGGACCCATATTGTAAATCGCACGAACGGCCCTTTTCTGCAGCACAAATATTGCATCTATATCAGCAGCATTACCCCAAAGTAGAATACCGTATGACATAATGCTGTGAAAATAGCTGAAATATACC
The DNA here is from genome assembly GCA_015832385.1 of Elymnias hypermnestra. Classification (NCBI taxonomy): domain Eukaryota; kingdom Metazoa; phylum Arthropoda; class Insecta; order Lepidoptera; family Nymphalidae; genus Elymnias; species Elymnias hypermnestra. The sequence continues at coordinate 3,581,871 of JACTOM010000894.1, forward strand.
AGTCTGGCAGTATCAACATCTGTCAGACGACGAATTCTTTTAACTGCGTAAGCCGCAGAGCTGAGCCTGTTCGATAGACCACTTATATGGGGCCCCCACTGTAATCTGTTATCTAACGTAATGCCTAAGAAAACGGTACTGTCTACAAGGTCTAGTTCCTCATTATTAAGTTTAACAATGGTTTGCATTTGTTTAACATTAGGCAGACTAAATTTAATACATTTTGTTTTATTTGCGTTGAGCAATAAATTATTAGCTTCAAACCATTGTACCACTTTATTGAGAGAGCTGTTTACGTCGTCATAATTTGTTTGTCGCCTATTAATCTTAAACAACAGCGAAGTATCATCAGCAAACAGAACAATCTCATGATCACCCTTAACAAAGTAAGGAAGGTCATTGATATAAATGAGGAAAAGAAATGGTCCTAGTATGGAACCCTGTGGGACTCCCATTTTTGTCACAGACCCCGCAGAAAGCTTGCCATTGACACAGACCTTTTGCGTTCTATTGGTTAAATATGAACTCATCAGGTCTAATGCTGTGCCCGCGAGGCCATAGTGTCGCAATTTCCCGATCAGGGTTTCATACTGAACACAATCGAAGGCCTTAGACAGATCACAGAAAACGCCAAGCGCGTCACGTGAATCCTCCCAGGCCTCGTAGATATTGAGTAATAACTGTACGCCAGCATCGGTAGTCGAGCGACCTCGAGTAAAGCCAAATTGCTTATTATGTAATAAATTATATTTTTTGAAATGTTTTAGCAACTGGTTCAACATTATTTTCTCAAATATTTTACTAAAGGTTGGGAGAACCGATATTGGCCTAAAGTTACTAGGGTTCGAAGTACTGCCTGACTTAAACATCGGTATTATTTTGCTGTACTTCATTAAGTCAGGAAATACACCACAATCTACACAATTGTTAAAAATTACCGCCATGTCTGGTGCAACGATGTCAATTAATGATTTTACAAGGTTAACTGACAAACCCCACAAATCGTTAGTTTTTTTGTTATTAATTAAATTAAATGACTTAATAACATCAGAGGCATCGACACGACTGAATTTAAAAGTACTATGACATTGGGGCAAGCTATCAGCTAGCCAAGAGAGTGCAATGGAAGGTGAGGAGTTCAGTGATTTCGTAGTTGAGACAGGAATTTTTGTAAAAAACTCTTCAAAAGTATTAGCAACCTCTAAGTCTGACGAAATTTTTTTATTCTCTAAATCTAAATGAAATTCATCAAAACGCGGAGTTGCTTTTCCTGTTTCATCATTAATTATTATCATATAATCATATAATAGAATTAAGTTGTAAACTGATTATTTATTATTAGTCTCACGTATATAAAAATGTTCATGTTGTGTTGTCCGTTTTATTTGATGGTGGTTTAACAATATATTTCAGCTATTTATAGGTAATCAAAATTAAACTTTATATGCTCTTAAAAACCGAACAAATTCCTTCGTGTCTTCTCCAATAACTTGACACTGGCGAGATAATATGTGCCCAATTGGCATACCTTTTCTTTTGTCGCTGGGAAATGCAATTTACGCACTAACCCTGACCGGTGACCAGTCAGGAGTGTGGGACTCGGCGATGGAAGGTCTTGCAATACCCACTAAAACCCAGCGGAACTCTCTTCATCCATTAGTGAGGCACCAGGTGTTCAGCTTTCGCATTCTGCCCTGGTGTCCCGGATGAGTCCGACGGAGGATTCACGGAGGCGGGAGGAGATGCGCAAACATGCGCCGCCTTGTATTCCGCCTCCATCAGCGGTGAGAGGGTGCATCCACTGCATTCTCCCTTTCTCTTTCGCGGGCTGCCTTCAGCGAGACTACCGTTTCGCAAAAGAAGGCCACTACCGCCCACCATCTCTCGCTGGAGAGCATCGCGCCAACAAGGCTTCCCAGCGAGAGGTCGCCACCGATCAACGCCGCCAGGAGGTGACGCTGAGGTCCCCAGACCTGAAAAGAAGCAGAAGAAACTTTTGACATTGACAACCAACAATTTCTGTCTAATTTAAAACAATATTCCGTCTAAGTTTTGCCGACATTTGTCACTGAAGTTGTAATATTGTGCAACTATCGTTTAACATTTTGGGAGTTATTGAGTAATATATTGGCAATATTATAAAATACCAAAAAAAGTTGTGCAATATTACGAAATGTTATGCAAGACGAGGTAACTTTAACGAGTGGAATAATTGTGAGAATGGTTGTGAGGAGTGAGTTCGTATCCCATTTCCTACTTATTAGACAACACCAACTCACATTAACTAACAACTTTTATTCTCTCCACTATTTAAATATACACAATTGGCACTATACCAATAACTGTTTAAAATTAATTTTATGTATTTATATATGGATAGATATATATGTAATTTGTATAATATCTCATATATATGTAAAGTATTACTTCTCTCTTTTGCACCACCCACCTAAACTCTCCCTACTTTTCTCTTAACTTGGTTTGGTTGTCTGGAAAATACTCGTTTTAAGTTTCCTCTTGTATATATATTTTTTAATGTGGTGTGGTTCAATAAAGTGTTAAAATGAAATAAATAAATAATCACTTCACTATTTGAATTTATACAATTTAGTACAATTTCTCTGTTAAACAACTACACGAAGCAAATGTAAAGATTATTCCCACAATTGTTCCGTTCGTTAAAGTTACCTCGTATTTCATAACATTTCGTAATATTGTACAATGTTTTTTTGTATTAAAAGTGTTGCCACTATATCCAATAACTCCCAACATTTCAGAGCTATTAGTGTTGTCATCCAACTTATCAGAATTTACGTATCAGAAAGTGTTTTTGGGACTAGGTTTAAAAACGACTTGTTAATAGTTTTCAGACTACAGAAGCTCCAGAATATATTTTTTTCTCAAAACATATTAATTTACCGTTCTTAGAATCACCTTAATTTCAACATAGATACATACATTGATCATTCCTTTGGGGTAGGCAGAGACCACGTCCTTCCACTTGCCACGACCCTTGCATATCTCCTTCGCTTCTTTCATTCACATTAAACCTTTCATACAAATTTGTCTGTTTAGACTATTCTTAACCAGGTCCTTATTTAAAATGCCCTGGATTTGGTCCAGGAGCATTCGCCTTGGTCTTCCCGTTCCCACTTTCCTATTCACTCTTGACTCATAAATCCTTTTTGTCAGTCACTCTCTCTACATGCCCAAACCATCTAAGCATATCTTTCTCAATGCTAGTCATTACATCTTCTTTTATACCGCACTATTTCTTACTTTACTTATATGCTTCTTTTGCGATACCCAACTTCCACAACCATACATAAGTGTTGGCACCAACACTCCAGCATGCACAGCCAGTCTAGCCCTTTGAGACAACATCTGGCTATTCATAAAGGCGTACAGAGCACCATTTACCATATTCCCTGCATTCGCTCTCCTTTCAATATCACTTTCACATGTTCCATCTTTTGTAAATTTAGATCCCAAGTATGCAAATTTTTTCACCTCTTCCACTTGTTCCCAATCTGAATCTATTTTGTAATATATGTGAAAGTTTACAACTTTTTATTAATTTTTATAGGCTGACGACATCAAGGATACGGCGTGGGTGTATTCAATGAAAGTTTTTCAATTTTCCACCGGGATAGTGTGAATTTACTTTCAGCATATGAAGTAACAGAGTGGCGGAGAAGTTTGATGTTGTTTTCACGTGTTTATACTTAACAAACAAGTCCTGAATACCTTTTATGTTAACGAAAATAAATCTATTTTAGTGGCCTTCCCACTGTAGCTAAAAGCTAGCTCGACCGGGGAAGTACCGAGGCTTACGAGCGAATCTATATATGTTCTTAAAAATAACAGCAGATACATCGTTCTCCCTTTCACCGCCTTAATCATCCGTATCACTTGAAAGAGTTCGTTGAAATACTTTAAACTTCCAAGTTAAACTTCGAAAGTGAAGTAACCCGTCACTATCAAAGGTCAAGTTGTTTAGATGGCTCTAATTTGGCAAGAGTAATGCAATAATGTTATTTTATAAGGCTAACCTTCTCTCGGTAAAGCTGCGGCTTTCCAAAATGCTTAAAATCGTCACCTTGAACTACTGAATTATTACGAGCATGATGGTAAAATAGGTTATGTGGTTGTGGGCAGGTTAGATTTTGCTGCGATTTCATCATCATATATACATACATACATAACATCACGCCTCATTCCCATAGGAGTAGGCAGAGACAACATCCTTCCACTTGCCACTATCCTTGCATATCTCCTTCGCTTCTTTCATTCTCATTAAACCTTTCATACAAGTTCGTCGGTTTAGAGTACTCTTGACCTGACCCTTATTTAAAATGTCCTGGATTTGGTCCAGGAACGTTCGCCTTGGTCTTCCCCTTCCAACTTTCGCATTCACTCTTGACTCATAAATCCTTTTTGTCAGTCTCCTTTCATTCATTCTCTCTACATGCCCAAACCATCATCATCATGTACTTGTAAAAAGTTTTATACAAGGTGTTAGGAGACCGCTTCTGAAAACGACAAGAGATGATACTCCTGTGCGTGCGTACACATGTTAGAAGTGAAACTTCTTCGGCAATCAAATGTTTTAAGTCTTCTTTATTTATCTGTCTATCTCTTAGTCGGTCTCCATGTCTGAGGATCGTGGTCAGTATCAGTGTCAGCGGATGACTTTTTACCAGTGTTTTCTGTCCAGCGCCTCTCTTACCATCTTGATGGTGAACGCCGCCTTCCGTGTTATCAACCACAATAACTTTTTCTACACTATCGCCGTCTCTACGCATTGTGTGGCCGAAGTATGAGAGAATGTGTTGTTGGCATATGGTGGACAACTGAGTCTTTATTTTGAGTTGGTTTAGAATTGATGCATTGGTGCGTTTGGCAGTCCAAAGTATTCTTAACATTCCTCGCCAGCACCACATCTCGAATGCATCAATTCTTTGCCTCCCTCTGGCCGGGATGGTCCACGTTTCCACTTCATACAGGAAGATAGGGAACACCAGGGATCGGGTCAACATGATCTTGGTTTTGATACCAATTCCTCCTTTCTTCCAGATCTTGTTTAAACGGGTCATAGAATCTTTTGCCATTTGACCTCAGGGCACATTTACCATCATTGCAAATTTGGGAGCCCAAGTAAACATAGTGGTTGACGATATCAATGCCGGGAATGCTGCAGGTCACATTAGTGAACTTTTCAGTTCGATCGATCTTTATATATAAACAAATGTAAAACTTTAGATATCCGATACTTAGGGGGAGGAAAAAGTAATTTGTCATTAAAATATTAAAAGCGTCGAAAATTAATACAAATAATCTATTGAAATGATGAATTGTAAATTAAAACTCCACTTGTTGTGTGAAAATATTAAGACTACCTTCAAAGCTAATTAGCATAAAAACACTGCACATCTTTGTGATCTTGATCTTTCAAAAAATCAAGACACAAAAGCTGACGGTTGGGTCAACGAACGCACAGGTGCAAAAGTTTTTCGCACTTTCGCTCAATTTAGTCGTTTCTTATACACGCACACCGGCGCCAGTTGTGCGCTAAATAAAACTTTTTAAAAAACATGATTTTTTTTTTAGTATCGATTGTATTTCCGTCGCATCATCAAAGGTATCGTTGGTACTACTGACCCGCGTAGTTCGTGATCCCGTGGAGGTATGAGTAAATTCGTTATTAATTGGAGCGAATTGTCAAAAAAAAACTATCCTCTAATCCTTCCATAAAACACACAAAAATGACCAACAAATTCAGTCCAGCGGCTTGGGAGGAGTTCATGACATACTCGTACACCACATGAGAATTATATGTATGTCGGAGAATAAGAGATGTTTTATCATCGTCATTAGTGGTGTCCATAATTCAACCTCGAAACTGTGGGCGTCGTTGGGTAATATTGGTGCAATCAAACACTTTATTAATTAACTCCAGTCACTTAATGTTTCCGATATCAATTTACACATTAACAATAATAGTTAGGAAGGCGAAGGTTACCGTAGTCGACCGCTCTGGCGGACCGTCACTCGAGAACTATCGAACTCGCATGCCGGCTAGTAACTTATTGACTCTGTCCAGTGCTGATAGATACATGGCGCCAGCGTTCCGCAAACTATTTGACTCCGACAAACTTTTATTAACTTTTAAAATTTTAAAAAGTAGTTCTCGTGGCATAACTGCAGTAGTTGGACATATGGTGTCCTGGACTTTTTTGTAGACATTAATACGTTTTATAATATTGTAGAACATTTTTTGTTCTATCACCAATAGTTTCCGTAGTCCACGCGACGACAGATTTTTTATCCGACTTCAAAAAAAGGAGGAGGTTATCAATTCGTCTGTTTTTTTTTTATGTTTGTTACCTCATATCTCTCGACTGGGTGGACTGATCTTGATGATTTTTTTTTTAATGAAAGGTGGTGCTCGTCATGCGGTCCCATTTTTTTTTAAACTAAACTTTTTATATTACTATAGAAATCTTCAAGGGTTGTTTTGTGATACTTTGGTAAGGTTCTGATGATGGAATCCATGACAAAGTGACGGAACTCTTCAATTCTTAGTAGCAAATCATTGATACTTGGCAGAATCTTCTATAAGCTATCCAGATATTTGAGTCGCCTACCGTAACTTCGGTATGGTCAAGTGCTAGTCGTAGTTAAATATGAAGATCAATGGAACTCCTCAACGGCTTACAGTAAGAGTGTGATTTTTGGCAAAATCTATAACTTTCTGTAACCAAATGGCAATGACCTTAAGTTTGTTGCTGCATTGCAATATTTGAAAGGTGAATTATGTCTGAAGCGTTGGTATAAGGGTTTCACGTTCGATCCCGGGTGTGGCGATATTAATGTAAATTTAACTTTGTAAAGTATTGAGAAACGCGTTTTAAGTGTACACATATTGAGACAAATTTGTTAGTTTACTTCAGATTCACTAAAAATCAAAAAATAAATATAAATTTTAACAAAAAAAGAACCGCCTTCATAACAAACTTACAAATACATTCATATGCTTTACAAAGTAAGAAATAATTGCGTATTCTTTTATAGTGTTCTTCGTATTGTTATAATCTTCCTTGGCTGACATCGACTCCAAATATAACAATACGAAGAGCACTATAAAATAATACGCAATTATTTCTTACTTTTTAGAGCATATTAATGTATTTGTAAGTTTGTTTTAAAGGCGGTTCTTTTTTTGTTCAAATTTATATTTATTATGATAATATTTTTCACACCTTGAGTTACATTAATGCACTTTTATTAGGGATCCCTAATTTTTTTTGAGACAGTAATATAGCCTATGTCACTCTGTGAAAATACAGTTTTCTTATAGTGATAAAATTTTGGATATCGTTCCAGTAGTATTTGTGTGAGAACATTACAAAACACATACAAAACCAAAAATGTTTCCTCCTTGTAATATTACATTCATTTGTGGCTTTTGTTCGAAATCTTTCCGTTAAATTTAAGATAGATTTATAGATAGAAAAACTTTATTGCACACAAACATATACAGGAAATACAAAAACTAAGAATTAAAAAAAAATAGAGCTAGAAGCGTGCAAAGGCGGTCTTATTGGTGCAAGCAACCTCTTCCAGACAACCTTTGTCATGCTTATTTAATAAATTAATGAATGGGGCAGAACAGTGTCAGATATAAATATTTGCTTAAGTATAATTTGAAACAAATAAAAAATACTACTAATGTAATAAAATAATACAGAATATATGATATGAGGTGAAATAATAAAAAAAGAAATATAGTGTTATTCACAGCAATTTTGAGCCAAATTTTGAAAATGGGTAATGACTCTGAGTGACGGATATTATCAGGTAGCGCAATTCATAAATTTATAACCTGGACAGTAAATGAATTTTTGTAATAACCAGTTTTACATATTGGATGCCTTAATTTATTATTAGATCGGGAGCGAAGGTCAAGGTAAGTATTAAGATCATCACAGTGGAGAGTGAAACGTTAAGCTTTATAGATAGATTTAATTTCCTTAAGAACTTATCCTCTTCATGACAGGTTTTGAAGAGTTTCCTTAATGAATTTTTGGTCCAAAACTATCTTAAATTCGATTGGTTACAAAGTTTATAAAGGACATAGATACAAACAATTTTGCGTTTAATATATATAAATGTTTGAACAAAAAGATTAGAAATAAGCCTGTATGCCTTGCATGTTGCGTCAGTCATCTGTAATACAACGTGAGCATAAAAAGGTGAAGGCCGTCCACCTGACACTATTTAGTGCACAAAATATTAGAAAGTCTATGTGCCTTATATGATCTAGGCTAGATGTAAGATATACGCTTTAAACTATTATATTTTCCTTAGAAATATCAAATACCAAACTTACTTTTTGTAAAAATACAACGAGCAAGCAAAAATAGCGTAAAGATTATCTACACTAATATTATAAAGAGGAAAGATTTGTATTTTTGTATATAACGAATAAACTCAAAAATTACTAGACCGATTTTAATAATTCAATTTTCTTTAGAAAGCTACATTATCACTGAGTAACATAGGCCATATTTAGTACTAGATTACTAAAGAAATCTTTAGAAATTCCTAATAAAACCAACCGAAGGTGTAAAATTAGCCATAAAATGTCTTTCATCGCATACGCTGTGAAGAGTGTTAATGATAGGACAAAAAAATGTTCGACAATATTATAGAATATATCAATATCTACAAAAAACTTATCGAGACCATATGTCTAACTATTGTAGTTACGTCACTATAACTACTTTTTTACATTTAACAAATTGATAGAAATGCCGATCAAAATCAGACCGTGTTAACCATACCATTTATAATTTTTTATCCAAATATAAATAATTTAATATTCAATACTGTCTCAATACCTGATGATTACTTTTTGAATTATTGAAATCGGACTTTCCATTCAAAAGATATCACGAAATTAAAGTAAAAACACATGCCGGCGGCAGCCGCCACGCAGCGCATCGAGTAACTAACTCGAAGAGAGAGGGGCAGTGCGGGAGAAGGGGATGCACCATTATGAACTAGGTTACCTTACGCAGTGGACGCAAGCGACATTGAATATTTCGAGTTTTTTTTAACACATTTTTATGCTGCACCTTAAATGTTCTTTTCAGAGCTACTTAGTTTTAGTATTAGAAATCACAATTTTTCATAATTTCCTTCAATAAAGTTTTACATTTGTATAAATATAAACAAGACTTAAAAGTTAGTTTGCCAAAGAAGTTTCACTTCTGACATGAGTAAGCACGCAGTTTTTTATTTTCTTCTAGATCCCTCCATTTGTTTCGCTTTGTTGCCAATCTTCGCCATCCTTTGGCCAGATCGTTCTTTTATCTCTTGGTCTGCCTCTGCATCTTTTCCTGGTTCTTGGTTAGCACTCAGATACTTTGTTACTCCATCTTTCATTTCCTGTTCCCATCATCCATCCATCCATCCGTAGCCCGTCCATCTCCATTTCAGGCTTCTTGTCTTTATCCGAACAGTACCATACTACTCTCCATACCTCTCTGGCATTCACATAGTTTGTGTTAGGTACTAGAAGTATAGGACCTGGTCTGACAATCATAACTGATTTATATATGTCGGAGAATAAGAGAGAACGGAGGAGTACAAAGCACAGGGGCGTAGGGTTCTCCGCTGACATCGTCATTAATGGGATCCATTAGTTAATTTCTTATTCTGTGGGCGTTCGTGGGTAATGTTGGTGCAATCAAACACTTTGTTAATTAACTCGGATTATAATGTTCAATCCTTAATGTGTTCCCGATATAAATTTACAACAAACTCATTAACAATAATAGTTACGCGACTGTTTCAAACGTCGACCACTCCGGCCGACTGCCACTCGAGAACTGCCGAGAGACAGATAGCGCTAGCGATCCACAGACTCTTGCACTCCGACATATATATAAAATAATACGTCCCAATTTCCATTCATACCAAAGTTTTGTGAAACGTTTTAAGATTTCGCCAAGTAAATTGCAATCGAAGAGACATTTCCGCGGAAATCTTTAGCGATATGAAATCTAAACAAATCCAAGGGCATCGATAATATTTAATGGTATTTAACGAACAATGACAGGCGCTGTGGGAGATTAAAAAGCGGTATGAAGTAAGTAACGGGGTCGCAAACTCGCAACACTCCGTTTCCAATGCTAGCAACAACTACAACCCGCTCGACGAGAAACAACGCGTTGATAGACGAAGTTATATCAATACTTCATCTAGATTTTAATACCACTTCTGAATCTTAATGCTTAATGTTTATAGTCCAAAAAATAGTGCATATAACGACGACATGGTTCCGCTGAGCCCATCAATTGGTGGTCTACGAAAACTGCTCAGTATATGTGAGAGATATGCAGAAGCAAACGGACTCAGTTACAATGCCGAAAAGAGTGTATATCTTGTCTTTCGGGGAAGGAATAAACCCCCCACAATTATTCCTAATATATAGCTGTGTGGGGCCACTCTGAGGCGAGTGACTGAGCTCAGGTATCTTGGTCATATAGTTAATGAACGCTTAGGTGACGAAAATGACATCGAACGCGAACGTAGGGCTCTGTCGGTCCGGGACAATATGTTGGCCCGTAGATTTGCACGCTGTACAAGAGAGGTTAAGCTAATATTATTTCGTGCTTATCGCCAGTCCTATGGATCGACTATACAAAGCGAGCCTACGGCGCCCTGAGGGTACAGAACAACAACGCGCTGAGGGCGGTGCTAAAAACCGAATTGCCAGTAGCAGCAACACCCTCCTCAGCGTGTTGGCGAACAGGATGGATGGCCCCTTCAGGGGTTCCTGGAACGATGCACACACAAGCACGAGGGGAAGGCGTGTGGGCTCTGTGTAGGTTAAGTGTAGTTTAAGGAAAAATTAAAATATTGTATGGACTTATGGTCAGAAATAAAGATATATTATTATTATTATAAATGATACTTGTTATTTTAGACATATTTAAGGTCATCGTTTTTATTTAAATATTGCAAAGGACGACTCCTTACCAACTCCCGCTAATGGAAATAATTACCAATAACCCTGTATATCGCCTAAGTATAAAGGGTCAACTTGCTACTAGACATTCTGACGATTATGTGAACTTAAATAGATCGATAAAAAAAGAAGAAAGGCATCAATTTGAAGCCTGGTAATCTATTTTGCCGGTAATGCTACGGGCTGGTTTCCGCCAGTTCCGCTAGCGGGTCCATCCAAGTAAATTTAGTGAATTGTCAAATACGGGCATCGTCACTGCCATTGCATCGTCTTCGACGCCATCAACGCCTAAATCAGGAGGCGATGATAGCAGGAGCGATGCCGGGGACGCCCAATGTTTGCTTTTGGGTGCCGGCTGGCAATGCCATGGAGATGATCGTTTACTTTATCTTACCCATCGCTGGGCAATTGAGAGCAAAGGGGAAACACTTGCCGTGAGCTTAGATATTGCTGAGGCCTTTGATAGGGCGTGGCACAAGGGGTTGCTTTCAAAGCTATTATCCTAAGGACTGTGTATCTGGATTGCCAGCTTTTGTCGACGGACGACAACCCGTAAATGCTGGTGTACCGCAGGGGTCAGTGCTGTCTCCTACACTATTCATTCCGTTTATCAATGATATGTTACAAATCAGTAAAAGTCACTGCTATTTAGATGATAGTATGGGAGACGCCTATTACAATGGCCACGCACAGCTCTCTCCCACGCAATTACAGGAGTGCAGGCGCAATCTGGTGGCAGAGGTTGAGGCGACATTCACACATGTCTCTGCTTGGGGTACAAAGAATATTGTACAATTTAATCCAACAAGTGTGTGCTTTTACAGCCAAATAAACTCCCTTCAGCCTCGCACCATGTTTCCAGAACATTATCTCCTCTAAACACATTGGGATCCTCGGTGTCGACATTTCGAGTGAAGTCCAATTTCGTGCTCTCTTGAAAGGCAAAGCCAAATTGGATTCAAAAGACTTGGGGTGCTGAATAGGATCAAGCGATACTTTGTGTCCGAGCATAGGATGCTTTTATAATTATATGCTGGAGCGGACGTAGACCTTCAGTTTGCCTTTTCAGCGGCTGGGCATAGCAAAGTTATATAAGAATCAAATAGTCGCTGTAATATTAGACATTTAAGTGTACACAGACGTAGTTGCATGGATCAGCTAGTATAAGGATAAAAATATGTGTAGCATTAACAAGCGAATGGATTGTATTGAGCAAAAGTAAATCGACAAGGCCGTCCAAGGCAGGCCGGCTCGCACGTGGGAGACTGCGGACCGATACCTTATCGCAGCCGCGGACAATCTCCACTTTGTAATTACATCGGCTTCATTCATAAAACATTAGTTAGGGCAAAAAAATTATTGTAACCTACTAGTAGTTGACATGAGGTTTTTACTTAACTAAATACCAATCGCATGTGCACATATAAATTGAACTAACTGACCTGCGCAACTTCGTCTAAATCACACGGGATAAAATAGGCTACAGAAAGCCGACCTTAAATGATAAACATACACTATTATAGGCTTTTATTTAAAACATTTTAAGAGGAACAATTCTGTCATACACCATAGTTGTGTAACTTTAACAGTTTTCGCAATGTACGAATATGCAGCGAAAACTCTCAAAAGGAATAAATTTACCCGATTTTGCCACATTATTTACAATAACTTCGCTCCTATTGTTTATTACGTGATGATATATAGTCTATAGTCTTCCTTAATAAACGGGCTATCCATAACTATAACAATTTTTTAATTCGTAGCAACAGTTCCTGAGATTAATCCATTTTAACAAACAGTAAGTATTTCAAGATTACTTGATATATTTTTGATTTCCTTCTATTTGTTTTAAGAACAATAGATATATAATAACAGACATTTACACAAATGATACTATAATTCCAATTGGAACCTGTAATTTCTGAGATAAGGTCAATCAACCAAATTGACAAACTCTTCAGCTTTAATCAATGCTAGCTCTTCTCCGCGGTGTTGCGCGCGTCGTTCTTGGTTGACGAATGTCAAATCAAAAGGTTAATGGGAGCAATCCGGATCCTGTGGAAATAAAAACTAGCCTATATGCTGTCTCAGGCTCTAGATTACAAGTGTACTAAATTTCATTAAAATCGGTTCAGTAGTTTTGTCGTGAAAGCTCGACAAACAGAGGTACCTTCGTATTTACAATATTAGTGAGGATTAGTATAGATGTAAACGAGATATTCTCGTGGACGGCCGTGCTTGTACTATTAATCAATAAATACGTAACCGTATTAAGCAACTCGGCATTGATACAGTGGACTAACACGAATTATTTGTTATAATTGGGCAATTGAAGATTTCTTATTTGTAATCTGGCTAATCATGATTCTTAGGGCCGCGATACACTGAGTAGATTCATTCTGCAATAAGAAACACTCAAATAAATTTAAAAAACAGTCAAACTAGCTGGTAATTATCGCCACTCATGGACACCTAGAGTACCAAGGGCGTTGCTGATGCGTTGCCGGTTCAAAAGTTGAGAATTTATCACAGATTAATCATTGACTGCCTAATTGGTCTAGTGATTCAAGTCCCAGGTCGGTAATCCTCTATATTCTCCTTAAGGTGTGTTGTTCTTCGGTCCTGCGCCTGATCTTTCTTCCACTATAACAGTGAAGGATTAGAGAGTGCACTTGTGTACAATGCTTGACAACCCGCAGAGGAGCACTATGGTGAATTCTCCTATGAGAACGTTGTAGAAGGTTGTGGTATAGAGGAAGATGTATGGACAAAAAGTATTTATGACTCAAGAGTGAACGGGAAAGTTGGAATGGTAAGACCAAGGTGAAAAAGGTCTCTGGACCAAATTCAAGACATTTTAATTAAGGACCAGGTCGAGAGTATTCTAAAACGACGAACTTGTATGAAAGGTTTAATGAGCATGAAAGAAGCGAAGGAGATTTGCAAGGACCGTGGCAAGTGGAAGGACGTGGTCTCTGCCTATCTCGAAGGGAATGAGGCGTGATGCTATGTATGTATGAGTGTACAGTAGTGAGACGTTAATGGGCAGCTGCTTACTTATTTTTACTTACATTCCTTCCCATCTTAAACAAGTTCTACAGGAAACAGCATTAATGGAAATTAATTCCACAATCTGCAGGTATACAAAAGTACCTTGCAGCGGATGTGGCCATTATATAGGCGATTCGTTCTCACCTAGACTAAGGAGGAAACACGTGACGCATTCCCGAAGACTAGCGCAGGTTCTGACCGAGGGTGGTTGTTTCGGTAAGTTTCTGCACCAAATAGGCCGAGAGGAGTGGTCCACAAGCCATGAGTATAGAGGATCTATCGACTTCGCACACTACACTGTGTCAGGCCGTGCAGCCTGGTGGTAGAGATCGGCGTGAATCTCTCGCGACGGAGCATTGTAGGTGCGATGCTCTCCAGTGAGAGGTGCTGGATGGGAGTGACCTTCTTCTGCCCGAGACAGGGAGAACGCACGACTCATCTTTGCTCACCTACTTCGAAACACAAGATAGGAATTCGCAAGCTGATTCTCTGATGTCTTACTCACGTATTGCCATCTTTCCTCCCTTCCTATACTCCCGATCTGTGGATTGAGGTTTGTTAAATGCAATTCCCTCCATATTCGCTGTTCCCTATTAAGAAAGTCGAATCTATAAGATCACCACCAGCTTAACTATTAACAACAATTTTATAATACCTAAACAGGTAAATTACTTCTTACCATTGCCTCCATCTTAGACTCTATCAATAATAACCATCAGGTGAGCTGGAATAGACGTGCTGGTAAACAAAATATTTGCTGGAACAATACTGAATAACTATACTAGCAGATAAATTATGTAGCAGGTTAGTGCGTCACCATGTTGACCTGTTTCATAATTTGTCATTAGATGAGATCATAGTGAATCGCAAACTCTACAAACTGTATTCAATAAAAAAAAGCTGCGTGTATCACGTGGAAGGAGTTACACTATGACTAATATTATATTAAATTGCATACTAAATTTTTATTATAAACTCAAAATAAATAAATTATAAATAAAGATTTTAACAATAGTGTTCTTCGTATTCTTATATTGGGAGTCGGCGTTTGATTACAGACACTTATATTTTCTGCCTTAAACCGCACCCTTACTGCAAGCCGTTGAGGAGATCCATTGATCTTCATATTTAACTACATCTAGCACTTGACCATACCGAAGTTACGGTAGGCAACTCAAATATCTGGATAGCCTATAGAAGATTCTGTCGAGTATCGTTCATTTGCTCCTAAGAATTGAAGAGTTCCGTCACTTTGTCATGGAATCCATCATCAGAACTTAACCAAGCTATCAAAAAACAACCCTTGAAGTATATTTTTTCTAATAAAAAAAGAATTATTGAAATCGGCTGGCGCGATCTTGAGTTATTCGTCCATTTGTCGCGCACATGCTTACGCAAATTTAACACTTATCCGGTTTTCTCATGGATGCCATGATCAGAACTGGTTTTTAAGAAAATGGGACCCTACGACGAGCACCACCTTTCATTTAAAAAAAAAACATCAAGATCGTCCACCCAGTCGGGAGATATGAGGTAACAAACATAAAAAAAAAATACAGACGAATTGTTAATCTCCTCCTTTTTTTGAAGTCGGTTATAAAGGTAAGTGATTTCTAAACGACGGGACGAACGTCAAATATTTGACAGGTAGGCATTTTGTCATATTTTATCTGTGTGGAACCAACGAGGTGTGCTACAGTACTAAATATTTATTAAAGAGTATTTATTTCACATTCCACTTATTAAAAGTGGAGCAATGAGAACTCAAGTTGAGATCAGTTATCGTTAGAATTTATGCATCTCCGTTTTGTAAGTCTTTTCTAGTTTTAAAATTACTTGACACACCAACTTTTTGAACTTAGTCGGACTAAATACTAAATTTCGAGATGTGATAGTATATTGAGTCTGCTCAGATTTCCGTTACCTCGGCTCTATCTTCCAAAACGACGGCGGCATTGACCGAGATGTTACTAGCAGGATAAATGTAGGTTGGATGAAGTGGAGGCAGGTCTCGGGAACAATTTGCGATGCCAGAATGCCCCTTAAACTAAAGGGGAAGATTTATAAGACGATCGTAAGACCTGTCATCCTTTATGGATCAGAGTGCTGGGCCACCAAAGAGGAGAATGTAAGGAAATTGCATGCAGCGGAGATGCGAATGTTGAGATGGATGTGTGGAGTGGCAAAATTGGATAAGGTTAAGAATGAGTATATTAGAAGAAGTGTGAAAGTAACACCAGTGACCGAGAAGTTAAGGAGTGGAAGGTTAGCCTGGTATGGACATGTAATGAGAAGGGAGGATAGCCATGTATGTAAGAGGGTTCTAAATATGATGGTAAGCGGCAGGGCCGGGAGAGGGCGACCAAAAAAAGTGTGGATGAATTGTGTGAAAGAGGATATGTGTATTAAGGGTGTGAATGTAGAAATGACAGCGGATAGAGTGAAGTGGCGAAAGGAAACATGCTGTGCCGACCCCACCTAGTGGGATAAGGGCAAGAAAACAACAACATAGTATATTACGTACCTAGGACCGAAAGTGTGACATCGCCACCCGCGTGTATTACAAATCAAATCGCCAAATACTTTGACATTTGAAAATTTGAGGTATGCGCACTAAATTTTGCATTTATTTAATCGGAAAGCCATGTGGCATTGGAAATAGCAAAATACGGCCAAAACATTTGATACATGTATCGTAAAAATACAACAAGCAAGTACAAATAGAACAAGCGGTAGACAGGCACAATCAGCCTAAGTTTACTTATGACGTTATCACCTAAAACAGACTTTACAAACAATCGCTATTCTTTTAAATATTATAAATCACTGAGAAAGATTTTCAATGAAAAAAGATCGCAAAAGCATACGACTCCAATGACACCCCGGATGCTGTCTACAAAAGGCTCATTCAAGTGAGGGATAGCAGGCGGACGAACGCACGCCTTCTACTCCCTTCCATCCTATGATTAGGACGAGGGGAATTGCGCGCGGCGTCGCGTTCTCTCCCCAGCGCCTCTTTCTGCAAGATGACAGTCTCACGGAAAGAAGCAACCGTCCTCCATCCCGGTTCGTTATGTTAATTATGTTAATTATTTTCGACAGCGAAAGGTCACTTCCAGTTGTGGACATCAAGAGATGCTGTTGTGGCCCCAAGCTGGATACTCCGCCACCGTATGTTGCGCCGTATCGACGAGAGCTCCACATTCGAGACAGGCTGGTGAATCCTCGCACCCGACAATCTGGTGCAGGTATTTCCCGAAACATCCGTGCCCGGTAAGCACCTGCACCAATCTGAATGATAGCGAACCATGCCTTCTCGAAAGCCAGCCGTCTAAAACGGGCCTGATCGCAGCCACCGTTACATTGCCCGCCACCGAAGAGTCAAGGTCCTCTCTGACAGGAACCTTATCCTTTGTAGCTCTGGTATCAGGTTGTTCGTGGCAAATGGTTTGTGGCACATAATATGGTGCCAGATCATTTTTGGTTCTAGTTGTGTTCTTCGTTTTACTATGTCATGAAATATTTTTACGAATATATAAGATAATGTTGAATATAATGGCTGCTAATGTAGTACTGCAAGGCTACCATAGAAATTAACATATTTTTAAACTTCTTTAGCATCACGAACTTAATAGATAGGGGGAAAGGAACTAGCTGAAGAGATCTTCTATTAAATAGCTTAGATGCCGACACGATGCAGACACGACCCAAAGGCGACCCGAAAACGTGATCTCTGGCGAAAGGCGTGAAGCCGGAGAAAGATGAAGAAGAAAACGAGGTGAGGGATAAATAATAAATAATATTCTAAGCACCAGTTTCTGAGTTTAATAAATCTAAACTTCAATGTAACTTTTTAAGAATTTACTAACAAACAAATATGTCAATTCAGATATCAATGTCTTAAAGTCCAATTACCATTCCAATCCAGTCCAATTATTTATAAAATTGTTAATAGGTAAAGTGGCTGTTGCTTCTGGTATCAGTAGACTCACAAGACTATTATTCCATGTATTATTGTAAACTTTGTCTTCAGTACTCGTAGATAAATGAACTTCTGTGCGTGACTCACTTTCAAATGCCGTATGCAATGAAGAATTGCTTTCTTCACGAACTAAAGTATCCTTAATTGTAGCTTGAAGTTCAACATCTGAATTACCCTCAATTAAGTTCTGATTGTATTCATCAACTTTTGTGTTTCTCTCCTCATTTGAAAGTTTATATGTATTCATTAAGCTCGTTTCAGTTATAAGACTTATTAAATTGTTACTAGTATTTAAATTAAAATCATACGTATTAGTAGCGTTTCCTTTTTCATCTATTAATGTTATGGTAGTCATTTGTGCTAACGTATCATGATTATTATTATAATCGTTTACGTCTAAAGTTGGATTAGATGTAGTATCAAAATAAGATGTATCGGATTCAATGTTATTAAGTTTATCAAACGTATAAGAAGCAATGGTTTCATTATCACTGATTACATCAATTACATTCGCATAAATATTAAGTATAAATGTTTTATTTTCATCCATGTTTAAATACGTTTCCTTAGAGTTATTTTTGGCACCTGATCCAGAGTAAGTTATTCGAGGTGGAGCTTCAGATGTTCTACTGAAACTTCTAATTTTTCTATTTTGAACAGTTTCATGTAAAACTTTGATTTCTATTTGTGGTTGGCCGTCTACGCCATTTATCTTTAAAAGTAGTGACCGAGGCACTTCATCCTTTTCGTGTATATAATTCTCCTCGTTGATAGATCTCCTGAAATCTTTTATAGCTTTTATTGGTCTAGTAACTAGTTTCAAATCATTTGTTTGTTCTTTGCTACAATTTGCTTTTGTCATCTTTGGCCACATTTTTCTGCTATCATTTCTCACAGTCGGTTTTACATAGGGTTTAAAAGGGCCCGATTTTATCTTGATGGTTTTGCTTGTTAAGGTGTCATCAATTACATCATCACAATCATTGTCTACTTTTTCAAGCCCATAAGCCACATTATCGCCTGGTAGTAATACATCATTTTGATTAACAAAGTAATCCTGAAAAGGTTTTCGTGACTATTTAATAGTAATTCTTGTAGATATAAAGGAAAAAAGAAGATCAAGTACTTACAGAGTCGTCTAATCTACGGAAGTTAGCCTCATCTTTTTTGGGCGGAGGGTTAACTTTAGATATTAAGAAGGAAAAAATAACAAACAATACGATTAAAACCACTGAAAACACCGTTGCGATAAAAGCAAGTTTAGACATGTTTAAAACTAACTATACAGAGTAGTATCAAAAAAGATATCTCATAAAAATTTAAAGTATTAAAATATAGATATATTCATTAAATAATATAGAGATATCAAATAAAAACAAGCGTTTGTATAAGCTTGAAGATATATATTTGCGCTCATTCTGACATAATTTGATTGACATTTCGTATAAACAGAAAGAGAGAACTTAGAATTGTCTCTGTTGTATTTAAAGAGTATTGGAATCTGATATTGAAACTTCTTATTTTTAAATGTTTTTATTTCTAAATATTAGTGAAGTAAGGTGAGGAATTTAGAGCATAAACTAAATATATCAACATCAACGGCGAGTAGATCACTCATCTACGGTTTGCCGATGACGTAGTCATTATGGCAGAGCCTCTCGAAGATCTCAATACAATGCTTGATGACCTCAGCAGAGTTTATCAACGGGTGGGCCTGGAAATGAATATGGATAAGACCAAAGTTTTGTCTAATATCCATGTACCACCACACCCAATCATCGTTGAGAACTCAACTCTCGAAATTGTTGACGAGTACACTTACCTGGGACATATAGTCCAGCTAGGTAGGTCCAATTTCGAGAAGGAGGTCAACCGCCGATTCAAACTCGGTTGGGCAGCGTTCGGGAAACTACGCCAGATATTTTCGTCCGATAATCCTCAGTGCCTGATGACTAAAGTCTTCGAACAGTGCGTGTTACCAGTGATGACCTACGCTTCTGAGACGTGGTCGCTGACTATGGGCCTCATGCGGAAGCTCAGAGTCGCTCAGCGTGCGATGTAGAGGGCTATGCTCGGAGTTTCTCTACGTGATCGAATTAGAAATGAAGAGATCCGTAGTAGAACCAAAGTCACCGACATAGTTCTACGTATCGCAAACCTGAAGTGGCAATGGACAATGGACCGGACGGCGCAGAGTAGACACACCCGCCACAAGGTGGACCG
>JACTOM010000894.1:3602513-3645177 GCA_015832385.1 Elymnias hypermnestra
AATGCTTGGATCAGACAACCGCTCACCCCATACGTAGATAACGTTGACCACAACTCATTCCTCACCACTCACCACTTTGATTATGTGGCTTTATTATGCAGTAGAAGACGTAGTGACTAAAATTGAAAAAGGTATGCTTAGATGGTTTGGGCATGTAGAGAGAATGCATGAAAGTAGACTGACAAAAAGGATTTATGAGTCAAGAGTGAATGCGAAAGTTGGAAGGGGAAGACCGAGGCGAACGTTCCTGGACCAAATCCAGGACATTTTAAAAGATGTGTATAAGAGACAGACTCTAAACCGACGAACTTGTATGAAAGATTTAATGAGAATGAAAGAAGCGAAGGAGATATGCAAGGATCGTGGCAAGTGGAAGGATGTTGTCTCTGCCTACCACGAAGGGAATGAGGCGTGATGCTATGTATGTATGTATGTATAGATTTAAATCTGATAATTTTTTAATAAAGTGGTATCCGCAATAAAATCCAACGCACCAATTATTTTTTTATTCGACTAATTAACACAAGGGCATACATTTTATCATAAAACAGCAATAAAAGCGTATTAACACTTAAAATTACAAACAAGCTAGTTATCGAGTGAGTTATTTGAAAGTACGTTTCGAATATCGATGTACTGCTCCGGAGGCTGTGAAATGAAATAATAAATATTAATGCTCTCATTATATATACAAGCTAAAACGCGCAACTTTGCCTGCATACTATTAAATCCATATTAATATTATAAATGAGAAAGTGACTGTGTCTGTCGCGCGTTCACGACAAAACTACTGAACCGATTTAAGTGAAATTTGGTACACACATAGCCTAGAGCCTTTTTTTGTCAGGAAATTCTCATGGAGATGCATTACGGGTATTGCCGGACTCTTACCAGCTAAAACCTGAGGTGACCTCTGAGCGTCATTCAGCGGGGTCATGGGAACTCTGTTTCAGAGGAATCTACCGTGATCCTCGCCAACGTAAGCCAATCAAGTAGGCCCAACCATGTGGAATGCACCCTTCACCTCTCTGAAGATGGCATGCCCGGGGAACCCAGTATTCCTTCTACCACCTCACGGGAACTTTTTTTGGGGGACAGCAGATCTACTGCCCTGAGTAGTAAATATAACATAACTTTAATAATGTGTTTATCACACTTACTTGATATATTTCTACAGGCCTAACCTCTTCTATACTTACCTCGTTAAGCTGACATGTCGGCAGCGTGTTACCTGTCACGTAGGTCTTCTCTCATCGAATTAGCAGACCTCTTATCTATTACCAGACTCCTGTCTGTCTCCGGTGGATAATAGGAGCTAATGCTTCCTCTTCTCTCTGTCGTACCACCTCTTTACAGAAGGAGGCCAACGCCTTTTTTATGGGAATGTGGAAAACACGCACTCCGACTAGTCGGGAATATGGGACTCACTGTTCAGCAACCACCCAACGGACCCTCGTCATCTTAAGGTGGGACACCAGTGGCTTGCTTGCGCAATCCAATTTGGTGTCCCGGATGCAGCCGCATCGAGGTTCAAGGCTGTGGGAGGAGGTGCGCATAGCCACGCCTTCTGCGACAGATAGCAGGAGCCTCGGGTAACAACTCCCACTCCTTCTCACGAGCTTCCTTTAGCGAGATAAAAGTTTCGAAAAAGGAGGCTACGGCTATCCACTCTACTTCGCTGGCGATCATCGCACTTACTACGAGAAGTCAACTTCAATCAGTAACACCAGAAGCCCCATTCTGGATATTCTGCCTCGGTATGCTGTGTGTGTCGACGCGGGCACCACAAGTATAGCAAATAGGAGCATAGCAAGGAGGCCCCTTACCTGTCGGCAATCTCTAATAGCTACCATTTTCCTTATCACACTAGTCAAGGAAAGGTTGCCACCCATTACTTCCACGAGTGCAGCGGGAGATATATCTCAACTTGGCCAAACGTATCTACTGCACAATCCTAATCGTGGTATGTCTCGGTTTCTTCCCTTCTCGCGATCTTACACAGCTATCTCCTGAAGGAACTATGCCCCGAGAGGACTTGCGTAAGGTAGAACGTTAAGACACTATGTCGTCACTCCACCCACTACCCCAAAATAGGCCTCAACGCCTCAATTATTCAATTGCTTAGTTTTAAGTAAGCCAACTAAATGTAGGTTAGTTATTAGCCTTTTTGTCGATAGGAAACGCCACGGCAGCAAAACAAACTAACCTAACCCAACATTATTTTAAAAATGGTCCCTATTAAGGCTATAAAAACTAAGCATGCTAATTAGCAGCATGCAAAAAAAAATTACCTAACCTAACCTCAAAATTGGTCAATTTCTTAAGGCTAAAAGTAGGAAGACGTGCATAGTTTTTCGTTAACAAACTTAAGTTTAGATTTTTAGCTTTTTCTGTTGCTGGGAAACCTCACCGTAGCTTAAAAACTAACCTAATCTTAAAAATCGTCATGTCTGTAGCTGTGATGTCGTCATTACGCAAATACCAATGTTTTCTCTCTCTTATAAGACGTACTCGGATTTGCGCAGGTCAGCTAATACAAATAAATCTACCAAAGACTACAACGAACCAGCTTAAAACTAGACTAAATTGACACCGAAAAGCTAAAGAATAAATTCATAGATCACAGTTTACAAGAAATAGTTACACATATAAATCACTTACAAAAGTTGCAGCATCATCACCATCATCAATATAATATGATGACATTAACGTTGCCTTTTCCGGCAACTCCATCAATCCAGGATCTACAACCGTCATCAGATATACAAACGCAGAGAACAGGCCCAACGTAACGACAGAGTAAATTACGAAATACAGAAGTACTTTCATTTCAATTTTGCTTTTAATATGACTTCTCGCCAATTATATTTTCTTGGAAAACAACCAATTATCTTTTGCCCTCCTTGAATTCCGTTTGATAAAATGGTCTATGTAAATTATTACCTACACATTTTATACATAGATAATATACTACACTGGTTATAGTAAAATTCATCTGAAATTATATAGTTTTATACTCTGTGAAATTATATTATTATACTCTGTGGGTTGCTTTTAATTAACATCACAGAGTATAGATACATAAATACAAAGAAAAAAACTTTTAAACATAAAATATTATAAAAAAAAGTTTGATTTATTATGATAATTTAAAATGTAATTCATATATTAGTAACATATTTTTTCATACAGAGTAATGAAACAGCTTAATCTTCATAACTTCTAATATGTGGTGGTGTTTTTTATTATCTACATTGCAACAATAAGTCAATAGGATCAAAAATATTTGTATTCTGGGGAAAGCATGACTACAAAGTATTATTGACTAAATTGCTAATTTCTTTAAAACATTAATTTTATTTACTTTCAAATAAACTCATTTTATAAAATATTTTTAACATTTATTTGTTTAAGTGTTTCGAAATCTGTAGCGTTTTTTTTTATGAAAGAGAGCATCTAATATCTTGATAAATATATATCGACAATAATTTACAACACATAAATAGGTAATAATTATGATTATTTCGCCGTTGGGCCCACTGAGGCAATGGATGCACTTCAACCCTTGTGGATCTTTTGCACGCAACATAATAATGATACTAGTAATAATGTAAAAGTAATAATACTTTAAATTTCAACCACAAATTTATTTTGATTTATCATTTTAGTAGTAAAGGCTAATGATTTACACCATGCGCCCTCATTCATAGATAATATTCTATACTTTCCCAATTCCAACATACAGAGTATATAAAACCTAATAACCCAAAATTTTAATTACAAGTTGTCAAAATAAACGAATATGTTATTTGAAAATTTCCCGAATAAGAAATTTTGAACAATTTACCACACTCTTAACAAATAAATCAAGTAAGTGTTATAAACCAATTGAGATTATATTTTGCCATTTTTTCACGAATGCTGTACACAACTTAGAGATACGCTGTAATTTAAAATATAGTATTAAAACAAAGTATATTAAAGCAATTTATTCAAAAAACTTTTTGATTGTTCAAAAACATATCAATCTAGTATTTAATAAAAATAAACTGGAAGCGGAAAGTTAATTTTTGTCTTACCAGTGGAATTTTTATTAGCGCCATCTATTAAGTCTACTTGAAAGCGTCACACTAGCTTTTCTGTATGAATACGTCGTTTGTTCATGGGGTTTTTGTATTCCATTAGATGGTGCTGTAATTGAAATGCGCAAAGGAAACTAGGTCCTTGAATGTATCACAAATTGGACGAATAAAATATAATTCATATCACTCTTTGTTCTTCTAGCCATGACTAAGAAGTCAAGCCACACTGACACGGATTCCGAAAAAGGATCCGTTAGTTCTCGTCGAGCGAAAAAATTGGGTGCCATACTTTGTCCTACAATTTGTGCTTTATTACTCGTTTGCGGTTTTGCAGTATCTTTTTTAGGATCAAAAATAGCTTACGACCAGTATGATGCATTTTGCAATCGTAAATTTAATATCGACAAGCTGTACGTTTTTTCTAATATAACCAAAATAAAACCTTTACTATAAATAATTTAAAATTACGTTTTCATTTTATAGCTTGGCATATATAGTGTCACATATAGTTTTTGTATTTTGTTATTACAATTTTGTTACAAAGCAATAATGTAATCCGCGCCATCTTTTGAAAAGTAACAAAATCAAATAAATTGTGATAACTTTAGAATAACAAATTACAGCTTAGAGACCTACAATTTATTAATTCCTTTATTTATATAAAAAAAATTATGAAAAATATATATGTTTTTTAAATGTGATCATAGAAAGTTGTAACTTAAAGTAAAATAGGTATAGAATAATATTATGTAATGTTTTTTATTTTATTTATCCCTTTAACAGGAAACCCAAAGGTATATCAGTAAAATTAAACTATAAAAAAGACCAGAATGATTTTATTTAATCTTATAATGGGAAAAGCATAGGTATATCGCACAGCCTTATCTTTTTTTAATCAAGCAACACTCAATGATCAAATATTATGATTTTTGACAGCTTTCAAAAGTGGCAAGTGTCAACCAATAAAAAAAGTACTGCCAAATAGGCGGTCAAGTGATATTTTGCTAACGTTGTTGTTTTTAAATATTTTTAGTGTGTTTAAAACTAGATAAGTGCTGTAATTGTAACTGAAATACCTCAGTGTTAGAGTAAATTCCAGGTCTCCGCCTGCTGTTAATTGTTAACCGTGAGTACAATGACTGTTGTAGTTACGTTGCATACTACATTTTGTATTGATTGTGTTGGTTGGAAGGCCAATGTCAAGCTATAGTAATAGACGATGTAAAAATACTCTTTACCATATACAGTTATGTCTTGAAGCTTACCTCTTGTATTGATCCTTAAAGCTACAGTACATAATATATTCATCATTTCATGTTATGTCACATTGGAATCCTATATAAAACAATTTTTTTGTATTAAATACTTAAAAATTACAAATATTCTACGCATACTCTAGACTGTAGCATGTTTCTCGAGCAATAATCACTTCTGTGTCTATGTTTAATTGGGAAACACATTTATTATAAAAATTATATAAAAACATCTAATTAAATAAAATTGGGAGTGCACTATAATATTTTCAAAATAAACAGCTTTTCACTAAATACATATAAAAGTATACAGTGCTGTTATTAAAAAAAACTTTTGTCTGTCTGTTTCTTCTTACTAATCTCTGGAATGGCTGGATTGTTTTTGATAAAACTTTCACTAGGACAGTTAATGTTATAAAGAATAACTTCCAGTGGAGAACTGCTAGTTATGCCATAAATAAAAATAGTTTTCTTAGCAAGAAACAAGTCAGGATAAATTTACAGAAGGTTTTCAACATGAATAAGAAAAAAGTAATTAAAAAGACAAATATACATAATTAAAAAAAAAAAAAATAAGCAGTTGACAAGTTTATAACTTAAGAATTAGTAATAAAGTTGTGTTTCTGTCAATTTAGTGTTTATATGTTTTCTGGCACCTCTGCTGACACAGCATAATCATTTCATCATTGACTTGACCTCACTGGTGTAATAGTGAGAATAATCCATAAGAAGACAGGTTTGATTGACAGGATCATTTAAGTTTTCTCTTTTAATTTTTAAATATAGTCATAAAATTTTTTTTTAAGTATTATTCATCGCTGTGAACTAAGAGATACTAACTTTTACCAGAACCTCTAAAAACTTTACTAAAATATCTGGCCGGCTGGTATAAGTCTCCAGTCTGACCTTAAGGTAGATGTAATCAGTAAAGCTATTTTAATACTAAACTTAATTTCACTGCAAGCTAAAAATAATTTTAAAATATAAATTTTTGGCGGACTTATAACAAAAACACATCACTTTTGTTCAAAGCAATTCTGCAGTTATTGGTTTATTTTTATTATTCCAAAAAAATGGGACCTATACCAATGGACACAGTATTTTTTTCTGATAAAAATGGTGTAAAAACCTATTTACGGTTTCTTGAAGGTTATAGCAAATATATTTTCTAAGGGTGTGCGAACATCGTTCGCATGGAATCCAATCCAATATAGATATTCGAATCAACTATTTCGAAAATTTTGAATAATTCGGGAATTAATGAGATATCTCTAGATTTTCAATTGATTCTATTTAAATAATTAAAATCGTGTATCGAAATATTCGACTTACGAATAATATACTTTTCGTTTCAAAATATTTAGGAATTACACTGCAGGCGATATTGTATCTTATTTATTATTTTTAAACAAAAATTTGTAGCAAAATTTCAAGTGTTGTATATTTTAGAATACTGTAAATGCTACTATATTATTTCTGTTATTTCATCCTTTTTAAATTAAAACAACTATAATAATTGTTCTACTTATATTTCAATATTGAACATAAGAAAACCTGAATTGAAAATACTCGTAAATTCACTAATAGTTTACAAATAATACGGAAAAAAAAACAAAGTGTGTGAGTATCGAATCGAATGTTAATATTCGATTCGGAACTTGTAATAATTAGTAAGTTCGAATTATACACACCCTTAACATTTTTTTTACGTTGATATATAAAACCTAACATATTATTATAGGTAAATAAGAAAAACGGAGAAAATGTTCATGTTAGGATTTTTTTTTCATTGCTGATAGGTTAGCACTTGATTGTGATCACTCTTGATGGTAAGTGATGATACAGATCATACTACACAGCATCGTACCCGAACACCAATTTCTTTGCTTGGTAGCACCTCTTTCCTGGTAGGGGTAACTTAGCAATGGCAGAAGCCGACCCCCAGTTCATACTCAGACAAATTGCAATTTCCTAAAGCCATCCTACGGGGGATTGATCCCAGGACCTCTGGTAGCAAAGCTAGTAATTGTATCACTGCACCAGCCGTTAACTGCTTAATTTTACTTCTGTATTATGTAAGAAATTTTATTAAAAGTAAGTTAATGCTAAAGTATAACACTTATCTTTTTTTTTTTATAGCCTTGGCAGGCAAACGAGCTAGCGTGTCACCTGATGTTAAGTGATTACCGCTGCCCATGGACACCTGCAGCACCAAAGGAACCACCGATGCGTTGCCGACTTATGACAAAACTTAAAAATATCTTCATTCAAGTAGGCCTTTACAGCGCAATTGAGTCGCCAAATATTGTTACATTTCATATATTATTTCAATTTCAGCCCGATGATGATTTAAAGAGCTACCTACAATCTAAAATTACGAGGGTTACTTCGCTGTTCTGAGGAGAGCACACAACAAACTCAGTCAGATGTACATTTTTTTCTCATCATCATTATAATTTATATTGTAATTTTTAACCAACTTTAAAAAAGGAGGAGGTTATCAATTCGTCTGTATTTTTTTTTATGATTGTCACCTCATAAGTTTCGATTGTGTGAACCTATCTTGATGACTCTTTTTTTATATGAAAGTTATTGATGATGAGAAACCCGGATAACTGTTAAATTTGCATTAAGCATGTGCTCGACAGATGGACGAATAATTCAAGATCACTCCAATCGATTTCGATGATACTTTGTTAATGCAAAGGATATACTTCAAGGGTTGTTTGATGATAGTTTGGATAGTTTTTGATCATGGGATCAAAGACAAAGTAACGGAACTCTTCAATTCTTAGGAGCAAATTAACGTTACTCGGCAGAATCGTTTATAGGCTATCCAGATATTTGAGTCACCTACCGTAACGTTGGTATGATCAAGTGATTGTTGTAGTTAAACATGATGATCAATGGAACTCCTCAACGGCTTACAGTAAGGGTGCTATTTTTAGCAGAATATATAACTGTCTGTAATCAGATAGCAATGAGCTTAGGTTGGTTGTTGAATTGCAATAAAGCGATGGTAGCCGGGAGGGGGGGGGGGGGGGGGNGGGGGGGGGGTGGGGGGGGGGGGGGGGGGGGGGGGGGGGGGGGGGGGGGGGGGGGTGTTGCGTATTAGTGTTGCGCTTTTTTGTTTTTAAGTGATCAATTTGTTACTTTACTTCAGATTCACTAAAAATGACGCCGGCTCCGAATATAATATATACGAACAACTCTAAAAAAGAATAGGCAATTATTTTTTACTTTTTAAAGCATATTCAAATAATTGTAACAGTTTGTTAAAATTTTTATTTATTATATGTCGATAGAGCACTTCATTCGTTGGGAGGGAACTTTATAAAATTCTAAGCAGTCCTTGAAATTCTAGATTCTCGATTAGTTTCAGTTCAATAAAAGGTTTAAATTTATTGAGCGACATCTTTGTTACTTCTTCTGGGAGTGTGTATTGTCATTATTTTTACTACTCTGAATTTCTTTCTTAACGACTTGAAATCATATTATAATTCGAGTTTGCCGGTTTAGATAATTTTACCTCTTAATGGTGTTTACATGAAATGACATCACTTACGGAGACGTCAAATATACGATTAGGTTGCTATCTAGTACCGGTCGAAGCTCTTCATCATTCATTAGACACAGCGTGGGCATCCCAGTGGCATATAGGGAGATTTTAGATTTCCCTCTATTTTTCGATCTCTCTTTGGAGGAAGCGATCCGATCTCAAGTGGACAATTGGCTGACCAGGGGGCACGGATCTCTTTCCTTCGGTACCCCAGTGGCATATATTTTTGTCGCTGGTTAAAGGAGATCTTTCACTGGAGAGCATAATTGGGGCAAAAAATGCTCGCCATTGAAGTTGTCTGGATTGGGGGTGCTTTCTTTTGCGAGACCGTTATCTTGCTAAAGGTGGCAAATGAGAGGCTAAGGGAGGAAACGACTGAAGCCCTGTCTCATCGTCGGAGGAGGCTTTATGACAGAACTCTCACGTATGCGCTTTATGCTTCACCCTATTGAGTGGAATGTGGAGAGGGAACCTCTAGTGTTCTCAATTATGGATGAGGTTTTATTGGGTTTTAGTGGATATTCTGTTATCTGTGAGTCCCAGGAAGTGATCCAAGGAGTGTGATCTAGTAAAATACCTACAGATATAGGTGGGTTCGAGTTCGATGGCAGTTATTCCTTGGCCTGGAATTAAGATGATTGGTTCTTTCCGGCAACATTGCCAGCTCGGTATACATTCATGGCTATTAGTTAGTTTAGTTACATTGTATGTATCTATACTTTATTCTTTTTTCTAGTCGTATACTCTATCTACTTATGGAGTGGTCATAGTCATGTATTCTGGATGTTTTGATGATGTCTGCCCGTCTTGTGGGTGACCGCGAGAATGTTTGCCTTTCCCTGAATGAAACATGGGATAACTAACTAACATGTTAGTTATGTTCCTTACTGATAAAATAACAACTAACAAAAATCTAAAATTAGAAACTTCAAGCTTCACATTCTTATTTTACTTAGATACTACCATTTTTGGTATATGACAAAGGCTAAATTGCGTGTATTATAAGAACATTTCTTGAGCATATGTAGCATAACCTTGGCTTGCATGTATTACACTTGTGACCTCGCACTGTGACCTGATCCCAGTTCCCATAGCACCTGAATGAAATCTATATATAAAGTTCAAAAAGGATTCACTATGACCCAGTTTCCTGGTATGCGTTGACGTCACGAGTGACGTCACGGCTGGCACGGTGACCTATTTCATAGGTACGATCCATTCAGCCCCAGCAATCAGCCCTGGGTTATATTTAGACTCACAACTCCATTCATTGCGTATGCAGCTTTGATAATGCTCTTGTATAACATTTAAATGCCAGGTCAAATAGGTTTCATTAATGACGAGATATAATTAGAGTTTCGTCTCTCAGAAACTTTTTATTATCAGAAACTAACTGATGCTTTTATTATTACGTGAATGCTTGGAATAGCGGGGCTGCCGGGGACATCAACATCAATAACGATTACATCACTCATCTACGGTTTGCCGACGACGTGGTCATTATGGCAAAGACTCTGGAAGATCTTAATGCAATGCTCGATGACCTCAGCAGAGTTTCTCGACAGGTGGGCTTAAAAATGAACATGGATAAGACGAAAGTTATGTCTAATATCCATGTTCCGCTCCACCCAGTCATCGTTGAGAACTCGACACTCGAAATTGTTGACGAGTATACATACCTGGGACACATAGTCCAGCTAGGTAGGTCCAATTTTGAGAAAGAGGTCAACTGTCGAATCCAACTCGGTTGGGCAGCGTTCGGGAAGTTCCGAAAGACTTTTTCGTCCAATATCCCTCAGTGCTTGAAGAGTAAAGTCTTCGAACAGTGCGTGTTGCAAGTGCTTACCTACGGATAGGAAACTTGGTCGCTGACTATGGGCCTCATTCGAAAGCTCAGAGTCACTCAGCGTGCGATGGAGAAGGTTATGCTTGGAGTTTCTCTACGCGATCAAATCAGAAATGAGGAGATCCGTAGCAGAACCAAAGTCACCGACATAGCCCTACGAATCGCGAACCTGAAGTGGCAATGGGCGGGGCACATAGTCCGACGAACCGATGGACGTTGGGGCCGGAAAGTGCTGGAATGGCGACCCCGCACCGAACGACGCAGTGTAGGAAGACCCCCAGAAGGTGAACCGTCGATATAAGAAGGATCGCCGGTAGCCGCTGGAGCCAGGCGGCACGAGATCGAGCCTTGTGGGCATTATTTCGTGAGACCTATGTCCAGCAGTGGACGTCCATCGGTTGAAGCGACGACGACGACGATTACGTGAACTTTTCAATTTCTTATATTATTTATTCAGATAATCAGACACTGCTGTTTTTATGTTGGAATAAATAAAAAAAATAATTAAAATAATGGCACATGCTTAGTGTAAAATCGTCAGTTTGTTACAAGTAATACATGACAACTGTTAAAGTTAGACTGTGAAAGTAACGTATAGTATAATAAATATAAGTAGTAACGTTACCTAGCAAGGTAAAAGGTAGTTTACCTCTCATTCAAAAAAAAAGAAGAGGTTATTAATTCGTCTGTATTTTTTTAAATGTTTATTACCTCATAACTTTCGACAGCGATCTTGGTGATTCTTATTTATATGAAAGGTGGTGCTTGACTTGTGTCCCATTTATTTTTAGTCCAGTTCTGATGATGGCATCCATGAGAAAACCTTATGTCTTAAATTTGCATTAAGCATGCAAGCGACAAATGTACGAATAACTCAAGATCACGCCAACCGATTGCCGATTTTGAATGGATGTTCTTCAACGGTCGGTTTTATGATAGTTTGGTTACGTTTTGATCATGGGATCCCTGACAAAGTAACGGAACTCTTCAATTCTCAGGAGCAAATTAACGATACTCGGCAGAATCGTTTATAGGCTATCCAGATATTTGAGTCACCTACCGTAACGTTGGTATGATCAAGTGATTGTTGTAGTTAAACTTGATGATCAATGGAACTCCTCAACGGCTTACAGTGAAGGTGCGATTTGTGGCAGAATAAATAACTGTCTGTAATCAAATGGCAATACGATTATGTCTGTTGCTGCATCGCAATATTTGTAAGGTGTATTATGTGTGGAGCGGTGGTAGCCAAGTTGGGGGGTGGGGAGGGAAACTTTTGCGTATTAGAGATGTGCTTGATTACTGTATAATAGGCTTGTGATAGCGAGGGGGAAAGTAATCGACCTGCAACGTATAAGGTTGCGGGTTCCATCCCAGGTGTGGCAGTATCAATATAAATTAAACATTTTTACTCAAAAAGAATCGCCTTCAAAACAATCTGTCCCAAAAAGTAAAAAATAATTGCGTATTCTTTTTTGGAGTTCTTCCTATTTTTGTATTTTGGGTGTATCCATATAAACAAGTTTGTTAGTTTACTTTAGATGCACTAAAAATTTAAAAAAAATATTAAAAATTTTGACTCAAAAAGGACCGCCTTCAAAACAAAAATAATTGCGTATTCTTTTTTAGAGTTTTTCCTATTTTTGTATTTTAGGTGTATCCATATAAACAAGTTTGCTAGTTTACTTTAGATGCACTAAAAATTTAAAAAAATATTAAAAATGTTGACTCAAAAAGAACCGCCTTCAAAACAGAAATAATTGCGTATTCTTTTTTAGAGTTTTTCCTATTTTTGTCTTTTAGGTGTATCCATATAAACAAGTTTGCTAGTTTACTTTAGATGCACTAAAAATTAAATAAAATGTTGACTCAAAAAGAACCGCCTTTAAAACAAAAATTATTGCGTATTCTTTTTTAGAGTTCTTCCTATTTTTGTGTCGGTGTCAGCTTGTGGCAAACTGTAATATATAAAGCACTGTTGAGTTTTAGTTTAATAAAACATATTTGTATAATATATAAAAATAACAAAATACGAGAGGTATATAAATCCGTGAAAATGCCTTGTTTTATCATAATATTTATGTCGTGTTGTTGTATTTACCTCATGTCCATGGTTAACTCGATAACGCATTTGCTCGGCACGTTTTTCTTATCTACATATGTTTAAATGAGCGTTTGACGTAAACCGTGGCTATTTACAATGAAATATTGTTAAAGTGAAACTTTCTTTTCCGCCGTGTCTTATTTTCTCGTCCATATATCGAATAATATGTAAAGGCAATATGTTGATAGATGGGGAACAAGTGGAAGAGGTGACAGAATTTGTATACTTGGGATCTGAATTTACAAAAGATGGAAGATGTGAAAGTGATATTGAAAGGAGAGTGAATGCAGGTAATAAGGTAAATGGTGCTCAGCACGCCTTAATGAATGTTGCAGGAGTGTTGGTACCAACACTTATGTATGGTAGTGAAAGTTGGATTATGGCAGAAGAGTCACAAAAGTAAAATAATAGCAGTAGAGATGAGAGCGTTGAGAAGTATGAGTGGATTAAAACTGAATGACAGTCCTACGGTGAATGAAACATTAGTCCTACGGTGAGAATTAATTCGCGGATAGATGAAATTAATTTTTTGAAAGAAGATAAGAGGAGTCGATCTTAAGGGTCCAGAGTTTAAATAAAAATGTTTGATCTCGCAATACACGTCTATCAGCAGAAGAGAGGGGAAGGTTAAACTTGTCCTTTGTATGTGGTGCGGCGGTGTTCGCGACATTTTTACGGAGAAAGGAGAGGGGCAGTGGGTAGTTAAAAAGAGATGCGTGGCCGGACGGGGGCTTGTCTCAAGAGAGCCGTCAGTCACCCCAACCCTCTCATTAGAAATGCCGCCTCTTATGGGATTAGGCTAAACATCCCGCCTAGGAAGAGGCGGCCCAAACACGTCCTTGACGACCCAGACGACCAGATTACTATTGACAATGCCCCGTACACTAACACACACACACAGCGTCTTCGCCGGCGAAGACGAGGTCCCCGCTATCTGACGCACCCCGGCCGCGGCCACCAGTCGCGGACCAATGGGCGTCAAGATTAAGCACCTGTCCGATTGTCTATTTCAGCAGCAGCAAACGTTGCTCTAAGCGTAGGTCCGAGCCTCGCAGGAGGCGCCCTTAGAGAAACGTTTACCCCCGACGCAGCAGGGCCCTTCTACGGGCCCACCCCTCGGCAGAGCTGCTGCGCTCGCCACCCCTCTCGGTTACGCTGTAAAAGCCAGTAGGGCTAACAGCAACTACACACTTCAAAAAAAAAAGGTCGGGGCTTGTCTGTTGTTATCTGCTGAAGTGTTAACTAGTGTAATACTGTGATAGTCTCTTGTCTGTCTCTGTCGTCTGTCATTCTGTCCGTCTCTTGTCTGTCTCTATCTGTCTCTTGTCTGTCAGTCTCTTTGAGTGTTTAATTTGTCTTCGTCGTAACAATTATGTTCGGTTTGTGTTTATTATTATTATTTAGGCTTTCCGCTGTTAAGAGATCGGTATCTACTCGGGTGAAACTGCGGGTGAACTTCTTTGGTGGAATTCCTTTAGAGACGTTTCAGAGTCACTTATGCATAAAGGTCACTCGGAAAGATCTGGATGAGCTTTTTAATTTAGCGAATACACAACCTCCGAGGCCCGAGCTTAATTATATTTTCACACGTGATGGAATAACTGGGATACTTGTTTTAATTACACGTACATAGGCTGTGACACTGCTTCTCACCCGGCTTCATTATATTATTGAAGTAATGCGTTTTAATTTAGCAAAAAGCTTGTCGCCGTAACCATAGAATTACTAACCTGGAAACTACAAACCGGGGTAGTTTTTAACCCGTAGATTGGTCAAGAGTCAAGACATTAAAAGGGGGAGGCTATGAATTCGTCTGTATTTTATTTTGTTTCTTACCTTATATCTTAAGACTGGGTGAACCGATCTTGCCGATTTTTTTTATATATGAAAGGCGGTGCTTAGAGTCCAGTTCTGATGATGGCATCCATGAGAAAACTATGTCTTAAATTTGCATTAAGCATGTGCACGACAGATGGGCGAGAAACTCAAGATCGCGACCGATTTCGATGATTCGTTTTTTATTGGAAAGGATATACTTCAAGGGTTGTTTGATTTTGGTTAGGTTGTGATCATGGGATCCATGACAAAGTAACGGAACTCTTCAATTCTTAGGAGCAAATTAACAATACTCGGCAGATACTTTTATAGGCTATCCATATATTTGAGTCACCTACCGTAAAGTAGTTATAGACACGCGATTGTCGTAGTTAAATATGATGATCAATGGAACTCCTCAACGGCTTACAGTAAGGGTGCGATTTGTGGCAGGGTATCTAACTATCTGTAATCATATTGCAATGAACTTACGTTTGTTGCTGCATTGCATTAATTATTATAGGTACTAGATTGGAAGGTGTGGGAGGGGACTTTAGCGTATTAGTGATGAGCTCGGTTACCATATAAAAGACCGGTAGCGGGGTGGCAAAGTAACCGACATGGAACTTACTTTTAAGAGCATATTAATATACTTGGAGGAATTTTCTATCATGCTGAAATGTAAATTTAAATAAGTAAAGATGTGACTACGATCAAATATTATTATATACTAGACTTGACTAGTATTTTAATAATTTAGGCTTATTATTTTACAAATAAGATTCGTAAAAATATCTTGATGTGTTTCCACTGCAAAGAGCTTATTGTTTTTCTGAAGCTCTAAGGCGTGTACTACATTTTATTTAAAACCGATCGACAGTGTTACTTTTGCATAAATAATATTGTTAAGTAAGTAAGGACTGTTATTTTAGACCCCGGAGTGTATTACTTTTACAGACCTGGTGTTTATTTACTCGTATATCGAATCAAAAGCCTAAAAATAAATATCAAGCTTCTAGCTTTGAGTTTCACGACGCCTCATCACTTTAAAAATTAACCCAGGTCCTTTCTTAGGCTCTAGACTGTGTATCAAATTTCATTAAAATCGGATTTTCCTTATCTACGAGTTTAGCCTATAATATTAAATAAACGAGTTAACTTTGGCTCGCTTTTAGTAAAGAAAAATAATCGAAATCTATTAAAGCGTTTATCAAAAAATAAATTTCGATTCTAATGATCCTGGTCTTGATATTAGGGTGATATTATTAAATTATTACATTTTCATCGCTTCTTAATACGTATATAAATTTAAACATACATACATAGCATCACGCCTCATTCCCATAGGGGTAGGCAGAGACAACATCCTTCCACTTGCCACGATCCTTGCATATCTCCTTCGCTTCTCCCAATCTCATTAAATCTTTCATACAAGTTCGTCGGTTTAGAGTACTCTTGACCTGGACGTTATTTAAAATGTCCTGGATTTGGTCCAGGAACGTTCGCCTTGGTCTTCCCCTTCCAACTTTCGCATTCACTCTTGACTTATACTCATGAGTCAAGAATAAATTTAAAAGTAAAGGGATAGGGAAGTTAAATAACTTTGAAAGAAACCTTCGAGCTATAATAAAAGTGCGTTAAAAACGACCCAATGAAAAGACGATATCAGAAATATACTGTACGAATAAGGTTTCCCTTTAATATGTCGACTAATGTGATTATAACTATCACCTAACAGTGTTATATAATGCTGAGAAGATATACTTTTCCGTAATCTGTTATGGATAAATGTAATGGTAATTAAAAGTAAGGATAGCGGTAGCCTATTGACGTCCCTCCTCTGTATGTAGATCTTCACACTCACAGGAGAGAGGGCTTGGAGCTTTAACCCACTAAATCAGGGGGTTAGAGGACAGTGCCTTTCTGCTGTGAGATTGTGACTGAAGGAATGTGAGAGTACGGTTGATATTGGTCCCTCCCACTGGAGGAGGGGGGAGGAGGTCAGAAGGCGCAGCTCTTTCCGTTTTTCCCGTATCCTTACTGGCCGATCTAAAGGTCCCAGTAAACATCTGGTTCCCAGCATACAAATGAAGAGGGTTCCGCTGGCTTTTAGTGGGTATTCTGAGGTAGTCAGCGAGTTTTACACTTCAAGGTGAAGAATTACTACAGCTGGCGTGCGTAAAATCATTTACCAGCAAAAAAAAAGAGTTGCCTAAACTAACTCTCATAATCCGTGCAATGCTCGCTAGTGAGTTTGAATGGAGGGCGGTTGCCTTCTTTTGCTAGACTGTCATCCTACTAAGGGAGGTACTGATGCCCTACCTCTTCTATTAGTGGGCATCATCCAGGTCATTAAAGTGAAATGCGAAATGGAGCCCACTAATCATCTCATCCAAGGATGAAGAGGAATTCGCTGGGTTTTAGTGGGTATTCTGGTTACTTCATCGAGTCCCCCACTCCCGATTGGAAAAAAAGATCAAAAACTCGCCCAGGCTTTTTTGAAAATCCATACTTACGTATAAAATATTAATATGTCCATTTGTAGTATTAAATTTCCGAAATTCTCCGAAAATATTCATCAGATATGAAAGCACTTTTGTCTGGCGTAAGTTTTTATCGGGAAATACTAAGCGTATTTAGTTTTACTATGAAACAAAGGCCCATTCGGAATAAATTATTATATTCTAACTTTCTAAGTAAACATGTACTTACACGTGCGAAGAAGGTTGTATTGCAACCAGACATTAAGGTGTGTACAATCTCTACAATAATTGAAATTTAACACTTAATTTGTTAGGATATTATAGACACTATATCTGCATATATTTAAGAGTGATTTTTCTTTGAATAGTTTATAATTATTTGAATACACGTTGCTGCATCATCAGATTAGTTAATTCAGTACTCGGTACTCAGTTGTCATTTAACCGTCGCGGAGTGCGGACGTATCGCTCGTGCGAATAATAAATGATATAAAATTGTTTTTTTTTTTTTTGCAAGTGTATATTTGTTTGTGAGTGACATACAGTTGAGGTGTTTTCCCAAAAGGTGACCATACGTATTCACACTGGATTTCACATTTGATGGTAAAATATATATCCTTTGTCCTGTTTACTTAATCATAAAGTACATATACTTGTTTTTGTTTGTCGTTTGAAGAGCATTAGAGTTTATTCTTCTATTTATTGCCTGTTTGAACGAGTGAAACATTAGATACACAATACTGAAAGAGTTATTATAAACTGTCCTTTTTATGGAACTAATATAATGAGATTTACATTTTTTTCTGCCAAATAGGCTTCTACACAGTGCCTTTGAATCTTCAAATGCAGATTTTCTCATTTCCAATATACTTCGCTCTTTTATATGTATATTTAATATAATATTTTGACCCATTACATACATACACACCTAAAATCATGGTAGTTATTAAATACTATTGAAATATAGTTTCAGTTAATTCTAAATAAAAATAGCTCAATGACTCAATAGTAATGGATTGTCTTTTATAGCAAATATTAACTTTGTCTGATTGCTGTTTAAAATTAAATCAGATTTTTTTGTGCAATAAACTTCGTAAGAAAATCTGCATGTTTTAGGAGCAATGTGATTGTATCTGTTACCAGCAATAGAGCAGAGTTATTGGGATGTTAAAGTTAAAAATTTAACAATATAATTGTTTTCCTTTACAATTCTATAAAAGCTAACTGAAGTTGAATATATAATTGTCCAAGTCCTATTAAATATTAGCTGCTACTTGCATATATCCCAATCCTGTGGAAATTTGGGAAAATCCGAGCTTAA
The DNA here is from genome assembly GCA_015832385.1 of Elymnias hypermnestra. Taxonomy (NCBI): domain Eukaryota; kingdom Metazoa; phylum Arthropoda; class Insecta; order Lepidoptera; family Nymphalidae; genus Elymnias; species Elymnias hypermnestra. The sequence goes on from JACTOM010000894.1 coordinate 3,620,977, forward strand.
TATATACGTGAAATAATCGAGCACCTTAGATTGGTTAAGATTGGTTTAAAAATGTTTTTACTTAAAGGTTTTCCTGTACAATTCTATAAAAACTGACTGATGTTGAATATATAATTGTGCAAGTCTTAATAAATACTAGTTGTTACTAGCATAAATTCTAATCCCGTGGAAATTTGGGAAAATCCGAGCTGGAGTCGCCAAAAATGTGTGACATGTATGTGGAATTTCAATTAAATTGGGTAAATAGTTTTGGAAGATCTCGCAGTGATTGTTTTTAAATATTAAAACATGATTTTTAAAAATATAGCATGCAAAAGGTGTTACAGTAATACCTAATTTATCTTTGATAAACTGTTTTGCAAAATTAGGATTATATTATACGGAACTAATTCAAAATTGATTCAATCAACATATTGTTAAAGCTCTTCGAACAGTGCGTGTTGCCAGTGATGACATACGAAAGCTTAGAGTCACTTAGCGAGCGATGGCGAGGGCTAAGCTCGGAGTTACTCTACGCGATCAAATCAGAACCAAAGTCACTGACATAGCCCTACGAATCGCGAACCTAAAGTGGCAATGGGCGGGGCACATAGTCTGACGGACCGATGGACGTTGGGGCCGGAAGGTGCTGGAGTGGCGACCCCGCACCTGTACCCTGGGTTCTTCTCAACTTTAGCTGAGGGTTGCGAGCCTCAAGGCAGTGTCTCCTTACCCGGGCATCTTCCTTCTGGTATTTTGTTTGCCCGCAATCATACGGGCTGGTTCCCGCTGGCTACGCTAGCGGGTCCATCCAGGTCAATTAATTCAATGGTCAAGTCCGGGTATTGCCACTGATATTGCGTCGTCTTCGCCGTCATCATCACCTACATCAGGAGGCGGTGACAGCAGAAGCTCACGACGGAGGGGACGCCCAGTGTTTGCTGCTCTTGGATGCTGGCTGGCAATGCCGTGGAGGTGTATGTGTGGGGAATGTCCGCGTGGCGGAACATACCCCTCGTCATGTTCCGGACGAACACCTCCACGGTGGGCGTCCTGGTGGCACGGTGGATGACGTCATTTCTGATGTACCTCGGAGCTCCATCATACGTAGGCACTTGTTCTGCTGGATCTGCAGCCTACTCCTCTGGTACCCTGAGCAGAAAGAGTTCCAGAAAGGAGCCGCATACGTCAGTCTGGAGCGGACGTAGGACGAGCCGCCGCAGCCTGGCCCACGGCGTGAATCACCGTCTTCGCCAGGCGCACCGGGCGGCGCAGTGTAGGGAAACCCCCCACAAGGTGGACCGATGATATAAAGAGGGTCGCCGGTAGCCGCTGGAGCCAGGTGGCGCAAGATCGGGCATTGTGGACTGTCATGGTCATTACGTGAGACCTATGGCCAGCAGTGGACGTCCATCGATTGAAGCGACGACGACGATTGTTAAAGGAACCAGATGGTACAATGTTTACAAAGATATAGATAAAGAAGCAATGTTTCTTTATAAATGTACGCATTGCAGCAAATCTGACAACCCTATTTTTTAGTAAGCTTAGCCCATTAAATATGAACAAGTCATTTTTTTCCATTTAGTTCACGGTTCGGTTAAAATATTATTGTTGAAGCGATTTAAGGTTAAACCATTTTAGTTTTTGTATTGTTCAAGTATAAGTCATGGTTATCTTGTATAAATTAAATTGAAGGGTCTATTTATAATATCAAATGATATCTTCCTGAATACTAATTACTATTAAAAAATTAAATATTTTAAGGCATTTATCCGTGTATTTGTTGAAGACGTGATGAGGAACGTTTGACGTCTTTGCTGGTGCAATGGTACGAGTACTTGCTGGTAGAGTTACTTTGTTTTCGCTGTCTAGCAACGCAAATTTAGGCAGGACAGGACAGGAAATTTAGGCAGGATTTGGAAAGTGATGTCATTTACGTTCCAAGGTACCTCTTCCAAGATACCTTAAACACACGTATCCTCTGGGACCAAATGTCGGCCAGATACTGTTATAACGCAAAAACTAGGTTTCAGGAACCTTGAGGGTCTAAATAATCTCAAAACATACTACCTTATAAGGCAAAGGGAAACCATTACGGTTATTTTTCGCAAGAGAATGTCCTGAGTGAGACTGACCGTCGCTCGGATATATATCCAAGTGTGAAATTGGCCACCGAACGCTCCGTTGGGAGTAGCTATCAGGTTTCCACAGTATATAATGGAGAAAGTCTCAGAGGCCGAAGCCCAAAACGATGGTCCAATCAGGTAGAGGAACAGCCGGAACCAAAGCCAATCAGGCAATCTACATAGCTACCGATCGGTAAAAATGGCACAACCTGTTTCGTTGGAAACATCATTATCTTTAGCGGTAAACCACGACCAAAGGAGGAAGGAGTAGGAGTTGGCAGTGGCAAAATACCATGCAAAAAATTATGTTACGATGCTTTATAGAAACCATAAGACAAAAATTACCTCTTACAAAGTTAGCGCGCTTCCATCTTAGACTTTATCACCAATAAACCATCAGGTGAAATTACAGCCATGTTCTAATTTGACAGCAAAAAAATTTATAAAAATCTCGCGTTACTATATTTGTCGCCAATAGAGTCTACTACTCAATCGAAACGACACAAGAAATTTTGCTGGATTTGTCCAAACTTAGGGCATAAAAAGGGTTTAATTTTCACTTGCATGTATGCAGACTTTGGTGGGGAGGTTTTGGTCCAACAGTGGATTGTTAACTGGTATTGCATTACTTACTATTGGCAATGACGTGAACTGAATCGAATCAGAATGCAGCAGACACCCTGCGGATGTGACCCAACGGTACCATGTACCTAAATATCTTCCAAGAATCACCTTCAGCATAACAATGAGTTACAATATTACTTATCGGATTCATAAATACATATTACAAATACGTATAATTATCTATTGTTGAATGGATGGAATTTAATTCATGTGTTTGTGATGTAGTGAGTATAATCATGAAGGCGGAGAATTGGGTAGATCATTATTTTCTTTGAATTTCGTATTTTCCTTACTTTCCGAAAACAAATTTCCGTCTACCCAACGTTCTAAATCGGCACTTATCTTTAAGTGGTAATGCAAATAGTCCAAATAAGGAAGTCCGATTTTGTGAAAAAGATCAACTGCCAAACCTAATTCGAATGTGTACTGTTCGGGAAGTCCCGGAAGATGTTTTTGTAAAAATTCCACCAGAAAATCTGCAAAATTCTGAACGTGATCTTTGACTATAGGCCTTACAGGAAAATTCAGTCACGTTGTTAGTGATGAAGAAAGGTATTTATGAAGTTTAGTATGTGAACAAAGCAGTGTAGTGGAGATCCATAGAAGAACTAATATCACTGACATAGCATGAGGACCTGCGAAGCAGATATGCTATTAGATGTGGCACATAGTTTAAAAACCTATGATCTCTATTCCGAAGGAATCGGAAGGCCGATTCGACGCCGAAAGTCGTAGTGTTGGTAGACCCCACACTGCGTGTACACACCATGTCATCTACTGGATAAGATTGGTCCAGGATCAGGTCATGCGGAAGGCATTCAGTAACATTTATATCCAGTTATGGACGTCCATCGTTTAAGGCAATGATCATAGTGATTTAGGGTTTCAAATAATTTGAAGGATACGTAACTTCCTCTGGATATCCAAGTAGAGAGGACACAAATCTGTAATTCCTGCCGAAATATTATTACCAATGATAGCATCTTATCTCTTTGAACCGAGTAATCGCTTTTATACGGGGACATCTTGCTCCTGGTGTCCCAGAAGGTTGGGCGGCAGCAAGTGGTATTTTAACTAGTACTTTTGGGTTGCTGGGTTTAAGTGGGTATTCTGCGTCGTCAGTGAGTTCACACTCTTTTCGTTAGGGTTGCGTAAAAGCATTTCTCAGCGAAAAAAGGGCGATTGCGTAAGCGACCTGCTGACACCCACAACAAGGTTGACGAAGGTGTCGCTAGGTTTTAGGGGGTACCCTGGCCCAGCCGATAAGTCTCTTTTTTTCTGCCTCTTATGGCAGGGTGGCGTGATACCATTTGCAGTTACATTACAGTTTTTTTTTCGACTAATTTACAAAGGGCTCTACCAAAGTTATCAGAAATATTTTTTTATTGCGATATATCTACAGAAAAACAAATCCATGACACTGTTAAACTAAATCTTCTTACAATAATGCTTTCCTTCTTCAAAGTATTTTAACACTGTAATACTAAGGATTCGTAAGGTTATTACATTTCCCTCCTCGATCATAAACACCAGGCCAAGGCCAACTAAAACATTCAGTGGATTTATATTCCTTTTGAAATTGAAGAACCAGGACATTAAGGTATTCGTTTTGCAATTGAAAAACCGGTTTTATAGAATAATTACAGTACCGTATATAAATAAACATTATTCCTACGCGGTGATTATAGACTGAGCATATTTCTATATAAATTACTTTAGCATTTTAACATTTCTAACATCAGAAGTTTTAAGTAAACTTAACCACCATAGTGACTCAGCGATAGACATATACCCATATATGCTCTATATGCGTGATCTTTTTTTTTTAAATGAAAGTTGGTGCTCGTCATAGGGTCCCATTTTTAAAAAAAACCAGTTCTGATGATGGCATCCATGAGAAAACCGGATAAGTCTTAAAAGTGCGTAAGCATGTGCGCGACCAATGGACGAATAACTCAAGATCACGCCAACTGATTTCGATGATTCTTTTTTTATTAGAAGGGATATACTTCAAGAGTTGTTTTGTGATAGTTTGGTAAGGAACTCTTCGATTCTTAGGAGCAAATGAAAGATGCTCGGCAGAATCTTCTATAAGCTATCCAGATTTTTAAGTTGCCTACCGTAACTTCGGTATGGTCAAGTGCTAGTCGTAGTTAAATATGAAGATCAATGGAACTCCTCAACGGCTTACAGTAAGAGTGTGATTTTTGGCAAAATATATACTTATCTGTAATCAAATGGGAATGACCTTACGTTTGTTGCTGCATTGCAATATTTGAAAGGTGAATTATGTGTGAAGCAGTGGTATAAGGGTTTCGGGTTTGATCCCGGGTGTGGCGATATTAATGTAAATTTAACTGATGAGAAACGCGTTTTAAAAATCAAAAATAAATAGAAATTTTAACAAAAAAAGAACCGCCTTCAAAACAGACTTACAAATATATTAATATGCTCTAAAAAGTAAGAAATAATTGCGTATTTTTTTATAGTGTTCTTCGTATTCTTATATTTGGGGTCTGTGTCAGCCGAGGTGCTTACATATATAGCCTGCAGGTGGGAGAGATGCGGGAGCTGCCAAGTGGACACCCGGGGAACATCTACCTTGGCTGACACCGACTCCGAATATAACAATGCGAAGGACACTATAAAAGACGTCTGTTTTGGAGGCGGTTCTGTTTTTGTTAAAATTTCTATTTATTTTGTTAAAATTTTTATTTATTGTTAAAGTAATATAGCCTGTGTCAGTGTAACTGCAGATTATAATGGTGAAAAAATTTTCGGAATCGGTCCAATAGTTTTTGTGTGAAAACTTAACATACGTAAAAAAAAAACGAATCTTTCCTCTTTATAATGTTAGCTTAGATATAGACATCTATTGGGCAACAATATTTCAAAACAAGTCCAGCAAAATTAACAAAAAATCATCAAAATCGGTTCATTACTTTCCATTAAGTAGTAGAGACATGTGAAATGAGATTTTCTATATACCATTTGTGCGTACCACGTCGCCGTTAAAGTATTTGTTATGTATCACATAAACAGTAGAGTTTTAAAGAGATTGTAATTAATGAGGTAGTGTTATTTTACTTTATTGTATAGATTAGGAATTTTTCAATTCAACCGTGCGATTTAAAGGTTATCAGCTATGTTATCGCGAAATGTTTGCTTTGCTACTAAAATATAATGTCAACGATTTCAACAACGAACTTAATAAGAATTATTTAATCAATTATCTCGCAGGTATTTTAATATTTGTAATATTCTCCAATGCCTTATAATGAAAGAGCAATTAAGACCAATGTAACAGCGTCCATGGCTTGCATCAGGCCGTATAACATTTCTATTGGACACTCATTCGTGCAAATTTAACCCTNAAAGAAAGAAAGAAAGCTTTATTCAGAGCACTGTGAGTTAAATGCACTTAAGACAATAAACAATAAAAATAATAATTGCACAACTTTGTTTAATGGCCGTGCAAACCCCACATAGCCCCGAAAAGGCAAAACAGCTCGGCTTGTGCCATGTGCCAAAAATATGACACATGGCGCCGATTTTCAGCTGCAGCCTCATCAACCCGTCCCGGACAAAGTATTATACTCGTTACTAATTTTTTATAATATTAATACAAAGCCTTAATATCCCATCTTAACTACTATCACAAAAACAAAACAAAAATAGAATAAAACAGAACAAAAATAGAATAGACATACAATATAAAAAAAAAATTAAAAGAGTGTTTTTATATATATTAGACCTTATCGTTAATAATTATATGTTGAAATTAAATTAAATCCGCGGATATCAGAGACCATTCTTTTGTAATAACTTACATATAATACTTTATAATTAACAAAAAATGTATTTACTAAATTATCTATTTGCAAAAGGAAGATATGTTAAGAATTTAATGAAATTAACTGTCATTAAAATATTAAAAGTGCCGAAAATTAATACAAATAACTTAATGAAAACTCATATGATAAGAAATTATTTATTAAATTTTATTTTATATTTTATGAAAAATAGTATATTATTTATAAATATTAAAACTACCTAACCTTCAAACGAATTAGCACAAAAAACTTTGGACATCGTGACGCTCAAAAATTAAACGTAAAAATATTAACTTTTTGCGCCTAAAGAAGTTTAACTTCACAAATATTAACATGGTTTTTGAGATAGTAATTAATGAAAGTATACATTGTATCGAATTCAGAAACGTAAATATTCTCAATTAGAGAGGCTCTACCATCTAGTGGTAAAAAACTACTTGATCTATATTGTAATGTAAAAACCCGATGGACACAGGTCTCACGAAATGATGCCCACAAGACCCGATCTTGTGCCGCCTGGCTCCAGCGGCTACCGACGACCCTCTTTATATCGTCGGTCCACCTTTTGGGGGGTATTCCTACACTGCGTCGTCCGGTGCGGGGTTGCCATTCCAGCACCTTCCGGGCCCAACGTCCATCGGTTCGTCAGACTATGTGCTCCGCCCATTGCCACTTCAGATTCGCGATTCGTAGGACTATGTCGGTGACTTTGGTTCTGCTACGGATCTCCTCATTTCTGATTTGATCACGTAAAAAAACCTCGAGCATAGCCCTCTCCATCGCACGCTGAGTGACTTTGAGCTTCCGACTGAGACTCATAGTCAGCGACCACGTATCCGATCTGTAGGTAAGCACTGGCAACACACTTCGAAGACTAGTCTTCAGACGCAGGGATATTGTATGAAAACGTCTCCCGGAATTTCCCGAACGCTGCCCAACCGAGTTGGATTCGGTGGTTAACCTCTTTCTCGAAATTGAACCTACCTAGCTGGACTATGTGTCCCAGGTATGTGTATTCGTCAACAATTTCAAGTGTCAAGTTCTCAACGATGACTGGGTGGAGCAGAAAATTATATTGTTATTATATATTATTTATTTGTTATTATATATTTATTTAAATGTAGCTGATATAATATTTAAGTATTTATTTGGACACATACACAAAAGCATCTCAGTTGCGTATACGTGGTGTCATTTTTATAGGCTGCAGCTGAAAATCTGCGCCGTGTTAGGCTGCCGGCCTGACGCACGGCAACCATGCTGAGCTGCAGACCTTTTCTGCATTTTTAAGTTTGTTTTATAGTTTTTAATTCATTGTATTGCTCTCTTTTAAATTGTGTGTTATTATTATTGTTTTAGTTTGTATATCTTATACCTGTAAAAATGCAGAATAAAGATCTTTTCTTCTTCTTAAACTTTCGTCTTATCTATGTTCATTTTTAGGCCCACCTGTCGAGAAACTCTGCTGAGGTCTTCGAGCATTGCATTGAGATCTTCCAGAGTCTCAATGCGATATATACTCATTGGGATTTAAAAGTCCCGTCAGTAAATAAAGGGTTAAATAAGATTCACTTCCTTCTTGTTATTATTAAATCACAGTATGGTTTTTCAAGCAGGCTTTAACAGCACTTGTAAATCATTAAATTTATACATTTTGTCAGACTTCTTCGCGCTGAGAAGAACTCATTCTAATATCCCTTTTTCATCACCATGGTTACAATTTTTCAAGTCCTTCTCTCAAAATGGTTTGTCGTATGTTGTGATAGCTTTATTTCCATCATTTTGTAGAGACATTTAGATTCACGTGGCGATGTCTCTTGAGTATATCTCATATAATGACGATTGCATCAGTGATTTCCGTCACAAAACAAATACGATTGTTTATTAAGTGCGAATGTGTCTGAAATCATCGCGGTATATTTATACAATCATTTGTGTTGTCGCAACGTCTGGCAAATGATAATTTATCTTGAAATTTATTAAATGTCTCGCACTTGGATGTGGAGACTACCTCATTGGTCTAGTTGCTAGCATGTTCGACTATAGACTTGAGGTCCTGGGTTCGAGTCCCGGGTCACGCAAATTCAATATCAATATTGAGTTTTCTATTAAGATTTTCTCAATATTTGCCCGAAGTTGGGAAGTTGGTGGTGTGATCCACCCCCGTGCCTCGGAGAGCACGTTAAGCAGTCGGTCCTGCGCCTGATCTCTCTCTGGTCGTGTGGTATCCCGTCATATCGGGCTATGAGAGTGAAGGAATAGAGAGTGTACTTGCACTTATGTACTGTCTGCCTGTCAATCCGCAGTGGAGCAGCGTGGTGGGTCTATGATCTAATAACCCGTATGATTGAAGAGGCTTGTGCTTTTTTACTTGAATGTGGTGAGACTGTTATCTCGTCTGATAGTGTGAAGCACTTACCTGATACGAAGTAGATGATAGAAATTTGGACTGAATTGCTTCGTATGTAGACGCTCACTAAGAACGGATTTCGTTACATATACATGAGAATTGAAACTGGTTGTATGTATTGATCAATTTAAACCATTATTGTATTTAAATTTTTCCATTTTAGCGCATACTACAGTTCTTTAGATATATGGATTTAGAACTTGGTGCTTGGGAAAAGTCCCAAAATGCATCGGGAATATTCTGGGACCGTTCAAAGGCTTTTGACTTTGTAGAACATATTACTCTTATATTTAAACTAAGTCACTGTGGTGTGTGGGATGGAGCTCCTAATTTGTTAACCTTTTATCTTTAAAATAGAGTTCAAAATGTGTTTGGAAACGTTGTGGAGTTGTTAGGATCGCCTGTAAAAATTGGTGTTCCACAAGGATCAATACTTAGCCCTTTTTTGTTCTTAATATATATAAATGATTAAAAAACAGCAAATATAGTCCCATTTGCTGGCAATACTTCCTTGCTGTTTAAAGTAGACAGAAATATAGAAAATTATAACGATGTAAATAGTTCACTGTTACATGACTCGGTTTGGTTTTCCGTTAATAATTTAATATTTAACTTGGCAAAGAAATTTCATCAATATGGGTCCGAGCTTTTAGGAGAAAGTCAGTCATAGAAAAATTATAAATTTAATGATGTCATTATACTTTCATCTATCTGTATTACGTAAATACTTAATATTGTGAAAAATGTGGTAATGGTGTTGAAACGTATTATTTCGACATAATTTTAGCTTGTTTGTGAATCGACGTTGCAATAGTCAAATATTAAGTGTGCAGTATCAGAAAAGAAGGAAAGTCAGGTTTGTTATTTGTCTTTCGGACTTTATAGGCCTCATATACTAACATTCCTCCATAGTTTCTCACATATAAAAGGTGGTAGGAGACTGCTCCTGAAAACGAAGACGAATGATATTACCAATGACACCATTGATGGCGGGACGGAAATAAAATCGATTCTGGTTTAAAAATAAATAAAACATTTTATTAGCATTATTTACTCCCCATCATGTTAGTACAGCTAAGTGAAATAATATTTTCATTTAAAAAAACACCACCTATGAAACACAAACTAAAAAAAACCAGCTGGCGCAAGGATCAACGAACGCACGCAGCCGTCACCAGTGTGAAAGAAACTACTAAATTGACCGATAGTACAAAAATCCGCCACGCCGTGCCCGTGCGTTCTTGCGTCACCTGTTTTTGACTTTGTGTGTCACAGATGGTTTTTTAATGTAAAGTAATGTATTTCTTATGAAACTATCGTTTCATTTAGGAGTTATTAGATGATGGGGCGTAGACAGTGCTGATAAAACATTTAAATTTTTTGTGTAATTCAGTATCGATTTTTTTCCGTCCCATCATCAAAGGTGCATAAGTACCGTCTGTCTTCGTTTTCAGGAGCGATCTCCTAGCAACCTGTATACTTTTCTTTTTTATACGGAAAACAGATAACCTATGCTAACAATAAAAACCAAAAGAAGCTGGAGATATTAATTAATATGGTTTTATGAAACTACAATTAAAATAAAAGTTGTTTTGAATCTGAATATAATTGCTTTACGGTCAACTTATCCTTCACTTCCACTTCGCAACGGTAATACAACATGCGATAAATGCACGAAAGTAAATAGATGTAAAAAGTTTGTCTTTATTGAAAATAGCATTTATGTAGCGCATAGTTTAATTGTAGCTTAACATGTTTACATATAGTTAGATTCTCTGCCAGAAATCGCATCCTTACTGTAAGCCATCGAGGAGTTCCATAGGTTATCATATTTGACTACGACAATCACTTGGTCATACAAACATTACGGTAGGTGAATCAAATATCTGGATAGCCTATAAAAGATTCTGCCGAGTATCGTTAATTTGCTCCTAAGAATTGATGAGTTCCGTTACTTTGTCATGGATCCCATGATCAAAACCAAACCAAACTATTATCAAACAACCCTTGAAGTATATCCTTTCCAATAAAAATAGAATCATCGAAATCGGTTGGCGTTCTATTGAGTTATTCGTACATTTGACGCGCACATGCATAATGCAAGACTTATACGGTTTTCTCTTGGATGCCATCATCAGAAAAAATATGGGACTCTACCACAAGTACCACCTTTCATATAAAAAAAAATCATCAAGATGTGTTTACCCAGTCGAAAGTTGTGATGTGACAAACATAAAACAAAAAATGATGTTATAAAGTCTTAACTATATGATGTGTTCAGTAGCTGGGCCATCTAAATATTTAACAAGTATATTAGCGTGTACAGTAGGTGTCGGTGTAATATTCATAACTATTCACTGTTTACATATGTTTTAGTAAATGCTGTTTGTACTTGGAGTATTACGACACATTTAACATTTGCATTTAAATTTTGTGACTTTGTCTATATGTCTAAAACAATTACTTTTTACTGCAGGAGAATGATAATTGCAGAATGTTTTAACTTTACCAAAAAATGTTGTTAAAACTTAACCGGAGCAAGTAATCAAAAAGTCGCGACCTTTACGTTTAGTTCCCGCTAAAATCTCTAAAATATTATAGTTGCGATAAGAAATTCTTGGATGTCAATGTCAAAAGTAAAAGTTTTTACTATATTCCAAGCATTTTTAAGCATTTACTTACCTTCTAAACCTTCCCTGGACTTTCACAACTAATTCAAAACCAAAATCAGCCAAATCAGTCCAGCTGTTCTCTAGTTTTAGCGAGACTGGTAAATATTGGAAAGGTAAGTAGCAGCCCGTTAACGTCCCACTGCTACAGGCCTCCTCACACATAGGAGAAAGGGTTTTTAGAGCATAACTCCACTGTAGGTTGGCAGGCATAATACACAAGTGCACTCTCTATTCCTTCACTTTCTTACTGGTATGTGACGGCAATCCGACACTCGCGGTGAGAGATCAAGTGCAGGACCGACCGGCTTAGCATGCTCTCAGAGTCAATGGAGTGGAGTAAATCTTAATAGCAACCGATATCGATTTGTGAATTGGCCCGACCCGGGACTCAAACCCAGGATCTCATGACTAAACCGAACATGCTAACCACTATAGCAATGAGGCAGTAGTGAGACTATGGGACATCAATTGATTTATATGTCAAGAAAAGTCTAATTAAAACTCCAAAGTGTGGGCGACGGTGGGTAATATTGATGCAATCAAACACTTAATTAATAAACTCAGATTATAATGTCCAATCACTATATGATCCCGATATCAAATTACACAAACACGTTAAAAATAATAGGTACGCGCGACAGTTTCAATAGTCGACCGCTCTGGCGGGCCATTACTCGAGAACTGTAGAGAACGCTGCCGGCTAGTGACTCATTGACTCTGTCCAGCGCCGATAGATGGCGCAGGCATTCCGAAAACTATTTGACTCTGACTTATATATATAAAGATATATTGTATTTTTTACTCGTGCAACTTACGTTAGAACGACAATGGGTTAAGGAGAAAGAAAATTGAATTACTACAAAAACGGTTATAGAGTCAATCTTCAGAGATAGATATGTTTTCGCGGATTTTTTAAAAACCCTTTCAAAGAAACTATACAGCCACAAATGTTTTAATATTGCAAATATCCATATGTATTTATAAAACGCTGCTTTTGTCGTCGCCCTTCAATTATATTTATTTGTTTACAAAAATAAAGGTACAGTATCTGTCAAAAAACCGTTGCAATAATGTCTAGCTGTAATTTCCGTATTCACTTATTTATATTGTTTTCCTTATATACAGTTAAAGAGCCTTGCAAGTGTGATCTTTTTTCTACTTAAGTTATGTATAGGGTGGATACAAATAAGTTCTCGCCGAATTTGGAACATAAAATTTAAAGGAATGGTAGTTTTTTTTTACTAATGGTAAGTGATGATGCAATTGGAAGCGTGCTAATCTGGTAAGAGGCATTAGTTTTTTTATAGCAGAGGTTTGCTGTTATGCTAACAGAGGTTCCGGATTTCATCCTCGGCAGGGCGAATTTAGGAAATTGTATTTTCTAATTAGTCTGAGTCTGGACTGGTGGGAGGCTTCAGCTGTAGCTAGTTACCACTCTACCTTCCTTCCTTACTCATAGGAGAGTAGGTTTTTAGACTATAGGCCCACCACGCTGCTCCATTGCGGATTGGCAAGCATAGTACACAAGTGCTCTCTCTATCTCTTCACGACGGCGATCCGATATTCGCGGAGAGAGACCAGGCGCGAGACACGGGAGTGGAGCACACCGACAATAATAGAAAACTCAATATCGTTTTTTGAATTGGCCCCCCGGACTCGAACCCAAGACCTCATATCCAAAGCCGAACATGCTAACCACTAGACCATTGAGGCAGATATGGTAGGGTTAAATTCTTTAATAATCAACCTGATTTTTAAGTCGGTTTTCATATGCAAATAACTCTCGAGCTATGCTACCTCTTTTAAAACGGTGGAAACTTTTTGCATACCTAATAAGAAGAATTGACTAGAAGCAATTAATCTACTTCATTAAATGGTAATACTATCATAGTTATCAATTTTGAATAAATAAAATGGCAAGATCGATTTCTTTAACAATGATTGATAAATATTTATTGGCTCAGTAGATGAGCGGGCAAATGCAGAATGTTTCAACTTTAGTGACAAATGTGGCCAAAACTGGAACAAAAACAATTCGTAATCAAAAATGTGACCTTTACGCCCAGATCCCTGTCAAATTCCGTTAAATAGTTACGTTCAGAAATTGTTGGTTGTCAATGTCAAAGTTCATTAACAGAAGTATTATTTATGATTTGATTTCTAAACGACGGGACGAACATCAAGTTTTTGCTATATTCCAAGCATTTTTCTCATATCTACTCGCCTTTTAAAACTTCCCTGGACTTCCACTAATAATTCTAATCCAAAATCATTCGTTCTCAAGTTTTAGTGATACGAACATCAATTGATTTTATTATAAATGATTAAAAGAAGTTTTAACCATTTGAAAAATACGGAACCTTAATATTCTCCTAATAGTTACAACCTTAGGAGTCCAATTAGTGGATTAATTTGAAGTGACAATGAGCTGTTAATGTTTATCAATGGTTTTAATAATATCGGCCTTGAATGTAATAATTTGCATGGAGGTAAACTATATTACGTCCGCAGAAAGGATAACTTCAAATGGGACTAACTTGCATATTAATGAAGATGAAGTACACAATTAATAAGGTAAGTACTGTCTCAGATGGGAGCATGCTAATCTGGTAAAAGGCGATATACCTCTTATGGTTTCTACACAGCCACGTACCGGAACATAAGTCGTTCAAATCGAGAGGTCGTTGACCCGGTCTAGACGTCAATGTATTTTTATTGAAACTATTGTTTTATTTACCTAACTAACTTTATGACCTTCACTAAATATAATATTAACCAACCCAATTTTAGTCTGAGACTGCCTCATTGGTCTAGTGGTTAGTATGTTCGACTACAGACATGAGGTCCTGGGTTCGAGTCCCAGTCTCAATTCAAAAATCAATATTNGTCACATCGGACTATGAGTGAAGGAATAGAGAGTGCACTTGTGTACTATACCTGCCAATCCGCACTAGAGCAGCGTGGTGGGTCTATGCTCTAAAAACCTCGCTCCTCGGAGTGAGGCCTGTGCCCTGCAGTAGGACGTTAATAAGCTGCTACTTACTTACAATTTTAGTCTTAAAATACACAACTGTAATTTAAACGACCTCTCTTGTAACTGTCCCATTATAAACAAAGTATCTACCACGAAATATTTGGGAATCATGCTTGATCAACGCTTATCCTGGCACGCTCATGTTGAGCTTGTAATGAATAGGACTCGTAAATTAATTTGGATATTTAAAATTTTACGTCACGTCGCCACAAACTCTAATCAAACAAATTTACCAATCTTTGGCACATTTAACTGTAAGTTATTGTATACCAGTCTGGGGTGGAGCTACCAAAACAAAATTTCTAGATCTTGACCGTGCTCAAAGATCACTTTTGAAAGTGATGTATTTTAGGCCTTTCCGATATCCCACAAGTAAACTCTATGAACATGCAGGTATTTTGTCAGTCAGGAAAATATATATTTTAAATTCAATTTTGAAGTTACATAAATCGCTTGCCTTCAATTTCCAAGAACTAGATCAGCGTAGGACATTTAAAGTATGCTCTACGATAAATGCGAAGTCAGAATTTGCATCTCGTCAGTACTACACACAATCTACATATTTATATAATACTGTAAACAAAGTGTTAAACATCTACCCTATGAGTATAAATGTAAAAAGGAACTATTCAAGTGGCTGTTACCACTAAGCTATGAGGATACAGAAAATCTGAAAATTATTTCATAGTTATACGTATTCGCGCTCATACACATCATACACATACTAAATACACATAAACTACACACACACACCCACCCACACACACACATAAGCATCCACATCCACATCTAGAATCTATTTATAATTCAATTAGTTTGTTTCATTATTATTTTAACATAAACAAATAATAATATAGAAAATATATACTCGTATGTCTATGTATATGTGTATATATATATATATATATATATATATGAGTGTGGGTTTTCATTGACTTTTTTTCTCATTCTTTTTGTTACATAATTTTAAAGTCACTTAATATGTATATAAACTTGTAACACGGAACAGCGTGACCCTCTAACAAAGGTATTGTTATACTTATATATATATATATATATAGTAAGTTCATAGAAATAAAAAAAATTGTATTTTTTTATTTAGCTGTACTAACACCATGGAGCGTAAAAAATGCTAGTAAAAGGTTTGTAAAATATGATTTTTTCCATCCCCATCATCAAAGGTGTAATTATTTTCATCCGGGGTTCTTCACAACCAAGTTGTGGAGTACGGGCCTCAAAGCAATGCCTATTACCCGGGCTAATTTTCTCAGGCATCGACGATGCCCGGTATTTGTTTCTGTCCGTCATTTTAATGGGCTGGTTGCCATCAGCTTACGCCGGCGGGACCATCCAGGTCAATCAGAGTACTGCCACTGCCGTCGAGTTGTCAAAACGTCGTCATCTTCACCCACACCTGGTGGTGGAGACAGCAGGAGCTCACGAGGTAGTGGACGCCCATAGCTTTCAGATCTAGGATGCTGGCTGGCAATGCCATGGGGGTGTGTGTGCGGGAAGTGGTCCGCGTGGCGAAACATGCTCCTCGCCAACTGCCGGGCAAACACCTCCACGGCGGGCGTTTTGTGTCACGATGAATGACGTTATTCCTAATGTACCTCGGAGCTCCTAATATGAGACGTAGGCAGTTATTTTGCTGGGTCTGCAGCATTTTCTTCTGGTACCCTGAGCAGAAGGAGTACCAGCCAGGAGTAGACCTTCAGTTTGGTTTTTGTTAGGAGACTAGTAGAGAGGTAAAGTGCGGCTACGCAACAACGACCGAGCCACCGCCGCCGACCGCACGGTGTGAGTCACTGTCCGCCAAGCTCAGTCCGCTGTCGATGCGGCACCCCAAGTACTGTACTGAGGTCTGCCACTCCACGTCCTGTCCTCCGATGTTCAAGTGACACTGCGGCTTATGACGGCCGAACATGATGGCCGACGTCTTGTCACCATTGAACTACATCGGTGTCGTTAGTATTCTCATCTGTCTTCGTCTTCGTTTACACATGCCAGAAGTGAAAATTCTTTGGAAAAACTAATTTTTAAGTCTTGTTTATATTTATACAAATGTAAAATTTTAGATTTACGAGACTTAGAGGGAGATATGTTAGGAATTTAATTGCCATTAAAAGTTTCGAAAATTAATACAAATAATTTATTGAAATCTCAAATGACGAATTGTCAATACAATTGCCACGTGATTTTTGTCAATATTAGAATTTATTAATGAAATTTTGTTAAATATTTTATGAAAATTAGTATATTAAATTATTAAAACTACCTAACATTTAAACGGATTACCATAAAAAACGCTGCACATCTTCGTAACGCTACTCACGCGTTTCATCCGTAAACATTTTACCCTCATACGTCTAAAGCGCTCATTTTTGGACACATACATATATACATACATAGCATCACGCCTCATTCCTATAGGGGTAGGCAGAGACAACACCCTTCCACTTGCCACGATCCTTGCATATCTCCTTTGCTTCTCTCATTCAACCTTTACTAAACTCATTAAACCTTTCATACAAGTTCGTCGGTTTAGAGTACTCTTGACCCGGCCGTTATTTAAAATGTCCTGGATTTGGTCCAGGAACGTTCGCCTTGGTCTTCCCCTTCCAACTTTCGCATTCACTCTTGACTCATAAATCCTTTTTGTCAGTCTCCTTTCATTCATTCTCTCTACATGCCCAAACCATCTAAGCATACCTTTCTCAATTTTAGTCACTACGTCTTCTTTTATACCACAACGTTCTCTTATCACACTATTTCTTACTCTGTCACTCAGTTTTAATCAACTCATGCTTCTCAACGCTCTCATCTCTACCGCATTTATTTTACTTTTGTGATTCTTCTGCCATACCCAACTTTCACTACCATACATAAGTGTTGGCACCAACACTCCAGCATGCACTGCCAGTCTAGCCCTTTGAGACACCATCTGGCTATTCATAAAAGCATGCAGAGCACCATTTACCATATTCCCTGCATTCACTCTCCTTTCGATATCACTTTCACATGTTCCATCTTTTGTAAATTTAGATCCCAAGTATACAAATTCTTTCACCTCTTCCACTTGTTCCCCATCTATCAAAATATTGCCATTCATCATAGATTCATCTCGTTCAAAAAGCATAACTTTCGTTTTGTTTACATTCACTTTCATTCCTTTCCCTTTCAAAGCTTCATTCATAATATTTAGCATCTCCTGAAGCTCGTTAGCGGATGACGCAAGTATTACTTGATCATCAGCGTAGAGTAAACATTTGATGAGTAATTCATTCATTCTTAACCCATACATACATTCTTTTAAATCTGTCAAACATTTATCCATGAAAAGGTTGAACAGCCATGGTGACGCAACACATCCCTGTCGAACACCTCTTTCGACAGGAAACCACTCCGTGTACGCTCCGTTTATTCTGACACAGGCACTAGAACCCTCATAGAGAGACTTCAATGCTTGGATCAGACAACCGCTCACCCCATACGTAGATAACGTTGACCACAGCTCATTCCTCACCACTCGATCATAGGCCTTTTCTAAATCTACGAAAGCGCAATAAACTTTTTGGACACTATATTTATATTTTGATTAGATAAGGAACAATATCGTATTATATAAAATAACTCACATTTTTTTGTTACATGTAAAAGAGATAGATAACATGGTGGACTTTTTTATCGACCTCTTAAGATATTTTAAGGTTTACTATTAAGGCTCAATTAAAATGTGTTTGTTAAATCAAATATTTGAATTTTTGAAGTTTTCTGTACTATAATATTTATGTATTATACATATAAACTTACCTCTTGAATCACTCTATCTATTGCTTGAAACTGCATTGAAATCTATTGAACTGTTCAAAAGATCTTAGGTCAACAGATAGAAGGAGCGACTTTATTAGTTTTATGTAAATAAATATCACCTGCTGATGTCAATAACCGCTTCTTGTTCATATTTTGAAATGATTTTAATGTATATTTTACCTGCAAACGTCTCGTATTTGTCTGGCAATTAGACGGCAGTAATCTAGCTGATTACCAGTGAGTTCGTTGACCTTTGAACTGATTCATTTGTACCCACCTGTTATATTGTGATATAAAAATGAATAAAATTAGGCTTAATGTATACTTTACACAATAAATAACAAATTTACACATAAAACTTACCTTCCAGACAACCTTTGGGTTTAAAAAGCAGCTAGTATTGAAACAGATGGGCAATAGCATAAACATACATAGCAATAACAACAAATTACATATACATAGCTTAGTATTTTGATAGGATTATCAGTTCCAGGAAGGTTTTCCGTCCTTTTATTTAGCTAGGAAATGCTTTTAGGCACAAACAACGATCCATGGGTCAAATCAAATCAAATCAAAATGTCTTTGTGCAAGTAGCTCTATTACAGCACTTTTGCATCATCAGATAAAGTTTTTTTCATATATGTCGGAGTACAACTGTCTGTGGAACTCTGGCGCCATCTGTCTATCAGCGGAGAGCAGAGTCAATAAGTGGCAGTCCGGCGCGCGTCTCTCGGCAATTCAGGTGACGATTCGCCAGAGCGGTCGACTATTGAAACTCGCGTTCCGAGCTATTATTGTTAATGACTTTGTGTAAATTGATATCGGGAACATTAAGTGATTGAATATTATAATCTGCGACAATTAATAAAGTGTTTGATTGCACCAACATTACGCACCAACACCCACAATATGGAAAATTGAATTATGGATGCCATTGACACGTGACGATGCCGGCGGAGAACCCTACACCTCTGTGCTTTATGCTCCCTTTCTCTCATATTCTGTCCTTTCGTTTCCATACGTGGGCGCTGATGGGTAGTGTTGGTGCAATCAAACACTTTATTAATTAAGTTAGATTATAATGTTCAATCAATTAATGTTCCCGATATCAATTTACACAAATTCATTAATAATAATAGCTAGGAACGCGACAGTTTTAATAGTCGCCCACACTGGCGGGCGGTCACTCCAAGACTAGAGAGACGCGCGCAGGATTGTCACAATTGACTTTGTCCCACGCCAATAGAAAGATGGCGCCATATATGTCTGGGAGAATAAGAGAGAACGGAGCGGAGAAGGGTAAGGCACAGGGGCGTAGGGTTCTCCGCCGACATCGTCATTAATGGGATCCATTATTTAATTTCTTATTCTGTGGGCGTTCGTGGGTAGTGTTGGTGCAATCAAACACTTTGTTAATTAACTCGGATTATAATGTTCCCGATATCAATTTACACAAACTCATTAACACTAATAGCTAGGACCGCGACAGTTTCAATAGTCGACCACTCCGGCCGACCGCCGCTCGAGAACTGCCGAGAGACTGGCCGGACTGCCACTTATTGACTCTGCCCCCACGCCGATACAAAGATGGCGCCAGCGTTCCACAGACTATTACACACGGACCAGCGATCCTCAGACTCTTGCACTCCGACATATATATGTCCATATAGAGCAATTCATTCACTCCTACGCTTTTTTGTCTTTTAAGTATTCCTTCAAATTATATAATGATTTATCTATTAGATTACTTGTATTGAAAGGTTTAGTAGGAGTGAAGGGACTTGGTGAGGTAGAAGTCCTCGCAATACCCATTAAAACCCATCGGTAAATGGATAAAGAAGATCCATGAGTGAGGCATCAGGTGCTCAACTTTCGCCTTTATCGCTGGTATCACGAATTAGAAAAAAATACCTACTCACATTAATACTCTCCACTATTTAAATATACATAACTTGGGCTATATTAATAATTATTTTAATTTATAGAATTTAGTATTACTTCTCTTAAGACAACTACTTCATGAGACGCAGCTCAAAAGGCTAACTCATACAATTGATCCCCTTGTTTAAAATACCATGATTTTTGGTATTTTTAAGTGTTGCCAATATATTACTCAATAACTCCCAACATTCCAGAGCTATCAGTGTTGTCACCTAACTATCTATAGTCTAAAACACGGATGAATCCTAGTGGGGATTCCCGGAGGCATAGTGCGAGTGTGTGCGATTCTCTAACAGAGATCTTAGCTTAAGCTTTTGGAAGGGATTAAAATATAACATGTTTTAACTAGTGTGTTTTGTTACCAGCAAAAGACTTTACGTCAAGCAAAATGTTATGTCTTTAAGTATATCATCACTTACCGTCTCGTGAAATCATATTATCCAGCTATAAATCGTCAGCAATACAAAATTGTTCGGGCTAAAGAATACACAGGCAAACAATCTGACTGGATTGCAGTTAGCCTACAGATTTCTTGTTGGCTTTCTCGTTTTACTCATCGAACCTGTTGTAAGCTATTTTTAGCTTTTGAAAAGGTGCATTTTATGGTGGCACTAACTGATGTCCTCGACTTTGTCGGTTTGGAGTTACTTGAAAGGTAACTTGCCTTTTAATACTCAACACAGCATTCTAAAAAAATATAAATTTTTAAGCAGAAATTTCCAAATTTAGTCTATTGGGAAAGGAAACGTTGCATATGGTATTCGTTGATCTAGCGAAGGCATATGATAGGGTACCCTGTGAAGTCTTGTGGTGGGCTGTGAAAGGGAAAATAGTGCGTGGGAAATACCTGCATCAGGGATCGGCTTTAAGCCCTTATTTGTTCCTCCTGGTAATGGATGCATTGACATCAAACATACAAGAAAAAGCACCCAGGTGCATGCTGTATGCCGATGATATTGTGTTTGTTGGAGAGGATGGAGCTGAGGTGCAGAGAAGGCTGGAAATATGGCAGGAAAAACTGGAAAGCGTAGGGTTGAAAATCAATAGGACCAAAACAGAACATGTGTTCTCTGATTTGAGGGATCCATCCAGTTTTTCTTCGATTGTCTTAGATGGTGTATCCCTTCGAGTCTGCCCGGATTTCCGTTACCGGCTCTATCTTCCAAAACGACGGCGGCACTAACCGAGATATTACTAGCAGGATAAATGCAGGTTGGATGAAGTGGAGAGAGGTCTCGGGAACAATTTGCGATGCCAGAATGCCCCTCAAACTAAAGGGGATGCAGCGGAGATGCGAATGTTGAGATGGATGTGTGGAGTGATAAAATTAGATAAGATTAGGAATGAGTTTATTAGAGGAAGTGTGAAAGTAACACCAGTGACGGAGAAGTTAAGGAATGGAAGGCTATCCTGGTATGAGCATGTCATGAAAAGGGAGGACAGCCATGTATGCAAGAGAGTCCTAAATATGATGGTATGGATGAAGTGTGTGAAAGAGGATATGTGTGTAAGGGTGGTGAATGTAGAAATGACAGCGGATAGAGTGAAGTGGCAAAAGGAAACATGTTGTGCCGACCCCACCTAGTGGGATATGGGCAAGTAAATGATGAGTCTATTGGGAAACGATGGTTAGTACATAGGGGTGTGCGAATTTCGTTCGAATCGAATCGAATTTCGATTAACTATTCGTTAATCCACGAATAACTCGAAAAAAAATCGATTATTTGAAAGTTTTCAAATAAATCGCGAACTAATGAAATATCTCTGGATCTCCAATTGTTTCCATTTAAATAATTTAATTACCTAGAGAATAGAATATATGTTCATCTCTGTCGGTACCATAAAAAATCTAGATGATAATATTGGCAAGTGATTCCGATAAAAATTTCACCAGAGAGTAATTTTCTTCTACTATATTTCAACAATTTATTATGCAACAAAGTAGTCGAAAAAACGACAGATTATAGACTGTTAAATGTACATTTGAATATTGGACTTATGAAATACTGAATTGAAAATACTCAAAAACAATACTGTGCAAAAAAAAAATTTTTATTCTCCTTGTTTTCGTGCATGAATTCTAAACACGGAATCTGACATACAATTAAGTACCACACGTAGATTTTCAATATAATATTTATTTAATTAACAAACAATCGGGTTCGAGTCCCGGGTCGGGCCAATTCAAAAATCAATATTGAGTTTTCTATCAAGATTTTCTCAATATTTGTCTGAAGTTGGGAAGTTGGCGGTGTAATCCACCCCCGTGCCTCGGAGAGCACGTTAAGCCGTCGGTCCTGCGCCCGATCTCTTTCCGGTTGTGTCGGATTACCGTCACATCGGACTATGAGAGTGAAGGAATAGAGAGTGCACTTGTGTACTATGCCTGCCAATCCGCAGTGGAGCGACGTCCCACTGTTAGGGAAGGCCTCCTCACTCATAGGAGCGAGGGTTTTTAGAGCATAGACCCACCACGCTGCTCCACTGCGAATTGGCAAGCAATCGTCATATTTATGAAAAAAAAATTTAAAGGAGTATTTCATTGCAGACCAATGTAATTTAATAGGTTACGAATAATTCGGAAAATATCTGAAAATCCTCGAATTATTCGGTTCGGAACGAATAATTCGTAAGTTTTCTTCAACTGCCTTATTGGTCTAGTGGTTAGCATGTTCGACTGCAGACATGAGGTCCTGGGTTCGAGTCCCCAGTCGGGCCAATTCGATGTTGAGTTCTCTATTAAGATTTTCTCAATATTTGCCCGAAGTTGGGAAGTTGGCGGTATGATCCACCCCCGTGCCTCTTAGAGCACGTTAAGCCGTCGGTCCTGCGCCTGATCTCTCGCCGGTCGTGTCGGATTCGCGTCACATTGGATTATGAGAGTGAAGGAATAGAGAGTGCACTTGTGTGCTATACCAGCCAAACGCAGTGGAGCAGCGTGGTGGGTCTATGCTCTAAAAACCCTCGCTCCTCGGAGTGAGGAGGCCTGTGCCCGGCAGTGGGACGTTAAAGGGCTGCTACTTACTTACTAATTCGTAAGTTCGAATGATTCGCATACCCCTGGTAGTATATCTCGGTATACAAAAATAGAGTCTGCATTCTAAAATAAATGAAAATAGTGTTAAAGACCACTATTGCTGTTTTTTATATTGCTATTAAGGTCTACGGTTCGTAATTCGACTACTTTAAATTGATATAAGGCTTCTCATTGGAGGATTTGTAAATATTGTCATTAAAGCAAATTTGACAGATTTAAAAGAATGTATGTTGGGTTAAGAATGAATGAATTAATCATCAAATGTTTACTTTACGCTGATGATCAAGTAACACTTGCGTCATCCGCTAAAGAGCTATAGGAGATGGTAAATATTATGAATAAAGCTTTGAAAGGGAAAGGAATGAAAGTGAATATAAACAAAACGAAAGTTATGGTTTTTGGAAGATATGGATCTATGATGAATGGCAATATTTTGATAGATGGGGAACAAGTGGAAGAGGTGAAAGAATTTGTATACTTGGGATCTAAATTTACAAAAGATGGAACATGTGAAAGTGATATCGAAAGGAGAGTGAATGCAGGGAATATGGTAAATGGTGCTCTGCATGCTTTTATGAATAGCCAGATGGTGTCTCAAAGGGCTAGACTGGCAGTGCATGCTGGAGTGTTGGTGCCAACACTTATGTATGGTAGTGAAAGTTGGGTATGGCAGAAGAATCACAAAAGTAAAATAAATGCGGTAGAGATGAGAGCGTTGAGAAGCATGAG
>JACTOM010000894.1:3645484-3668320 GCA_015832385.1 Elymnias hypermnestra
TCCGTTACCTCGGCTCTATCTTCCAAAACGACGGCGGCATTGACCGAGATGTTACTAGCAGGATAAATGCAGGTTGGATGAAGTGGAGGCAGGTCTCGGGAACAATTTGCGATGCCAGAATGCCCCTTAAACTAAAGGGGAAAATTTATAAGACGATCGTAAGACCTGTCATCCTGTATGGATCAGAGTGCTGGGCCACCAAAGGGGAAAATGAAAGGAAATTGCATGCAGCGGAGATGCGAATGTTGAGATGGATGTGTGGAGTGACAAAATTGGATAAGATTAAGAATGAGTATATTAGAGGAAGTGTGAAAGTAGCACCAGTGACCGAGAAGTTAAGGAGTGGAAGGTTAGCCTGGTATGGACATGTAATGAGAAGGGAGGATAGCCATGTATGTAAGAGGGTTCTAAATATGATGGTAAGCGGCAGGGCCGGGAGAGGGCGACCAAAAAAAGTGTGGATGAATTGTGTGAAAGAGGATATGTGTATAAAGGGTGTGAATGTAGAAATGACAGCGGATAGAGTGAAGTGGCGAAAGGAAACATGCTGTGCCGACCCCACCTAGTGGGATAAGGGCAAGAACATACAGATTTTACTTTATAACGAATTTATACCTAACTAATACAGGTTTTTATTTCGTAACAATCATTTACGTAGAATGTCCGACATTAGTTAATTTAAAAATACTTTACTATACACAACATTTCGGGATACATTATAGACATTTTTAAATTCGTTATATCTTTTGAATGGAATGTCGGATTTTAATAATTTAAAAAGTATTTTACAGGTATTGAAACAGTCTTTAATAAATATACAATAGTTCATTTAATAGGATTAGGATTAATACGGAGGTGTGAATAATATGGTTTGATTATTGCCAGAGCTTTTATTAACTTTCAAAATGTTAAATAGTAGTTATAGTGGCATAACTACAGCAGTTGGATATATGGTATTGCAGACTTTTTTATAGATATTAAAACGTTCTATAATATTGTAGAACATTTTTTTGTGCTGTCTTCAATAGTTTTCGCAGCGCAGGCGATAACAGATTTTTTGTCATACCTTGGGTTACATTTAATGCACTTTTCTTACGGATCCCTTTGTTTTTTTTTTTGAGAATATAGTATATGTTGAAAGGTGAAAATGCAAACTGACTGACAAAAAGGATTTATGAGTCAAGAGTGAATGCGAAAGTTGGAAGGGGAAGACCAAGGCGAACGTTCCTGGACCAAATCCAGGACATTTTAAATAAGGGTCAGGTTAAGAGTACTCTAAACCGACGAACTTGTATGAAAGGTTTAATGAGAGTGAAAGAAGCGAAGGAGATATGCAAGGATCGTGGCAAGTGGAAGGATGTTGTCTCTGCCTACCCCTATGGGAATGAGGCGTGATGCTATGTATGTATGTATGAAAATGCAGCTTTTTTAATGGTGATAAATTTTTTGAAATCGGACCAGTATATTTTGTATGAAAACGTTGCACGAATATTGAAATGAATAAACGAGTAAATATCTAACTTTATATCATATTATGTTTAAGAGTATTTACATTTTTACCGAACTATCGGTCCTGGTTTGATGAAAAATTGTATACGCACCACGGGACGAAAGTATGACATTGTCTCTTTTGTCAAAGAATAAACTGAAGCACGTTTGCTTCTAAAATTTAAATAGTTACTATTAAA
This sequence comes from Elymnias hypermnestra, assembly GCA_015832385.1. Lineage (NCBI taxonomy): Eukaryota > Metazoa > Arthropoda > Insecta > Lepidoptera > Nymphalidae > Elymnias > Elymnias hypermnestra. Next base: position 3,647,173 of record JACTOM010000894.1, read on the forward strand.
GCGGTAAAATTAGTTGTAAAAGATAACGATGTAGGTACAAAAAGTTACAAAAAAATGGCGTTACAAGGCCACGTTTGACTCATACGAAGACGTCGGGGCAATCAAATTATGTCATCGTGCGGTTATTGACGATTGTATGAATAAAATCTTCAAGTCTATACCACTGAAATGCTGTGAAGATAAATATAAAAAGAAAACAGTTAACAAGTAAAAACTACTAACTGTAATACCTGATGTAACAGTCTTAGATGGAGGATGGTAACATGGTAAGAGGTAATTTAATGTCCTAGATATGAAGTCGTCTGTAGGAGTGTTGGGTATAAAAGAAGATGTAGAAGATTAATGTCCTATATCCCATAGGTGGGGCAGGGGGCGTCCACAGTAGTTCGGGGAGGGAAGCTAGGGTATGGTCTTGGTGGGAATCGCTGCTACTGAGAGGCAGCATTACCTATAAAATTCAAGGAACCCTCTGCTGTGACACAGTGGCGGAGTACTTCATAAAAGCGGAACCCTAGCCAGTCAGTGTCATCCACGTCCCTGCCGTCCTGCCTGGAAACTGCTGCAACCACGCAGTCGCGTGACTGCCCCCTTTAAGTTGCAGTTGAGCTAACGGATGCAGGGCCACCGGCGAGTATTCTGCGCCGTAAAACAGAACCGTCTCTCAAAGGAGGACACCTGACACAAAACCGACCTAATTCGAAGGCTCCAAAGCGACAATAACAGATTCTAGAAACCGAAACAGTAGATGGTTTGGGCACGTAGAAAATAAATGAAAGGAGACTGACAAAAAGGATTTATGAGTCAATAGTGAATGCGAAAGTTGGTAGGGGAAGACCAAGGCGAACGTTCCTGGATCAAATCCAAAACATTTTAATTAAGGGCCAAGTCAAGAGTACTCTAAACCGACGAACTTGTATGAAAGGTTTAATGAGAATGAAAGAAGCGAAGGAGATATGCAAGGATCGTGGCTAGTGGAAGGACGTGGTCTCTCCCTGCCCCAGTATTAATGTTTTATTAAAGACCGTTTCAATACCTGTATATTCAAAAGATATAATGAATTTTAAAACCTCAATATAAAAAATAATGTATCCTGAGCCGAACTACATGCTGTGTATAGGGAAGTTTTAAATGGAGTAATGTCGGACATTCTACGAAAATAATGTTACGAATTTAAAAATTTATTAGTTAGGTATACATTCCTTATGAAGAAGTGTGAATGAATCTATAATCCGACTTAGTAGACTTTCCACTGCCACGAGATTTAATTAACCAGGTCAGAGGACTTCACTTATAAGTCAAAACAAAATCAAAATATTCTTTATTCAAGTAGGTTCAAAAGGCACTTTTGAATCGTCAGTAGTCTGTCCGTTGGTAACAAATATACCACCGGTTCGGAAAGTTGAATCCGCTGAGAAGAAACGTGCAAGAAACTCAACGGTTACTCTTTTAGAAATAGTTGTTTATGTTACAATTATTAGCGATCTTGATTATTTTATTTGTGGTTTGCTATTAAATTACTATATTTATTTATTATGCTGAGGTCTTTGTAATTATATCGGTGAAACGTTTCATGCACTACATCTGGTTTAATGCAGTCCGGAAATTCTTAAATTTAAGAAGTCGTCGTTTTCACGACGACTGTGATTGGTGGACTTATTATCTTTGAGGGCGTTCTTAGTGACAGTTCTTAGTTTGTATTGTGTTTTAAGTTATTCAAAGTATGTAATATAATAAAAAAGAACATGAGAATAGTATTAGTTAGTAAAATGTTTTTTTTTTTGCATAAGGAGGTCGTCTGAATGTTAGTAGTCAGTTGTCTTACGTAATAATTAGCCTCCATTTTAGGAAACATTTTACAATCCTGATAGATTGCGTGGGTGATACAAATTGGTGTATTAATACACCTACGCCCAGTCAACTTGCATTCGTTACGTTGAGTTGTACAATACATGATATACTATTGAATTTTTTATATTAACGGTTGGATAATGAAGACCTAGACTTTTAGATTTGACACATTGACGTCATATTCTAAAAACAGTCACTTTAATGAAAGAATAAATCAAATCAAATCAAGTCAAAATATCTTTATTCAAGTAGGCATATTACAGCACTTTTGAATCGTCAAATATTTTTTTTCTTTTCCACACTCTAATTCTAATGTAAGTCTGATGATGATACTCCAGAACGACTTAAAATCTAAAGTTACGAGGGTTCCTTCGCGCCCTGATCCGAGAAGAGCCCACAACAAACTCAGTCGGGTGTTTTGTTTTTTTTTTTTGTTATCATCATCATTACAATATCATATTAGTTTAATATATTTCAATTCAAATTAGAGCAGTTCGTTCACTACCGTCTAAATACTCTTGCAACTTATAATACGATTTTTCGATCAACTTTCTTTTAACAAAGACTTTGAATTTATTAATTGACATTTCTAAAACGTCTTGTTGGAGTTTATTATAGAAACGTATACAGTTACCCTTAAATGAGTTGTTAACCTTATGCAGCCTACTAGAATTTATAACAAGTTTGTTTTTGTTTCGTAAGTTATATGATGTACATTCACTCTTTTTTATTAAAAGAGTCAATGTTTTTGTGTACGTACAACAAGTTTTCTAATATGTATACGCAGTGAACTGTCATTATGTTTACTTGAATACATGAATATGAATACTTCTGTACATATGTATAAACTATGATGTAGTGACTAAAATTGAGACAGGTATGCTTAGATGGTTTGAGCACGTAGAGAGAATGAATGACAGGAGACCGACTAAAAGGATTTTTGAGTCAAAAGTGAATGGGAACGTTGGAAGGGACGACCAAGGCGAACGTTCCTGGACCAAATCCAGGACATTTTAAATAAGAGCCAGATCAAGAGTACTCTAAACCAACGAACTTGTATGAAAGGTTTAATGACAATAATAGAATCGAAGGAGATGTGCAAGGATCGTGGCAAGTGGAAGGACGTGGTCTCTGCCTACGCCTATGATTATTTTGGTTATATCTAGATAGATTCAAGAATGTTCTAGATTGACAATTCAACCGCCAGGTATTTAATAAAGTAGTGTTTTTTTTTTATCCGCTCAAAAACACATTGAAGCTACTGTAATTATGACAACAAATTTAATATTTTATACTTGACTCTTTGGTCTAGTGTTTAGCATGTTCGACTACAGACATGAGGTCCTGGGTTCAGTCCCAGGTCGGGCCAATTCGAAATCGATATTAAGATTTTCTCAATATTTGCCTGAAGTTGGGAAGTTGGCGGTGTGATCCATCCCCGTGCCTCGGAGAGCACGTTAAGCCGTCGGTCCTGCGCCTGATCTCTCTCCGATCGTGTCGGATTGCCGTCACGTCGGACTACGAGCAGCGTGGTGGGTTTATGCTCTAAAAACCCTCTCTCATATGAGGGAGGAGGCCTGTGCCCAGCAGTGGGACGTTAATGGGCTGCTACTGACTTACTTTACTTGACTCTTTATACGTAGAAGTTCACGAGATACTTTCGCATTTATACTAATAGTTTTAGAGTTTATGAGCAAGTTGAATGTATTGTATAAGAGCATTGAACTGTGAAGAGCATCGCTTTGTGTTGAGGCCGAGCATTGCTCAACAACGTTCATTATAATGTGCCCACTGTTATGTACCTGACCTGCATTCATCTAAACATACATAATTGTATGTATATAATGTAAAAAATGAGATAATATGTCACATAAAGCGTGAACGGCAATAAAAAACAAAGGCTGTCGAGTCAGCTAGTCTAGTTAATACATAAAATTAAAATTAGAGTGTCTGATGGTCTGTATCTGTCTCTTTGATCCCATTAATATCTGTAACAGCTGGACTGATTTCAACAGGATTTTCATAAGATAATTTTAGAAAGGATACTAGAATTTCTTAAAATGAATAAGTAAAGTTGTAATTAGGGATTTAACAAAACAATTTTAAGAATGTCCACCATGTGTTACCATTAAAAAGATCATAAAACTAAGTTAAACGTTTCGGTTGGACCGGATTGACGAACAGGGTCAACTTTGACGCACACAAGATTGCTCTTAGGTATTTTTTTTTTTTTTGTTAAATGTTTAGGAAATAAGTTATAGTGCAAAAAAGACAAATTTTATAGAAACTTTCTCAACAGCTTAAGTAGCAGCCCATTAACGTCCCACTACTGGGCTCAGGCCTCCTCACTCCACGGACCGAGGGTTTTTAGAGCATACTGCTCCACTGCGCATTGGCGGGCAAATATTGAGAAAATCTTAATAGAAAACTCAATATTGATTTTTAAATTGGCCCGACCCGGGACTCGAACCCAGGACTCGAACCCAGGACTCGAACCCAGGACTCGAACCCAGGACCTCACGTCTGTAGTCGAACATGCTAACCACTAGACCAATGAGGCAGTTTACGATTATTGCTTATAACTTCTTTAATTTTGAATTTAGGGCAAATAATTAAATAGACATATTTATAGGGAAAGTAATTTGCTACAAATTATGTCTACGAATTTTTTGTAAGACTCATATTTTAAGAGTTATAGCGAAAAATGTGTTTGCACACCTTTTACCAAGATGGCGGCTGGGGAATAAGGGCAGCAACTCCACAAACTTGGGGTTAAGCTTCTATTGACGTCCCAAATATAAAATTACATCCTCTAAAAAATGCAATATTTGGTCCATAATTGTAACATTTCAAAGGACTAAGAAAAATATTAAACTTCCACCTTTATAATATTAGTATAGGATATGCAATCATTTTGCCTAAACCAACAGTTTAATGTAACCTTTACCTTAAAGTCGACTTATTAAACAGTAACCAGGGCAAGGTAACTTTCTCTAATCAACTGGACAACAACAAGGCTTAGTGTAATGAATATAATTAAAAAAATGTTATATTTAATAAGGAATATTTAAAAATTTACGTAGCCCCGATAATAGGTTAGACTGATTTGGATTAAACTATGTTCTGGTGGATTCAACGATGGCTTAATTGGACAATTTGGTCTGATAAATAGAAGTGTTCTCTCCGACGCTTGGCTATCAAAAGATGCCGCCCTAAAGGCTGGGGCCCATTTGCCGCTATAGGGCCAGCTGTCAGCCAATTCGTCGGCGCGGAGGGGATGAGTCTAAGAGAGATTCGAGAGGTGCCGAACGGCTAGTAGGGAACTCTCACCTACCTCGAGTCCAGGCGCCCCTCTCCTCGAAGGCGTCGACTCCGGCAGGTGTCTGTTCACGTGAATGTGTGTACTGTAAAGTGTAGTTGTGGGATGTATAGAGTATGTAACCTGCCAAAGCGTCGCGGATGTCCGTGATCGGCGATGCTGGTTTACTCTTCCGTTCCCTGGCTCCAATGGAGGGAAGTCTGTTGCGTCCAACGCGTCGAGGATTTTATCTATTCCCTCGAACCAAAAGACGCGTGGGATCCCGCACAAAAACTCAAAATCCCGCGACGGCCCTAGACCGCGGCCGTCCTCAAAGCGCTTCCGAGTCTGTTCCTTTTTCAAAGGATTCTTACCCAAAGATAACAGATCTTGACAGACTATATCGCGCCATGCCCACAGAGCAACGATAACATCGTGCGCGAACAAGAAGACTTCTCTATATATCTACGGGATTGGTTGCTATGTGTGTTACATTGACGAGAACAGCTAACATCGATATATAAAAAAGGTAAGTCGATATATAAAGCAGCCTATTAATGTCCCACGGCTGGGCACAGGCCTATTCACTCGTAGGAGAGGACAGACGGTTTTTAGAGCTTAGTACACAAGTGAATACCGTAACACAAGAACACTCTCTATTCCGTCACTCTCATAGTCGAATGATTGACAAAATACCTTTCGAAGATGTCCGACTCGAGCCTTGAATCCATGATCCCAAGTCTGTAGCCCAACAAGCTGTCCATTAGGCCAATGAGGCAACAGTAAGCCGTATTAATTTGATATGCGTGTGGAACTGATCGTTCTTCTGAACTTAAGAGGCTTCTCACCGAAGCCTAGGGATTTGTGAATATTCTATTTTCAGCTATTCTTTGTTGCTAACACATCAGTAATGTAAAACAGTGTTAGGTAGGCTCTGACTGTAGCTCGTAATTAGGTTACCTTGGAGGAATACCACATTAGACCTAGTTTTTGACTAGTCAGGGTGTGAAGGAATAATCTTTACTAGATTTTAAGCAGTTCATTTATGTCATCATCAGGCGTACAATGGAAAAAAATAATCAATTTCCAAATCGCTGCAAAAGCCCCGACCCACGACCAGGAGCGCTCGCAATACCAAAACCTAAGAGAACCCTCGTCATCTAGTAGTGAGGCACCACGGGTTCAGTTTTCGCATTCTTGTTCCCCGCCACTTTAGGCGATGAGAGGGAGCATCCGTTGCATTCTCCATCCGTCTTCTATGGGTTTCCTTCAGCGAGACTTTCGTCTCGCAAAAGAAGGCCATTTCTGCCCATCATCTCTCACTGGAGAGCATCGCTGCTGTAAACGCTAACTAAAGTAAAGAATTTTAGAAGTTATCATTCACTATCGTTTTAGTCATGAACCCAGGGTCAGAATACTGGACTGGTGGAAGATAGTCTTGCTAAAGGAGTCCCACGAGCGAGAGAGGGGGAATGTAGTGGATAATCCCTCTCATACCGAAGTAGGCCCAGGACCAGGCGCGTATATCTGTATTCTTCCTTCTACCTACATTAACTCTCAGTCGGTTTTATCAGAGAGGAACGTGTGAGTGATTTTGTGTCCCAATAATGCATGAAAGGGGCTTAGAGGGGTATTGCTAGTCGCCTCCCACTTCCCAGTCGATGTGAGTAAATGCACTTATTTCCCAGCTAAAAAAAACTCAAGGTCATGATCGCATAAGACAATTTCCAATGTCTCCACAGTTGTGTAAGTTTTATTGGCTTAGCAGTTACTGCAAACGTAACCGATGTTTGAAATCGATATCCACCTAACGTGCTTAAACCTTGAGGAGGCTTAACGTACTATGCAGACGAGCGTCGTCGTTGCTAAATTAATTATATATGCTTTTGAATACATTTAACAAAACTAGTATAATAAAAAAGTCAATTTTTACGCCGTTTATTACTGAAGGAACTTTTTAAGCTCATTCTGTACGATTGTGTGTTCTAATTTGCTTAGGTCTGGACTGAGAGGATTCGGCCGCGCCTAGTTGCCACTGTACCGGCAAAGGCGTAGCACCAAGCATAAAAATTGCTGTAAGATGTAGAAACCATAAGAGGTATATTACCAGCTGGCTTATTCTTGAAAACTGCATTAAAATTCTTGGAATCGTTTAAAGTTCTAAGCCAACAGACAGTGGAGCCGACTTAATTTTATAGCATGCTAATCTTAGGGTATGGATTGCAGGTGTAAGTCAACGGGTGAGATTATAGTCAAACGCTGTCCTGTTAGCTGTAACAAAATTAAATAAACATTAGTCTAGATATATCCCCAATATTGCCTTATCTATATACCAAGAGCGATAAACATTCCGTAATCTCGTTTTACCTGTTCGTTTATTGTAATCTTATGCAAACTTAATGTTAGCCATCGTTTTGCGTTCTTACAGTGTGTGTCACCATAAAACATTTGAACGGACTACATCATTAGTCTAGTTTTAGTTGTAGACAATATTAAAGCTTTATTAACTGCCTCGTTGGAGCTGTGGTTTACACCCATTCGCTAGCAGCGGTCTTGTATTCTATTCCAGACAAGGCGTATTGAGGGACTGCGGTTATAGCCTAAGACCCCGCTGCAAAAGTGCTACTATGTTGTAGTGAATCGACTTATAATTTTGATGCTCATTTATAACAGAGCCAATATGTTTAAACAGGACTGCCATGCAAATATGGCCAGCTTTACATTTAATTACATCAAGTTTAATTGAATTCAGGAAATTTCATTCACTTGTAGGCATAAATTATACTCTAACCTCAAGATCCATGTGTTCATCCAGAGATCTTGAAAAGTGAACGTTGCCGTGGTGCACTTGCCCGGAATCTTCTCTCAATCAGGTGTAACCATGTAAGATTTTTGCCTTTCTTTGTTTCCAAGTAATATGAATAATTATTATATCAAGTTAAAGGTCATTCTTTTTTTCTAAATAGTAAAAAAGAAAACCGTTAATTCATCGTAATGTAAATATGAACTATGGCTATTTGAAATTAAAAATATACAATTCGAATACACACATCCAAGCTTACACTATGATGAAAAGGCCAACAGCCAAGGCTAAGCCATTAGTCACTAGAACAGATGGCGCTGATTTTCAGCTGCAGCCCAAATATGTGCCGTTGCAGTGACGTTACTTTTAATATCAATGAGTTAAATGGTATCTATTGTATATTTTAAGCACCCCTGCCCCATCGCAGGGAGTGTGGAAATCGCGACTGTGCCAGAATACCCACTAATACCCAACGTCACCCTCATCAACCTGAATTGGGAGTGTCATAGGCTCCCTTGCGTATTTGCCCTGACACTACCGGAAGAAACTGATAGTGGATAGTGAAACTAAGGGTGGTCAAGAAGAAGACAAGAGGCGTTCGTAAATGCGCCTCTTGCTGCCTTGACTCCTCAAAGTGGCATAGGCATCTTTTGTAAGTTCCCGCTCTCTTTCAACGAGATGACTGCCTCACAGAAAAAGTTAACCATGACGCTCACTACCACTCCAGAAAATGTCGTTTTAGACCCAAAGCCGAAAACTACGCTTGCCTGTGTAAAAGTGGGCAAAAATAAGCGGTAGCCACGTGTAAAAATTGCTTTAATATAATAATCATTTGTTTGCAAGAATGTTGTACAACAAGATAGTATAGCCATTGTTAAATCAAATCATAACATATAAATAACATAATAGTATTTGTAATTGATACTATGTAAAATAATAATTACAATATAGAAAATAAATTGTCACGTTAAATATTAATTTATATCATAGTAACAATTTTCTTAAATTTATCTTGAATTATGAACTTAGCAATTATGCCGTGGGATCTTAGGCTATAACAGCAACAAACACAGACTTCGCGTTCCGATACGATGTTTTATAGAAACCATAAAAGGAAAAGTACCTCTTACCTAATTAGCAGGTTTCTATCTTAGAATGTATTATCGCTTAAAATCAGGTGGGACTACAGTCTGCTAACCCGTCATCAATAAAAAGAACGACATACTCATGAAGTCCAAACTCAGACAAATTAGTCTGGGAGTCGAACTTAGGATCTCTGCTAGTGAAGGATCATTGCGCCAGGTCGTCTAAAGGTACTATTAAAGCGTATTTATATTTGATTTGAAACGGATTATGGGACGTGAAAATTATTTCTTTTAATAGTGGTTTCCGATAAGCAAATGTAACCAATTCCAATTAGCGAGTAATGTATAAACGCATCGAGTATGCAAAATAACTTCGAAGGTCGTCCAAAGTGAACTTGGCTTATCACGAGAGACATTCAATTTTCTTCATTGCTACCTTAGTTTGCCCTTAAATAATTAATCACTTATCAAATTGGGTCATTGCAATACATACAGTACTAGTTTTGTTACTGCGGTATTCCTCTAACAGTTACTACATCTAAAGAACTAATTGGAGAAGTGAAAAATATATAGATTTAAACGTAACGTCTATATTAAAGATTTGCTAAGCATAACGGTAAAACCCGACCATATAAGGGTACATGGTGAGCGTAGGCCAAGTTGCGACCTTTTTCACTGTTTATATTAACTTACTTATACTTAATACTCAGAATGATAATTAGCTACTTTTACAAAGTTTTTCCATTTACTGACAATCAAAGTTCATTCCGAAGAGGCACATGTATTAAATATTTCGCCTTCGATGGTATCTCAAGGGGCCAGACTGGGCTGTGCATGGAGGAGTGTTGGTGCCAACACTTTATGTATGGTAATGAAAGTTGGGTATGGCAGAAGAAGTACAAAAGTAAATTAAAAGCGATAGAGATGAAGGCGTTGCGAAGTATAACTGGATTGAAACAGAGTGACAAAGTAAGAAATAGTATGATAAGAGAACGTTGCGGTATAAAGGAAGATGTAGTGACTAAAAATGAGAAAGGTGTGCTTAGATGGTTTGGGCACGTAGAGATAATGAATGAAAGGAGACTTGACAAAAATAATTTATGAGTCAGGCGTGAATGGGAAAGTTGGGTGGGAAAGATCAAGGCGAACGTTCCTGGGCCAAATCAAAGGCATTTTAAATAAGGGCCAGTTCAAAAGTCATCTAAACCAACGAACTTGTATGAGAATGAAAGACGCGTAGGAGATATGCAAGGATCGAGGCAAGTGGAAGGACATGGTCTCTGCCTACCCTATGTGCATAATGAGGCGCGATGCGTTGTTTATATCCCTCTTTGTTCTATATATAGCTTCATTAATATACATCGTACCTTATACAGTCACACACAGATAGACACGTCACCAAATAAGTCAATGCTTTAGTATTATCGCTGTTTGATCTATTACGACATTTACATTCTGAACCTTGGAAATTCGGACATAAAATGACGGATAATGCATACAATTCACAATTTATTTTAATTGAAACTTCTCTGAAGAATATACTTTTCTGATGCAACTATTTTCCTGTACGGAGTTCTTTCATAAAATAATACCGTATGTTATTTATCAAAAATGGTCTCACGTTTCTTGTGGGTAGACAAATAACACGGTCAGCAGGTGAAATTCTGAAAATCTATCTCGCCAAGCTTTATTTCCGGCTTAAATCAAATCAAAAATTATTTATCCAAGTAGGCTTGTACATTACTATTGAAAGGTCAAATACACCAAATAGTATATGTCAAATATACTCTCAAATTAATTGCATTGGTATAGTGACTAACTTTTATTCTTGGGTTTGAGTCTCGGGATTGAGCAATTAAATAGTGATTTTAGGTTTGTTAAGAAATTCTTGGTATACTACACCTCAGTGCATTTTAGAGCACGTTAAGCTGATGGTACTACTCTGGATTTGCCTCCGTGAGTATCATTTTGGCCGTACCATTGGGCTCTGAGAGTGAGAGAATAGAGAGTGCACGCTTGTTCAAACATATGTACTTATGCTTTTTCTGCGAGTGTCGAATTTGTCGACCCATTGAGCTATTGGTTTGAATCTATTATAAATTCTGCGCAAATGGGCAATCTTTGCTGGGGATTCGCTACAATGACCGAAACTCCAGAACAGGATTATTTTACACTCACTATATAGCTCTGAAATGTTGGGAGTTTTTGAGTAATATGATTAAAATTACCAAAAACAACGTGCGATATTACGAAATGTTATGCAATGCGAGGTAATATTAACGAACGGAAGAATTTTGTTACGATAGTCTTTGGATAGCTGTTTCTTGGTGTAGTTGTTTTGAGAAAAGTAGTGCTAAATTTTATAAATATAAATAGTGAAGATAATAAAAGTTATTAGTTAATGTGAGTTGGTGTTTTAATCATACAAGGTAATGTAATATGTCTTGTAACGAACTTGGCATTTTTTCAACATGCCAGGTGTCCCATCTACTTTTGATTTAATATACTGAATACACATTCTCGTGAAATTAACCTTGGTTATTCTTAAATATGATACAGGTGGAATCAATAAAAATTACATTATATATCTCCGAAATAAGCGAGACATAACCCCTAAATTGGAGTAAACACGCTACGTTGAATGTTTATGGAGAAGCCATTATGGTTATGTCGTGAGGTAAGTTACGACCGTTTTATAGAAATTATTTTCTGACTCGTGTACCGAGACGGTTTGATCTGAAATCAGGTCATTCACATGCCGTCTTATTAACAAAAACTTAGGGGAAAACCCAAGTTTTTGGATATCTACCCACTCTCTTTTTCCGCTGGGGAATGCATTTACGCAACCCTGCCACGAAGCAGAGAGTGTAGGACCCACCGGCAAGGCAAGAATACCCACTAAAACCCAGTGACACTCTCCTCACCCTGAATTGCAAGTGTCAGAGGCTCTATTGCGCATTCAACCTGACTCTCCCAGATGAAAAAGACTGAGGGTGTTCAAGGAGAAGACAAGAGGCGTTCGTAAAGACGCCTCCTGCCGCTTGGCCTCCTCCTCCGAAGGGGAGCGGCGTCTGCTGTAGCTTCCTGTTCTCGCTCTATTGTCTCCTTCAAAGAAATAACAGCTTCGCAGGAAGAGGCAACTGCATTCCATCCTATTTCACTCAAGCATGGCACCCATTATACTTGACAGTGAGAGATCCGCTCCAATGAGGCACACCAGAGGATGTCGCTGTGGTCCCCAAGCCGAACATTATGCCACAGTGTGGCTGCCGTATCAACAGGCGCACTACACTGATGGCATATAAGAGACTCTTCACGTCGTGCTATCTGATGCACTTGTCGAAAGATCCGTGTCCTGATCAGTACTTGCACCAGCCTAAAGATAAGCGATCCATGCCGCCTAGCTAGCCATTGTTCGAGACGAGGACGAATCGTCTCCATCGTGAACACACCCGCACTCGAGATCCTCCTTCAAAACTTGAATCAAGACCCTGTCGGCAAGGGTCTTAACTCTTTGGACCTAGTCAGTTTCAAGACGGTCACCTCCAACCCTTACGGCAACCATGCACTGCTAAGTTGCCGCCAGTACTTCCGCCTACAATTCCCACGGGGGTTCGCCCGCCAAGAGATGATTACCCACCCTGGTTTCAAAATAGAGCTAATTTCATTCGCACAAGTGCTGTAAAAGCTTATTTCTAAACTTCAGCATCTACTTGATGTGTCGTAATGTAATGTCTTCATCCATTCTTAATTTATCGTGAAAGAAAGTGGAACGGCTAACATCTCGTCAAGCTAGTCCCGTTATCAGTCTAAGCAACGCGGTTTAACTTTTGCAATAACTCCTAAGATATTCATTTAAATTATATTGTGTAAAAGCACATTATAATTAGCATGAAACGCTTTAACTACCTGACCTATTAAAATCGAAAGTTTTTATTATATTTTATTAAGAAACATTGATTAAAGTTCCCAGATGTATTGATTGGTTATCTTTATTTTTTAAGCAGTTTACGGAAAGAATTACCCAAATAACATCGCCATTGGTTGTATTGAGGCCATTTCTAGACAAAGGAGGGCTATTGTCTTCGCACATAGTCAAAACACATGTGAGGACAATGACATCTTACGAAATAGGTTAAGAGATTCTCGGGTGAAAGAGCTCGTTTTAAAACCTCAATGTGAGGAGTGTATTATGTAGAAAATATTGCCATATTAGGGAAAATTAACAGATTGAAATTGTGGGTTCGATAGCCGACAGATTAAGTGGGAAGTTAGATATGTGTTGCTAATCGTTCCGGTGGGATGCTGTGTATAAACCATAAGAGATACCAATCACCAGATCCACCAGATAAGCGCGTTACCATCTCACAAATAATTTGTATCACTCTTTACCATTAAACCAGATCATACGCTAACCTGTCAGAAAGAAAAAGGAACCAACATGTCATCATATTTATTTTCACTTGACCAAATATCCTGATAGCATATAAAAGATTCTGCCGAGTATCGTTAGTTTGGTCCTACGAATTGAGTTTCCCATGATCAAAACCTAACCAAACTATCATCAAACAACCCTTGAAGTATACTCTTCCAATAAAAAACGAATCGTCGAAATCGGTTGGAGTGATTTTGAGTTATTCGTCCATTTGTTGCACTCTTGCTTAATGAAAATTTAATATATCCGATTTTCTCATGGATGCCATCAACAGAACTGGTCTAAAAAATTCTACGACAAGCAAAACCTTTCACATAAAAAATAAATAGACGAATTGATAACCTTTTTTGAAGTCGGTTAAAAAAACGTATAAACGCAAAGAATAATAGGTACACCAGTTATAGTCGTCGTGAAAACGAAGACTAAACAAACGCCCATCAAATTTGAGAATTTCCGGAACAGCGCCAAACCGGATGTAGTGCATGTAAACGTTTCACTGATATAATTACAAAGACCTCAGCAAAATAAACAAATATAGTAATTCAACAGCAATCTACAAAGAAAATAATAATGATCGCTAACAATTTAAAGAGTTAATTAAATGAGTACCTTTTTGACTTATAGTTTGTAGTGTATACAATTGGAAAGTATTTAAATTGACCATTATTATTTAAATATAGCCGCTGGAGCCAGGCGGCGTAAGATCGGGTCTTGTGGACATCATTACGTGAGACCTATGTCCAGCAGTGGACGTCCATCGGTTGAAGCGACGACGACGAATCGTCGATACAATTACAATAAAGTTGATTTGGCAAAATCTTGACTAAACAATAAATGTTCTGTGGTTCTAAATATTTGATTGTGTTAATAGAATGTATAACAAGTGCCTGAAGACCAAAGTCTTCGAACAGTGCGTGTTGCCAGTGATGACCTACGGTTCCGAAACATGGTCGCTGACTATGGGCCTCATGCGGAAGCTCAGAGTCACTCAGCGTGCGATGGAGAGGGCTATGCTCGGAGTTTCTCTACGCGATCAAATCAGAAATGAGGAGATCCGTAGCAGAACCAAAGTCACCGACATAGCCCTACGAATCGCGAACCTGAAGTGGCAATGGGCGGGGCACATAGTCCGACGGACCGATGGACGTTGGGGCCCGAAGGTGCTGGAGTGGCGACCCCGCACCGGGCGGCGCAGTGTAGGGAGACCCCCCACAAGGTGGACCGACGACATAAAGAGGGTCGCCGGTAGCCGCTGGAGCCAGGCGGCGCAAGATCGGGACTTGTGGACGTCATTACGTGAGACCTATGTCCAGCAGTGGACGTCCATCGGTTGAGGCGACGACGACGACGACGACGATAACAAGTAAAAATATTTTTGCGTCATGATATTAGTTTTTGTATTGACTAAGTTAAGCGGCGCGATAGATGATGTCGCGTTGGCAGGCTGGCGGAGCTTGTTCGTAGAGTACCACAGTTGTAGTTTTGATGTTGTATTAGTGGAGCGTTAAGGAAGTATTAATGTATTAAGTTAAATGTGTCAATACATCAGGATTAATAGAGTTATACTTATGAATAAGGCAATATGCGTTATTAACCCTTAGAAAAGGTTATTTCCACTGATTCTTATCCATAATTTAAGGGGATTGCGAAAAATTTGTTAAATATTCGGTTTGTTGAGGTTGTTGTATATATATTTATAAAGAAAAAGCGATATGAAAGTTACAGTAGCGTTTCATGAAATAGGTTAAGAAGAGCCGCGACAAAAAGAGCTCGTTTTAAAATTGAAGCGCTCTCCTATTCAACTAAAGCGGCTTTGTGTTGCTCTCGCTAAGGCTTCTGAGGAAAGATAGCGTTTATGACACTGTATAGGGAATTTCACGACAATTATATCTATATACTAATACTAGTTGACCTGCGTAACTTTGTCAGCACATACTTGAATGAGGTTACTGTTTAATGCTTATGTAATTTTGTTGACAGAAGACCTCATGCTTACTCATCGGTCGCTTAAAAAATGTAATAGATTTTCTATTATAGATTTAAAAAAACAAGTGTTTTACAGGTATTGAAACGGTCTTTAATAAAATAGGATACGGATTAATACAAAAGTATTGAATAATATGGTTTAATTACTGTCGACACTTTTATTAACTTTTGAAATACAAAAAAGTGGTTATAGTGGCATAAATACAGTAGTTAAACATATGGTATCCAGGACTTTTTTGTAGATATTATTACTTTCTATAATATTGTAGAACGACTTTTTGTTCTACAATCGTTTGTTCTACAAAAGCTCTATCTTCCGAAGTGTTTTTAAGCATATATAATTTGTTCCAAACTATTAAAAGTCCACAAATATTTAAAACAATATATTATACACTATATTACTTCAGACCACTATATTTATTATTCACAACACTTTAATTATTTATCACTTTACTAAGTTCAACACTTACTATTAAAAACTTAACTGAACTGCCTCGTGTATCTTTACCAGAGTTTTTATATGGCATCCCCGTGGTGGGGCGAAACATCTGTAAAGATACACGAAAGAGCAGGAAAGAGCGCTTCCGTTTCCTTTTAAACAATAATTGCACTACTTCCGTTTTAACAATATCTCCCAATAAATTTATAATTGCTAACAATATTTGCAAACAAAAGCACAAATGTTTCCTCTTTATAATATTAGTTAGATCCGATCTATATCAGTGTGGCTTTTAATAAAGTCAATTATCTAAAGAGTAACTAAAAGTGTTCTATAATTAATACTAAAAAGTCTTGTCGGTAAAATAATTTGAATGACGTGAAAAATCTTGACGAATTAATCCATTGACGGTTCAAAACTATATCAAATCAAATCAAATCAGAATATGTTTATTCAAGTAGGCATATTACAGCACTTTTGAATCGTCAAATATTTTTTGTTTTCTTTTCCACACTCTAATTCTCATGTACGTCTGATGATGATACTCCAGAACGACTTAAAATCTAAAGTTACGAGGGTTCCTTCGCGCCCTGATCCGAGAAGAGCCCACAACAAACTCAGTCGGGTATTCTGTTTTTTTTTTTATCATCATCATTACAANTTTTTTTTTACCATCATCATTACAATAACAAATTAGTTTACTATATTTTAATTAAAATTAGAGCAATTTGTTCACTCCCAAGCGTTTCTATCGTCTAGGTAATCTTGCAACTTATAATACGATTTTTCTATCAACTTTCTTTTAACAAAGACTTTGAATTTATTAATTGACATCTTTAGAACGTCTTGTGGTAGTTTATTATAGAAACGTATACAGTTACCCTTAAATGAGTTGTTAATTTTATGCATATATATATAACATGATAAACGTAAAAAATCTTATTTAAAAAGGTAACCACTGAGCTGGTGTCAGAGATTACTTCTAAAGAGTCAACCTTCCGAACAGGTTTGTAGATTCAAAGGAGTTTCTTCGGAAAATTATATTTTAAAGTAAAGTAACAAGTAGACGTTTTATTAATTTACTGTTTTATTCATATCGTACATTGAAAGGTCGACACGTTTATTTATTTATTCATAATCTTGCACAAAGGCTGGCTTAAAGCTATAAAGTTTTATCTACAAGCCATCTTTTCTGGTTCAAGAGAGGTCGTTGTTAGATGATCAAATACAGTGGGAAATAAACAAAGAAGAGATTAAATAATAACTGTAATAAATCGAAAATATATACAACTAATATTTACATACACGTGTATTTTATATAACTGGCATAAATTTTATAATGATCGAATGATCGAGTGGTGAGGAAGGAGCTGTGGTCAACGTTATCTAAGTATGGGGTGAGCTGTTGTCTGATCCAGGCATTGAAGTCTCTCTATGAGGGTTCTAGTGCTTGTGTCAGAATAAACGGAGCGTACACGAAGTGGTTTCCTGTCGAAAGAGGTGTTCGACAGGGATGTGTTGCGTCACCATGGCTGTTCAACCTTTTCATGGATAAATGTTTGACAGATTTAAAAGAAAGTATGTATGGGTTAAGAATGAATGAATTACTCATCAAATGTTTACTCTACGCTGATGATCAAGTAATACTTGCGTCATCCGCTAACGAGCTTCAGGAGATGCTAAATATTATGAATGAAGCTTTGAAAGGGAAAGGAATGAAAGTGAATGTAAACAAAACGAAAGTTATGCTTTTTGAACGAGATGAATCTATGATGAATGGCAATATTTTGATAGATGGGGAACAAGTGGAAGAGGTGAAAGAATTTGTATACTTGGGATCTAAATTTACAAAAGATGGAACATGTGAAAGTGATATCGAAAGGAGAGTGAATGCAGGGAATATGGTAAATGGTGCTCTGCATGCTTTTATGAATAGCCAGATGGTGTCTCAAAGGGCTAGACTGGCAGTGCATGCTGGAGTGTTGGTGCCAACACTTATGTATGGTAGTGAAAGTTGGGTATGGCAGAAGAATCACAAAAGTAAAATAAATGCGGTAGAGATGAGAGCGTTGAGAAGCATGAGTGGATTAAAACTGAGTGACAGAGTGAGAAATAGTGTGATAAGAGAACGTTGTGGTATAAAAGAAGACGTAGTGACTAAAATTGAAAAAGGTATGCTTAGATGGTTTGGGCATGTAGAGAGAATGAATGAAAGGAGACTGACAAAAAGGATTTATGAGTCAAGAGTGAATGCGAAAGTTGGAAGGGGAAGACCGAGGCGAACGTTCCTGGACCAAATCCAGGACATTTTAAATAACGGCCAGGTCAAGAGTACTCTAAACCGACGAACTTGTATGAAAGGTTTAATGAGAATGAAAGAAACGAAGGAGATATGCAAGGATCGTGGCAAGTGGAAGGATGTTGTCTCTGCCTACCCCTATGGGAATGAGGCGTGATGCTATGTATGTATGTATCAAATATCTGCAAGTAAAAATCTCGTTATACAACTTCGAGTATGTACACACATTTTTAATTCAAATTTCCGTACACCGAGAGAGAATGATTCAATTTCTCCTTTATTCAATCTTTCTAGTTAATTTGATATATATTATATGCTAGACGTAATACTATAGTAATATCGTGCATGGAGAGGTTACACGTTATCCAACTACGTGTATAGTTTACGCCAACTGGAACACGCAATTACTTTTCGATATCGCACTCTGGGGGATTCGAAAGAAATTAATGTCTGAACACCATTTCATATAGGTTTATAGGACATGTAGGATCATTACGTATTTCAGTTGAAAGAATTTCTTCAATCTGAAGTGTGGGATTCGCTGAAATCCAGAATACCCACGAAACCTCAGCAGCTCTTTCCTCATCCATGAGTGAGATCTTTAGTAGGGATGTGCGATTATCGTCCGAATCGAATCGTATATCATTTTCAAATATTCGATTCGAATTGTTTAATAAATATTTTAAAAAAAACATAGAATTCAAAAATTTTTGGATATATCTCGAATAAATGAAATACATCTGGATTTTCGATTGTTTCTATTTGTATCGTGTATCGAAATCTTCGACTCACGAATAACATACTTTTAGTTTAAAATATTTAGGAATACCTTGCGCTTCGACTAAAAGGGATTCTTTTCCACTGCTAGCGATTTAATAGTTTTCGAATAATTCGGAAAAAAAATCGAATTATTCGCACACCCCTAATCATTAGAGGTTTCGTTACTGAATTCCATTCTAAGGACCCGGATGACACCGACTATGAGGACCTACAATTCAATGGAGTGAAGTATGAAGATCATATGTGCGACATCTGCCATCAGAAAGAAGGCATCAGCCGGTTCCTCCCTAAGCGTCTCATCTGCATCCTTTAGTGATATAACGGTCTCTCAAAAGAAGGCAGCCTTCCTCCACTCAACATCACTGGCCAGCATTACACCAATTATGCTTTCCAGTGAAAGAGCTCTACTAACCAGCACAGCAAGATATATTGCTGGGGTGCCCACGCTGGACACTCAGCCAGATAAGAGTGTACTGTTGTCATTTAATTATGTGTAGAGATTAATAACACATATTCTTTTATTCATAAGTATAATTCTATTAATCCTCTATAAAATCAATACAGTAATACTTTCATAACGCTCCACTATTACTGTTAATAACAAAACTAAAACTCTAGTACTCTACAAAAAAGCTCCGCCAGCCTGCCAGTCAATACAAAAACTAATATCATGACGCAAACATATTTTTACTTGTTGTACATTATTTATTTAGTTAAGATCTTTCTAAATCAACTTTATTGTACTTGTATCGAAGGTTATGATAAATAAATTAAAATTGACAATTTAAATACTTTCCAATAGTATAACAAACGTAGCCGAAATCTATAAGTCATAAAGGTATTTCATTAAATTCGTTCTTTAAATAAACATCAAATCACAACATATAAGTTTCGATTTTCTTTTCTCCCAATTAAAATTGTTATAGAAAACTGACATAATTCCTTATGAAACTAATAGATCAATAGATATCCTTAATATAATAGTTTTGTGTAGACTTTCAAGCCGTCTTTTACTTGCATATTGATTTTGAATACGTTTGAATCTAATATCTGGCACGCTTTGCAATGCCATCATTTTCTTGCCCTTATCCCACTAGGTGGGGTCGGCACAGCATGTTTCCTTTCGCCACGTCACTCCATCCGTTGTCATTTCTACATTCACACCCCTTACACACATATCCTCTTTCACACACTTCCACCCTTTTTTTGGCCGCCCTCTACCGCTTACTCTGCCGCTTACCAAAATCAAAATATCTTTATTCAAGTAGGCATATCACAGCACTTTTGAATCGTCAAATTATATTTTTTTCCACACTCTGATTCTAATATAGCGTATATTGTGTGTTCAAAAAGTATCGCGAATTTTTTGTTTTTTCAAAAATTATTTATTTATTCATGAATATCTATTTTGTCCCCTTCAAAGTAATCCCCATGAGATATTATACACTTGTGCCAACGGGTTTTCCAATCTTCGAAGCACTTCAAAAAATCATTTTTTTTTTTATCTTGTTCAGCTCCTCCTTCGATGCCGTCTTTATCTCGTCAAGAGAAGAGTAACGTCGTCCTTTCATGGGCCTCTTCAGTTTAGGGAACAAGAAAAAGTCACAGGGGGCCAGATCTGGGGAATACGGTGGCTGCGGCATCATTAGTGTGTTGTTTTTGGCCAAAAAGTCGCGCACAAGCAACGATGTGTGAGCAGGGGCGTTATCGTGGTGCAAAAGCCAATTTTTGTTCTTCCACAAATCCGGGCGTTTCTGGCGGATTGCTTCGCGCAAATTGCGCATAACTTGCAGGTAATATTCCTTATTGACCGTTCTTCCCTGTGGCAAGAACTCATGATGCACCACGCCCCTGCAATCAAAGAAAACTGTCAGCAAAACTTTCACATTCGATCGAACTTGGCGCGCTTTTTTCGGTCTTGGTTCGTGCGGCAGCTTCCATTGAGATGATTGAGCTTTGGTTTCCACGTCATAACCATAAACCCACGATTCGTCACCAGTTATGACCCTCTGGAGCAAATTTGGGTCGTCGCGGACAGAGTTTAACATCTCATTAGCAATGTTCATGCGATGCTGTTTTTGGTCACAATTGAGCAATTTTGGTACGAATTTCGCGGCGACCCGTCTCATGCCCAAATCATTGATAAAAATCGAATGGCACGAGCCAATCGATATG
>JACTOM010000894.1:3674396-3694639 GCA_015832385.1 Elymnias hypermnestra
CCCGAAGTTGGGAAGTTGGCGGTGTGATCCACCCCCGTGCCTCGGAGAGCACGTTAAGCCGTCGGTCCTGCGCCTGATCTCTCTCCGGTCATGTCGGATTCCCGTCACATCGGACTATGAGAGTGAAGGAATAGAGAGTGCACTTGTGTACTATGCCTGCCAATCCGCAGTGGAGCAGCGTGGTGGGTCTATGCTCTATAAACCCTCTCATCCGATTTAGGAGGCCTGTGCCCAGCAGTGGGACGTTAATGGGCTGCTAACTAACTAACTAACTATATTGACTCATCACGATATCTCTGGAACCATAAGGCGTAGAGGATTTTGAGAGATACTTGGTAGGAATATTCCTTTTTACGAGTGGAGGCCAGATAAGAACGGATTTTACGAAACTCCATCCGCAAGGAGGGTGTTAATTAAAGAATTCAAACTTTCCCCTTTAAAAAAAACACCACACTTACAAACTATGTCTTACGGTATGTAAAACTTGGTCAGAATATTTTTTTGACGTAATGGAATCTATCAAAAGGAAAATTTTAGGAAATTCCACCTTCAAAGGGCAGTGCGGGTATACTCGTATTTCTTATTTGTAAAACAATTCGCCAAAATGAATGAAAATGCTACCCAAAAAACGCAAAGTCGCGGGTTCAGCTAGTAATATATATGTGTTTGTACTAAATGTGTTACCTTGTATATATATTTTATTTATATATTGCTTTGTGTGTGTAATTTAATACTCATATGTATAATCTGGAACGTTGCGGTATAAAAGAAGATGTAGTGATTAAAACTGAGAAAGCTATGCTTAGGTGGTTTGGGCACGTAGATTGAAAGAATGAAAGGAGACTGACAAAAAGGATTTATGAATCAAGAGTGAATGCGAAAGTTGGAAGGGGAAGATGATGATCTCTTTAAGCATCCAGCTAGACATTGTCTCCTTCCCTAAGGTTGTCTGGAAGAAATCGCTGATTAGCGATAAGACCGCCTTTTTGTACATTTGCTTGAGCATTCACAATCAGGCTTTTTTTCGCCTCAGTACCTAATCCTTTAAATTATAGCCCGATGTTATTAATTATTTTTTTGTAAAATCTTATCCTATGCAATGTTTTATTAGAAGGTCCCTCCTAAATCGTACAGATTGACTTACATGATCCCCTGACCCACTTCCGGGGTTCATCGACCGTGTGACGTCACGGCCTTCATCCCCCACCCCTGCTCGCGTCAGCTGGGGGTGTGCCGCCCGTTCGAGGTCACATGTTCCTCGCCGACCGGACCGAGCAGACGTGTTCTGCACGAAGCGTTATAAAATTAACAAAGTTTAGTGCAGTGTCCAATCGCGATGACTGTTATAGGTAGGCTATAATAAAACACGACCAATAAAACATTACAATTATAAACTATATTACATAACAAATTAAAATCAACCTTTAAAAAGTTACGAAATATATTTTTAATCAATGAAAACATCATTTGCATATGTCGACTTATATCTGTCCAGAATATGATTACGTAGATTAATAGCAAATTTATATATGTAAGCGAATTACGTAACCTCTTATATCGTTTCTATTATCTATATCTTTTAAGATGACGGTATGGCGGTTATAAACGTGGGATTTTAAAGTTTCCTTGTCTATCTAAACATTAGCTCACTCAACTCAGGGATATATGTAGCCAATTCAAGGTAATATGGTGGGTTTAAACTCTCAACTTATACAACCTAGTATTAGAATGTTACTAATCTGTTATATATTATACGTAAATTTAGGGGGAACTTTCGTTTTAATGTTATATCTTCGGAGGAAATTTGTTACATAACAATATTCGTTACGTGATTATAAATGAAGGTAGTTCTAAATGTTCATCTTTGGTTCATGATATCTGTTTAGTATTTAAATCAACAACAAATGTAACAACAAGTCTTGTCCGCAAATGACTTAAGGTTATAAAGGTCCCCTCGTGCTTTGTTCCGAGAAGAAGTCACAATGAACTCGATCCTATATCCCTATTATATTTATTGGTCTTATGTGTTAATTCAGAGTTGTAATTCGACTGTTATGTAGTCGATCATATTCACAGCTGTTCTCCACTGTTGTCACTTGCTTATTTAAAGAATTGTCATGGTAATATTAAAAAATCTGTGCCTAGGAACCGTTTACGTTAAAAAAAAGAGTCTTCTATTTCTACCTAATCACACATATGGACACACATACAATAATAAATCTAAGATCTTTTAATAATACTAAGCGGCTACCGGTTTATCAAAGACTTTACCTAAAAAAAGTTGTTGCAATAATCAATTTTTAAAAAAAAGTAAAAAAAAATAAGTAACAGCCCATTAACGTTCCACTACTGGGCACAGGCCTCACTCCGAGGAGCGAGGGTTTTTAGAGCATAGACCCACCGCGCTGCTCCACTGCGTACCCCCGTAACCCCGTAGTGATTTTGACAATATAAACATTTATATTGTAACCCTTTGTCAAACGCCATTGACATAATTGTCAGTGATTGACAGAAGAGTACGTTTGCGTGTGTGTGTAAAGTTTTTGTTGATTTAATGTAATTTTATGCATAATTAAAAAAAAATATTATCATTATGCACTCCTTTTCTATATAAAGTATAAGTTTGTGATATTTCATATTCCTCCGTCTGCACCATTGTTGTTAAAACAGACACAAAGTTATTACTTCACGTAATGTATTGATTCTTCTCAATAGTGGTATATAAATGGGGAAGGCAGTGGCTCCTGGCATAAAGTTTAGGTTTAGTTTGATAGGTTAGCTCTTGACTGAAATCTCACCTGAATGGATACAGTATAAGATGGAAAGCATTGGTCTGGTAAAAGGTGAATTATTTATGGTTTCTACAAAGAACGCAGGTTTCTTGCTTCGTAGTATTTCTTTGCTGGTAGGATGGTAACTAGCCTAACTAAAGTCTCAAGTTTCCTTACTGGGAATCGTACTCATGAGCTCTGCTAGCGAAGCTTTTCAAAATATCTATTATATCAGAGGTATTTGCAAATGTGTTTACGAAAATAACTGATACTTATCGTTAACGAGTGGAAATTGATTTAGCATCGATAATGTTAGTAGGTCAGATGCCAATCGTCGTATACGTAGCTGAACCCATTAAATAACGTTGAAGGCCATGGCTGAAAATATAATATACTAGTGGAAAGCCGATGTTTGTTACTCTAACAAAGAAAACTTGTGTATGGATTTCTCATATATGTTCTGCGCGGAGTCTGATCCTTTGGGAATATGGGAAAACTAGTGCTTAGTGACGAAAGGAGTCACTGTGCTTAATTTCAAGTAAATTCGTCGACTTTTCGTTTACCAGAAAGGTTGGCTGGTAGATAAAGTTTCATAGCACTTTGTGCAATAAAGATTATAAATTAATAAAGCGATAACAGTTAAGAATACCTCAAGGCATATGGGAGATTGACTTTAATAGCCGAGTTTGTTGTGGTCTCTTCTCAGATCAGGGTGCGAAGGAATCCTCGTAACTTTAGATTGTAAGTCGTTCTCTTTATGTTATCATCAGTCATTCATTTAAGTAATATATACAAAAAAAAAAGGATATTTGACGATTCAAAAGTGCTGCAATAGGCCTACTTGAATAAAGATATTTTGACTTTTTTTTTTTTAGCTTTTATACATTTTTCCGACATTTGCAACATATTCGAACAATTTTTTACTATATTCACTAAGTGTCAATATCATATTTAGTTTATTTTAAATTGATATGACACGGACCCTTTTTAAATACAATTTTAGAAAATAATTACATTGATAGTACATTGTAATGACTGATTTTAAGTTATGATTTGGAAATTACATTAAAGCCATCTTCCATCATCTCCCACGTGATAGGAATCTCTATGACTTACTTGCGTTGCCTTGAATCAATAACCTCATTGGTATCAGGTTTAATCTCCATTACTGTATTTTCGGACTGCCTCATTGGTATAGTGGTTAGCATGTTCGACTACAGACATGAGGTCCTGGGTTCGAGTCCCGGGGCGGGCCAATTCCAAATCGATATTGCGTTTTCTACTAAGATTTTCTCAATATTTGCCCGATGTTAGGAAGTTGAGCAATTGACTTTTATATATAATATATAGACTAGAAGCCTGATAAAGCTCTACGTCAGAAGTTAAACAACTACCGCATTTGTTAGCATACAAATGACAAGAAAAACATTTTTATTATGGATTAAACAGAAAGCAATTTGTGTTTCGACCGAATAAGGCGATATGACACTAAAATAACTTCAAGGCCACTCCCATTTGTCGAAGAAATATCGGTCATGAATTATACTCATTTTTTTATTATACCGCCGTAGGAATGATAAGCGTATTCCAAATCAGATATAATGCACCGAATTGCCAAATCTAAACTAATACTATGCCTTGAAGATATGGGTAAATTCGTTATTTATACAAACTAATTTTTAATCTGAACCATTTTGGAATCCTCCTAAAGACACAAAAGTCAAGGCGTTTAGGAGTAGTTCAGTTATAAACGATAAAAATGACGTTAATGGGTTGCTACTTACCTTATTTAGTCCCTATGTACATAAATAGCATCACGCCTCATTCCCATAGGGGTAGGCAGAGATCACGTCCTTCCACTTGCCACGATCCTTGCGTATCTTCCTCGCTTCTTTCATTCTCGTTAAACCTTTCATACAAGTTCGTGCATTTAGAGAACTCTTGACGCGGCCCTTATTTAAAATGTCCTGGATTTGGTCCAGGAACGTTCGCCTTGGTCTTCCCCCTTCAACTTTTCCATTCACTCTTGACTTATAAATCCTTTTTGCCCAAACCAGCTAAGCATATCTTTCTCCATTTTGGGCACTACATATTCTTTTATACCACAACGTTCTCGTATCACACTATTTATTACTTTGTCACTCACTTTCAATCCACTCATACGTCTCAAAGGTCTTTTATGCTTCTTCTGCCGTACCTAACTGTCACTACCACAAAAGTATTGGCACTGACACTCCTCCATGCACAGCTAGTCTGGCTCTTCATAAAGACATGCAAGGCACCATTTACCATATTCCCTGCATTAACTCTCCTTTCAATATCACTTTCACATGTACCATCTTTTGTAAATTTAGATCCCAAGTGTACAAATTCTTTCTCCTCTTCAACTTGTTCCCCATCTATCAAAATATTGTCAATCGTTATAATCTTTCGAATATAAGCTAATATCTTTCAAAAAGCATGACTTTCGTTTTGTTTACATTTATTTTTATTCCTTGCCTATTTAAAGCTTCATTCATTTGATGAGTAATTCATTAATTCTTAACCCATATATACTTTCTTTTAAATCTTTCAAACAATTATTCATGAATAGGTTGAACAGCCATGATGACGCAATACATCCCTGTCGAAATGTCCCTAATACATCTAAAAAGAAATCAATTAATTAATACATGTGAAGTATTTAAAATAAGTTTCATTTAGCTGTCCAAATACATGTTTCCTTTAATCCATTGGAGTTGTAATTATAGCTTGCATAAATTATCTTAAGTTACTTACAGAAAGTGCCTATATTAGTGTTCTTAGAAAGTACTTAATTATGTATAAATGTTCTAGTTTTCGCGGAACTTGTCCAGTACGTATCGACCCTCGTGTCAAATGCAATCAGCATCTGACTAATCAATGATGTAGTTACGTCATCTGTAATTTTTAAAATTTAAGTTTACTTACGATTAAGGTAATAGAGGTAACTGCTTAATTTCTTGCTGGTTTCATTCCAGTAGAAATAATCTTCCAACCGATGGTAGATACGTTGTCAAACTACAGAATAATGGCGATTCAAAGGAGCTTTTTGACTCTAAACAACAACTACGGTCAAATCCTCAAAATCGACTTGACCGACATCGTACAAAAAAAGAAAGGCTTCAGCTGTAAAAAATGCGTAAGCTGATATATAATATGATAATATACATAGTTTAATGTAATATAATTATTTATTGTAAGAATTTGTGTCAACTCAAAATTGTGTGCAATAAACAATTCTCTCTCTCTCTCTCTCTCTCTCTCTAAGTTGATAGCAGATATTATAAGACATTATGTTGTTATGTACCTGCCATGGCTAAATTATGATGAATAGAAGTGACGACTCAAAAGCACTGTGCCTAGCCTGTAAATAAAAAGCCTAGGTAAATGTTCGAAATTATTTGGTGGTAATCAGAGGCTCAATTACTCTGGATGCAGTTTACTGTGATATTTCAAGACCGAGAACCAACTTGAAGGTTCAAAGAGGAGAAAGGAGACTCGTTAACCTATTTTTCTTTTTCCGGCCTTCTCCATCAAAATAGAGCAGCATCGACAATATTCTGTGTTTCGAGGTTTCTTTCTTTCTGACCTTAATAAGCGCAAGGCTTTCCTTAACTTTCTTCGGAAGAACTTCGAAACTAGCCATTTCTACCTATGAGGCTGTCAACACATTTCCAAAAAAATGAGCTGTGGCTGTGTTATGAATACGTCTCGTTCCAGTTCCTACTTGGCGCATTAAATTGTTTAAACCTTTAGCCATCCACTGGTTGTGTAGCTACAACACCATTTCTTTTCCACACGGGAAATGCATTTACGCACCCCGTTCAGAGAAAATGTAAACGAGAGTGGGACTACCCGCTAAAATAAAGCTATACCTTCCTCATCTTTTAGTAGAACACTAGGGATCGGTACACGCAAACTACTCTGGTACTCCGGAATACTCCAGCCTATCTACTCCTCCTACCTCCCAGAAAAGAAACGTCTTTTAGCGAAATAACAGTTTCACAGAAGAAGGCCACTACTCCAGTATCTTTCGATCTTTCGCTAACGAGCATTGCGCCAATACTACCCTCCTACGATGGGTAGCTGTAACAACACTATTCTGTATCCCCCCATTTGTATTGATAGCAAAATTTACTTGAAATTTTAATAGATGCCTTAGAAAGTAATGTTAAAATTGTTATTTGCAGAGGGTAGCGTGATGCGTGCGCCGGCCGTCGCCGGCGGTGTGGGCGTGGCGCGCTGGTCGCAGACTGCGCCCGCGCCGCTCACGGACTACGCGGGCCGCGCGCCGCCAGCGCACCAGTACCCCGTGTTCCCGCACGACGATCAAATCAACCAACGATTCGCCATCTGGTGAGGACTAAACTGCGTACATTAAACGTTCTAAATGTATACGTTTATACGTTTGGGTATTCCTTACTCAACCAGGAAAATCTAAACAGATTTACGGCCTAAATATCACCGTGACGACCCCGATAACTATTACGACAGACCACCTCATCTATCGAAAAGATCTTCTTGGAGAAGGCGGTCTTTCTTCTGCCTGAAGACAAAGCTCTTCGACAGTGCGTGTTGCCAGCGATGACCTAAGGCTGCGAAAACTGGTCGCTGACTATGGGCCTCACACGAAAGCTCAGAGCCACTCAGAGTGTACTTGGAGATTCTGGAACCAAAGTCAACGATATAGCCCTACGAATCGCGAACCTGAAGTGGCACTTCGCGGGGCACATAGTCCGACGGACCGATGGATGTTAGGGTCCGAAGATGCTGGATTGGCGACCCCGCACCGGACAGCACAATGTAGACATACCCTCCATAAGGTGGAGCGATGGCATAAAAAAGGTCGCCGGTAGTCGGTGGAGCTAGGCGGCGCAAGATCAGGCCTTGTAAACATCATTTTGTGAGACCTATGTCCAGCTGTGGACGTCCATTGGTCTCAGCCACGACCTTTTCTATCAAGTAGGGAACGACATACAAACAAACTGGAGCGGCAGTCCCGAGGGTGCCACCGTCCATGTAGCGGGGCGGGGATTGGGAGAGATGAGTGGAGATGAATGGACTGTATAGGCGGTTAGATATAAGGAAGAAGAAAGAAGGAGAATTTAGCGAGGTGGCCGCGTAAAGGGTGATAGTGATGGAGGGAGAAAGGAATCGCGTGCACGTACCTGGAGTGTCAGGCTCTTCTACTTCTTCCCGAAGTAGGGTTGTGCACGGGCGTGGTTGCGGCGGCGAAAAGCACTATCACTGCACTACACGGCCAGCGGTTCACTTCTTCGATAGTTCATGCGGTTCGTATATCTTCAAGACGAAGATACGAGCGGATTTATAGCGGTGATATCAGCGGTAGGCGAAAACTCCTTGTCGCGACGAAAGCGTTGGCGAGAATATGCACGCGAGGGAAAAGGTAGGGTACTTTGGGAAAAGGAAACATTTTTACGCGGCACCGTCAAGATTAAACCAAAAACTGCCGAAAGTGGCGTCACCACAAACACATTACAGCTAATCCGCCGGCGGAGTCGAGGTCCCCGATTTTTGACATCACCCGGCCGTGGGTTGCCTTTGATTTAATCCAAGATTCCACACATATATCCGATATCAGTTTAAAGTCAATGTTGCTCCAAGCCGAGGTTCGGTCTCGCATGAGACGCCCTTGGAGCAGGGTTTCCAGTAGTGCTAGTCTCTAAAGTCACACCCTTGAATAAATAAGTGGCGAGGCTCCTTAAGACATCGCCCATACCCAGTAAGTTAAGGACAAGAAAACCAAACAGATTTGACTTTTCATATCGATATTTTTGAATGACCTGGATTAAAATATAGGGAGCTTTGTTTTATGCTTCCCCGGTAGGACGAATTTAGGAAATAGTATTTTCTAAATTGTCTGAGTTTGGACTGGTGGGAGGCTTCAGCCGTGGCTAGTTACCACCCTACCAGCAAAGACGTACCGCCAAACGTAAAGAAATTTGTGTTCCGGTACGATGCTGTGTAGAAAACATAAGGGGTATATCGCCTTTTACCAGATTAACGCGCTTCCATCTTAGACTGTATCATCACTTACCATCAGGTGAAATCACAGTCAAGCGCTAAACTGTCAGCAATACGAAATAAAAAAAATAATATATGCTCAGCGGCAAGTTTGGTTGGAGGCCACCTAATGTGAGGCCTTAATCTCACAGCAGAGGCTTCGGAAAGGGCAATAGAGACCGCCGCACAGGCTACATCTACGCGAAAAAGGTGAGCAGGGAGCAGGACACGCGCTTCTGCATGATTGCTGATGTGCAGGGTCCCAAAGCGTAGTGTCGTCATCGAACTTCTAGTGCCCCAGTTCAGGATGCCGTGGCTCACTGTGGGTTTTAGTGGGTATTCTGTTTTTAGTCAGTTTCACACTCCTGATTAGAGATATAATGTTCAGAAAATAAAATACCACTTTTGAATATAAATATCGCGGTAGTGTACTGCCTTGTCCAGAATGTGACCGCATATTCTTTGCAAAAAAAAAGCGCATTTGGTAAGCGCACAAAGGGACATCAGAGCCGTCGTAAAGAGAAGTTCATTGAACTGGTCGCTGTAGCCAAACTCAGCTAGGAGCTACCTATATCACACTTACAATCACACTAATTAGAATTAGTTCAGAAAACTACGCCACGTCGTTTCTGACGTGGACTTTACCGTCCAGAGACACTCTTGATGAATTCCAGAATTCCTCCACAATACCTGATGTGTTTCAAAGTCAAAGCTGTTCCAAGCTTAATCTCGGTCTCGCAGGAGACGTCCTTGGTGCAGCCTTTCCAGAATAACTTGCCCTTTTAAGGGTTCGCACTCGAATTGCTCATTGGCCTAACTGCCTCATTGGCCTAGTGGTTAGCATGTTCGACTAC
The DNA here is from genome assembly GCA_015832385.1 of Elymnias hypermnestra. NCBI lineage: Eukaryota > Metazoa > Arthropoda > Insecta > Lepidoptera > Nymphalidae > Elymnias > Elymnias hypermnestra. Next base: position 3,684,067 of record JACTOM010000894.1, read on the forward strand.
AGACAGACAGACAGAGGTCCTGGGTTCGAGTCCCGGGACGGGCCAATTCAAAAATCAATATTGAGTTTTCTATTAAGATTTTCTAAATATTTGCCCGAAGTTGGGAAGTCGGCAGTGTGATCCACCCCCGTGCTTCGGAGATCACGTTAAGCCGTCGGTCCTGCGCCTGATCTCTTTCCGGTCGTGTCGGATTCCCGTCACATCGGACTATGAGAGTGAAGGAATAGAGAGTGCAGTTCTGTACTATGTCTGCCAATCCGCAGTGGAGCAGCGTGGTGGGTCTATGCTCTAAAAACCCTCGCTCCTCGGAGTGAGGAGGCCTGTGCCCAGTAGTGGGACGTTAATGGGCTCCCTAAGAGCTCTTGACCCTATTGGTTACGCTGTAAAAACCAGTTGGGATAACAACACTCCGAAAATACGCGACTTATTACTTAGAACAAGAATGGTGTAGTAGATTTATAGTCACAGTGAAAACTCCAAATTATACTGATTTTTAAGACTATTCTTGTTGCGTTACAGGCAGGGCGATATATCAACGTTAGAAGTAGACGCCATTACAAACACAAGCGACGAGACGCTAACAGAATGCAATGTTGTCAGTGAACGGATCATGCAAGCAGCGGGACCCGACCTCAAAGAAGAAATCATCACCAGGGGACTGGGTAACTTCAATTTATCTCCATTTTATCGCTTTATTTACATGGATGATGTAAAAAATCTTGTCTTTATCGGTTTCAGAGTGTCGGACCGGGGAGGTGGTGGTGACGAGTGGGTTTCAGCTGCACTGTCGGCACATCATTCACACCGTCAGCCCCAAATACGTGGCTAAATATCACACTGCAGCCGAGAGCTCTCTACACAACTGTTACAAGTATGGTCTATTTTTTATACGTTTTCTGAATCGTAGCCATTGTTTACTAATTCCCTTCACACCTCTTTGTTATCTGCCAATGTTCTACCGTTCTCCGTTTATACCGGCATGCGGTATACATGTATTTTAACAATCTGGCTCGAAGGACCAAATCTGTGCAGTATAAACGACCACTAACCTCGATCCACCACGATGATTTTCGATTAATTTATGACAATAATGTGAAAATCGCGCTTCGCGTTTTCGGTGGAAGAGCATTGACAATTAAGGGAAGGGAGGTTAAAGATCGTGTTTTAATAATGTCAATATTTTATATTATTGTATAGTTTCAAGTGTTGTATTGCAGGAACGTACTCCACGCGGCACGCGAGTTGGGCTCCCGTTCTTTGGCGCTGTGTGTAGTGAGCGCCCCAAGGAGGAACTTCCCCCCGGACGTAGCCGCTCACGTGGTCTTGCGTAAGTACCCTTTTCCAGCACTGCCACTAAGAAAAGAAACACAGCTCTTTTTTTTTCTTATATTATATTAAAGTATTCCCGTTTGTATAAAGTTAACCCAATACCGATTTTGAAGTGATAACTTGTAGGAGGTTAAGCCGCTTCTTTACGACGCCAGTCTGTTTTTCTCTCACGCATACGGCAGCGGTAGGCAAGCTCCTTCTCTTTCCCTCTAACCCATCGCTAACAGCGCTAGCCATATTTCAGACAGATGCTTCCCCCTCTAAACTGAGTGTTCAGTCTGCGATAGACATATACCTTTGGCAGTGAGCATGTAGTATAAAACTGAATCAATAAAAGATTATATTAATAAATAACCTTTCCGTACATTATAATTTAAATATACAAATTTAAATTTATTATTTACCTTAGCTTTTTTCAATAATGCTTTTTTATAAAAGGATGTTTTTGACATAATTCTTAAAACTAAAGTTCAACCCGACAAATGATTTCTGAAACTTCTTCACTCTAAAATATGGAATTAGAACTTGTCTTTATTTCTTCAATATTATGATGAATATAAGATATTATTCAATATGTCGAATTTTCCCGCGTACGTGCAAGATGTGGAACGAACTCCCGCCAACGGTGTTCCCGCAAGGCTATGATCTAGATACTTTTAAGAGGCGTATAAACTCCTATCTCTTAGGTCNGCTCGAGTGGCGCTCGACCGGAGCGGTCTACTGTTGGAACTGTCGCATTCCTAGCTATTATTGTTAATGAATTTGTGTAAATTGATATCGGGGACATTAAGTAATTGAACATTATAGTCCGTGTTAATAATTAAAGTGTTTGATTGCACCAAAATTACCCACGGACGCCCGCAGTATAAGAAATTAAATTATAGATCCCATTAATGACGATGTCGGTGGAGAACCCTATGCTTCATGCTCTCCTCTCTTATTCTCCGACAAATATATATTGCAAAGGTACCGTGATAAGTTTTTTTTTTAATTTATCTTCTTGCTCTTTTGTGTGTTGCTAATGTGACCCCCAAATGAATTGAAGTACCTTTATTTAAGCGTATGGAAAAGTATTAATAGGTTTGTGTGGCGTAGGCACGGTGCGGCGGTATCTGGAGCAGCAGGCGTCGCCGCAGCTGGTGGTGCTGTGCAGCGGCAGTGGGGCCGAGCTGGGCCCGCTGCTGGCGCTGGCGCCGTTGTACTTCCCCCGCAGCGCCCGTGAAGCGGATGCGGCCCGCTGGCGGCTGCGTGAGCCAGGCGGCGCCCACGGGGAGCCGCTGCACCCCGAGCGCCGCATCCGCATCATACACAACCCGCACTCACACACCGCGCACAACGGTCAGTACATCATTATTATCTTTTTAAAACGCTTTTATAAGCTGGGGCTGTGTGTATGTATGTAACTATGTAACGGAATCTTTGGAAACTTTGCATACGTATTAAGTGCCAATGACAATGCAGTAATCCGTTAACAATTCCCATTATCCTCGATAGGGCCGCTAGAATTAATATATTCTTGTCATAGATCCTCTATGAGGGAGTGAAAGGGACAGAGCCAATTGGCGATCTGCCGTCTCGGATAGCCGGCAGACTTTATCGCAAGTCTTTTTGAAGGTGGTTTCTAGAAGCCATTTCCCATACCAAAGCTGCTTATTATGTAATCGGTTGGATAAGAATCTTAAAATTCATTCTCTTAATAGCAAACTGTGTAAAATTGTAATTCGTACATGGCTAAATAATGTTTCACACGTTAATACACCTTCTTCAAGTACAATACACAAAAATACCCTTTTAAAAATTCCACACGCCATCTGCAATCGCGAACATGACCTCAGATGCATCTGACTTATTATATGAAATTTTAAAAACTTTTTATCATTTAAACCTCATATATTCAAAACTGATCTTGGCTGCTCAGCACCATTAAATAGAATATACATGCTATATAATAAAATATGTAAATCAATTGATGTAGATATAAGTTGTGACAGTCTTGCATCCTTTAAAAGGAAAATTGTAAATCACTGTCTTGTCTGTCCTGATGTAGATCTCGTTGCCTCGTATCAGATCGTTTTTAAATAATTGTAAATATTATTACTATTTCTTTATTTGTTTACTTTCGTTGTTTTCTTCATTGCTTGTTTTTATTCCTCTTAGTTTGTATAATTTTTTGCATGCTGTGGCCACCAGTAAGTGGGTTTGCAGTAATTTGCATATTATTACTGTAACCTGTTGGTGTCCTATTTAAATAAATAAACATATTTCAACTCATGATTCTTCTCACAAGCTCAGTTAGCAGTAGCAGCTTGAGTTTAGCGACATGGAGCAAATAATTTATATTCATAATTCTTTTTTGGACTCGATCTCTTTGCAGAAGACCAAATAACTGCGACACAGTTTATAACTTATGCGGTTATATGGTATTTAGATGTGTTAAAAATACTGTGTTGTTCTGTCTCTAATAAAAAAAATATTATTATTATTAATACTTTTGAAGTGAAAGTGAAAGTTTTTGCCTCATGGTCATGGTCGACTACAGACATGAGGTCCTGGGTTCGAGTTCCGAGTCGGGCCAATTAAAAACAATCAATATTGAGTTTTCTATTAAGATTTTCTCAATAATTGCCCGAAGTTGAGAAGTTGGCGGTGTGACCCACCCCCGTGCCTCGGAAAGCACGTTAAGCCGTCGGACCTGCGCCTGATCTCTCTCCGATCGTGTCGAATTCCCATCACATCGGACTATGAGAGTGCACAGGAGCAGCGTGGTGGGTCTATGCTCTAAAAAATCCTCGCGCGTCGGAATGAGGAGGCCTGTGCCCAGCAGTGGGCCGTTAACGGGCTGCTACTTACATTCAGAGTTTGTTGTGCTTTATGCCCTTCACTCGTGTCCACCGAGGCCTAGTGTGACTTCACATAAAATCATCACTAAAACCTACAATTTATCCTCTTGCCGATATTTTACATTGGTCTCGTTTTCTAGGAGGTTTCACTTCCACCACGTGGAAATTGCATAATATTTTCATATGAAACAAAATTTTGCATTTTAAAACATAATATACATCTTGGATGCTGTGGTGATTTATGTTTGTCGACGCAGGCGTGTTCAAGAAAAAGTCTTCTGACTTATTAAATATTTTAATTAATAAAAATTACAAACTAATTACTAACTAAACTAAACCTATGACTCCCTTCGAAGTGTGAAGAGAAGTGAAGTTTTTGTTCCCTTGATCATTGCCTTGCGGTGTGTGGTCAAGAATGTGCTGAATCGCGAAATGTACACCTGTTAGCCTGGGTGTCCGTTAGGAGCTTCGCGTGGGCGATGCGAAGATATATCGCACGACGTAACAGGTGCGTCTTTTTATTTTACTCCTCTCTGCAGACATTTATAAAACGTCATGCAATAGGTGTATGAAAACGTTTGTGGCGATGTAATAGAAAAAAATCATCATAAGGATAACATCTTAATAAGATCTAAAAAATGATCTTATAAAATAAAGAAAATAACTATAGTTAGGTGTTTTTTTAATATACGTAATAAAAGTAACATAACATCACTTCACTTCTTTAGTTATTGAAATTAAATAATATAAGAAAATAAACACTTCGGCATTTGATTGATTACGTAAAAATAATCAATTTTTATATTAATATAATATTTATCTATATGTTTTAAACTTAAATTTTCGTGGTTTATTAACATATTGACTATTTGAACGGGTACATATCACGATGGCGAGTTTTAATTTTTAATTTTGCCGATATTTCGACCCAGTTGCATGGATCGTGGTCACGACGATACTGCTGTGGTCGGTTGTGTCACGCTGTCAAGGGCAGAATCTGTCTACCCTACGTCTGATTCTTTTATTTTTCACGGCACCCACATCCATTTGTCGGCATACTACACTCACAACGTCACGTTTTAATTTTGAAAAATTGCGTCGTTTGTTCATTTGGCATAGCTTCACCACTGGATTCCACGTATCAGCCAGCTTAAAACCATCTTCACGATTGAAATTAGGATATTTTTTAATTTCAATGGCCTCGCGAACTAATCTCGGCATATAATGGCGGTCCGTGGAAAGAACTTTCGGGCTATGAAGTTCTATCCAGTGTTGAGTTCCCTGCTGCAAAATGTGCTCCGCGATCGCAGATTTTTGTATGTCGTTGTGCTTGACAGCATTTATGTGTTCTGACACACGAGTTGCTATGGAACGCTTCGTTTGCCCAATGTAAGAGCTTCCACAGCTGCAGTCAATTTTGTAAACGCCCGGACATTGATATGGTAAACGATCCTTCGGAGATCTTACCATGTTTATTATCCTTTGTATCTATATATAAATTCTTCAAAGGAAATTTTATTTAGTTAACTTATTAGCCTTACAAGAAGCAAGGCTTTCAAAAATATATTAGACTCATTTGAGTGTCCCCCTCCACGGAAATCTTTAGTAAAAGGCGAAAGATTTATTCGTTTTGAAGGGAAACCAGAGTGACGGAAACTATACTTACAAAAGTACTTGTACAATAATGAAATAATCTCCATAGCGCAATGTACAATACGTGAATTGTGAGTGCACGCCATCTACCGGTATACGTTGAAACTACATTATGACACTTTCAGATCCTTTAATAAATGGCTCTGATAAACGTAACCTACTATTTCTAAGTATTGTTGAATTATAACCTATGAGCTTTTTTTCTTATCGCAATTATTTTTATCTTCATTAGAGTCATAGTTCGACACGTTTATATCATATTGATGATAATTAACCCATTCGAATTAGGATCGGCCTCCATTAGAGCCCGTCCATCTTCCGGTTACGCTGTAAAAGCCAGTAGGGCTAACAGCTAAATACACTCCGAACAAAAAAAAATAGGATTCTATATTGCATTATTATGTTAGTAACAATTTTTTTTCGGGAAACATCGGAGGGAGTCACCAACAGCACACGCCCTTACTTTAATAGTTTATAAACATCCATAACATCTAATCATAGTTTCAAAAATATTTAGAGTTTGATAGCCTTGACATTAATTGTTACTTATATTGTAAATCGCGCTTTGTTAATGAAATTTGTAATCTAGTCTCGACCAGTGTTTCTCAATCGTCCTCGGTTCACCTTAATATATATACATAATTTTTAACCTTTAAAATTTCATTTATTCTTTTAAGAAATCACTATGAAATTGTTGTCAAAACATCGTAAGTGAATATTTAAATTCAATTTAATATAGATTTTTCTATTTATAATTTAGTGTTATTCCTGGTATGGACATGTCATGAGAAGGAAGGATAGCCATGTATGCAAGACGGCCCTAAATATGATGGTAAGCGGCAGGGCCAGGAGAGGGCGACCATAAAAAGTGCGGATGAACTGTGTGAAAGAGGATACAGTGTGTAAGGGGTGTGAATGAAGAAATGACAGCGGATAGAGTGAAGTGGCGAAAAGAAACATGCTGTGCCAACCCCACCTAATGAGATAAGGGCAAGAAAATGATGATGAATTTCGTGTGATTATTGTCCCCCTGTGGGGAGTGGGCCCCAACGTTGGGAAACATTGCAAATAGCTCAATTAAGTACATATATGTGTATCTTTAATAGTGACTTTTTTTTGCTGACATTTTAGCGCTCGACTGTGATCTCACCTGATGATACAGTCTAAGATGGAAGTGCGTTAATCTGGTAAGAGGCGATATACCCCTTATGGTTTCTACACAGCATTGCACCGGAGCACAGATCTCTTTGTCGGTACGTCTTTGCTGGTAGAGTGGTAACTAGCCATGGCTGGAGTCTCACCTTTCCAGACTTTGAAAACACAACTTCTTGCAGCTGCTCGTTAGAATGAGCATGTTTACAGTTTATTTATTAGCCTTACAAGAAGCAAGGCTTTCAAAAATATATCAGACTCATTTGAGTGTTCCCCTCCACGGAAATCTTTAGTAAAAGGCGAAAGATTTATTCGTTTTGAAGGGAAATCAGAGTGACTGATATTAGCCTTACAAAAGTACTTGTACAATAATGAAATAATCTCCATAGCGCAATGTACTATACGTAAATTGTGTGTGCACGCCATCTACCAGTATACTTTGAAACTACAATATAAAACACTCAGATCATTTGATAGATGGCGCTGCCAAAATTGACCTATTATATCTTGAGTTTTGTAGTAACACTTTAGACGCTTTAAATGTGGTCTAAATTATATTACAGAATATTATTTTTCTAATTGGAAACACTATATATCTATAACCAATGAAGCAATCGATATAATTGCTCTACTTCCGTAAGCTACTGATAAGTTTGTTATCTTTGTAATTGTGCGACGTAGATATTTTATTTATTGAAACACACAATTATTTCTTTATATCGGAAGTAATTATTCTAATTAAATAAGGAATAAAATTCTTATATTATTTCCAATGTTAGACTGATGATGATGACTAAAACTACGAGGGTACCTTCGAGTTCTGTTTAAGAGAAACCCACATAAATTATGTATCTTTTGAAGTAAAAAATTCTTGGCACGCTCGTGGAGTAAATTGGTGAATTCGTGACTAGATCGTTACTATACTTGTGATTGAGCGAGGCGGTAATGATAAATTGAAATATTTGTAGAAAATTAATATATAGATAGATAGTTAATATTCTTTCTTGAACACCACGCTAAAAATAGATGTACAATTACATAGTATAAGGTACTTTTTGTGTGCAATTGGGCGGTCTTATCGCTCATTAGCGATCTATTCCAGACAACCCTGGCGTTAGGGAACTCTTCAAAGAACACATGCATTTGTGCGTGCAATTTTAAAGGATGAAACGCTTGATTAGCATCACAAAGATGTGCAGCGTTTTTTATGCTAATTCGTTTGAGGTTAGGTAGTTTTAATATTGACAAATAACATGTGGCATTTTAAGTTACAATTCGTCTCGTCGTCTTATTTTCAAACTTGTAATGGCAATTAAATTTGAAAAGACTTAAAAATTAGTTTGCCAAAGTTTCATATGTGACACGTGTATTTTGTACGCATGCCCTTTTAATTTTTCTTTTTTTTAATTTGTCACTCTTGACTCATAAATCCTTTTTGTCAGTCTCCTTTCGTTCATTCTCTCTACATGGCCAAACCATCTAAGCATACCTTTCTCAATTTTAGCCACTACATCTTCTTTTATACCACANATCTATGAAAATATTGCCATTCATCATAGATTCATGAATCTATGTAAAACACAAGGCAGGAAAAAGACCCAATACGATAAATCACCTTTAATTATCAATAATCGTTATGCGCATAATAATAATAATTAATTAGTCATTGAAAGTGACTACTAATGTAATGTCTTCCGAGTGCATTCCGTTCTATTTCACTAACAAAGCCCTTATCGCAGATGTTATAGGAACCGTTTATCGGTCGTTTGACGCATTCGGTTTTATCTATCGATACAGTTGACAGTGTTTTATTGAAAAAAAAATATTAATAATTTTTGTGACAATAATGGATGTTGTTCCCGCTGTTCATATCGAAATGAAACCCCGTCCCACCGGTGAGAATCAAATCAAATAATAATATTTATTTGCAAATATGTCAGTAACTAAATAGATCTTAAAATTATTATTTCCCTTTCACATTCTACTATACAATATTGATGTGCAAATTATTAAATTGTTAAAGCTAACATGTTATAGCTGATATCTTAATTTTCATTTTTTACATTAAATTGCATCATACAGAGGGCCCTAAATATGATGGTAAGCGACAGCACCAATGAACTGTGTGAAAGTAGAAATGCCAGCTGATAGAGTGAAGTGGAGAAAGGAAACATGCTGTGCCGACCCCAACTAGTGGGATAAGGGCAAGAAAATGAGGACATTAAATTGCATCGTACAATCACATTATATGTCAGGTTAATGACATACATACACACCACGTCCTTCTACTTGCCACGATCCTTGCATATCTCCTTCGCTTCTTTCATTCTCATTATTCAATTTCATCATTGCCCAATTTATTTCACGTCCTGAGATATATTAATGCATTTTTATTAGGGATCCCTTTTTTTGAGAAAGTGATAGAGCCTATGTTGTTCAATAAAAATGCAGCATTTTAATAGTGATAAACATTTTTGAAATCGATTCAATAGTTTTTGTGACAATGAAACAAACATACAAAACACAAATGTCCTCTTTATAATATCAGTTTAGATTTCAATCTTCGTATATATTGAGTTTATTTATTTATATAGAATTTCCAATTTAATTCTGATGATGATGCGAGGGTTCCATCAACGAATCCAAATCAAAATATTCTTCTTTCGAGTAGGCTCAAAAAGCACTTTTGAAGTAGAAACTCAGCGGTTACTATTTAAATATAGTTTTATACAAATAAAATCAAAACATTTGTATCGCTTAAATAATCTTCAATATTATAATAAAAAATAAAATTATGTTTTTGACATATTTCTTAAAAATATGTGAAGGCAAATCTAAAATTGATTGCGGTATATTATTAAAAATACGTATGCTCCACCCGACAAATGATTTCTGAACCCATGACGTTACAAGTTTGTTTCTGTTTCTCGTATTAAAATTGTATTTCACTCTTTTTGCTGTATAAATGAATATTATTACTGATATATAAATTGTTATTCAATATATATTGCGATTTTCTACTACATCTAGTCAATATATATTTGGATAGACAGATGTATTGTTTGTATTTTGTACAATCGGGCGGTCTTATCGCTTAACAGCATCTCTTCCAGGAGAGAGAAGTTCGAGTGTTAATAAATCGATTTATTTATTAACTTTAAAGTAATCGTTCATATCATATCAGTCGCTCTGATAACAAAAACAATTAAAACTTAAGTGTATAACTGGTTATTAAAAACGTTCGTTGTTGTATAGTTAACTAACTGTCACATTGGATTAGTGCTATTTTACCCTTGATAATTAATGTCTATCAAATGCCTAGGAAATCGAACCAAAAAATCTCTATTAATATCTACAAAAAAGTCCATACCAGTAGTTATGCCACTATAAATACTTTTTTACATTTTAAAACCATATTATATATGCTTTTGTATTAATCCTACAGACATACATACATAGCATCACGCCTCATTCCCATAGGGGTAGGCAGAGACAACATCCTTCCACTTGCCACGATCCTTGCATATCTCCTTCGCTTCTTTCATTCTCATTAAACCTTTCATACAAGTTCGTCGGTTTAGAGTACTCTTGACCTGGCC
>JACTOM010000894.1:3698441-3709633 GCA_015832385.1 Elymnias hypermnestra
TTTTTTTTTTTTTTTTTTGGTAAGACGGGAAAAAAATCCTCAATAGGATACCGGGACGCCGCGGACGTCCCGGTTATGCCGGACTCTTACCGGCTAAAAACGACCCGCCATCCTACGCACTGTCACAATGGCGACGCTACAGGTTAACTATGGAGTAAAACTGCGCACGCCGCCGTGACTCCCCGTGAGGGGCCCCTACCTTGATCCTAAGGATCGAGCTACCTATGGGGCAGCGCGAAGGCGCGCCGCCCGACAACCTACGGAGCCTTGCTACGTGGGACGACGGCCTCCGCGGTCCGCCGTCCCAAAGGCTAGTGCTAAGGGGGAAGACGGCGGTCCTGGACCGCACGCCTTCTCGCCGGACGCCTACGACGGAGGGCGTGGGCGGCGGGATCCGCCTCCCGACGCCGCTCCGCGGCCTCTTTCAGCGACATCACCTCGTCGCTAAAGGAGGCCACCGCACTCCAACACTCCCTCCGCTCCACCATCGCTCGCACGACGGTGGGCAGAGACAGGTCGGTCGACCCTAATACGGCCACTAGGGCAGATCTCTGGCTATCCCAACTGGGGCACACCGCAAGCGTGTGCTCCGCCGTGTCCACGGCGGATCCACACTCGTGGCATTCCTCAGTGGGCTCCCTACGGGCCACCCGGCATAGATACCTCCCGAAGCACCCGTGCCCCGAGAGGATCTGCGCCAAGTGGAAAGTGATCACGCCGTGACCATGCGACACCCACTGACCAAGGAGCGGAGACACGGCCTCGATCGTCGACCGCCCTGCGCTCAGGTCACTCAACCGGTCCCGCCACTTGGTTTGTAGGACCGCCTGCGTGCTTTAACTACCTGGGACAAGGTCTGAGGGGACGCAACCCCTTACGACCACTTGAGATGGTAACGGCATTTACGCACTGCTACGTATATAAAAATGAGATGTACGGATCTGTCCGTTCGTTGACAATTAATTTTACAATATTTATGATAATGTATCTCATACTGTATATCCTAGTATATTTATTCTATTTATATAATATTTCTCAGTAAAAACAAGGTATAAAATTATTCTAAAATATGTAAGTATATGAATATAAATTAATGTAGTGTTGCCACTACAGCACTACTAAAAGTTCTCTACTAAAGTTAGAAAGAGCTCAAAGAGCTGTCCTTAAGGTCATGTGCAAAAACTCAATACTTTTCCCCATTATTGCGATCTTTTCAAATTGTAAAGTTTTAACAATCAGTCCATTCTTTATGCTTAAAGTAATTCTAATGAAGCATTCAAGTTTAGGTTATGATACGAATTTAAAATGTAAAAAACGTCGGGCGGACTTGTTTGTAACGTTATAAAATCAAGGACAGAAATTACAATAAGATTAACAAATTGTTAGGCATTTACTCTCTATCCACACATGCCTGTAAAGTTAATTGTATGACTTGGCTCCAAACGTTAACCTAGACTGAAAAACTTCTTGTAATTTGTAAATAAATAAATACTACTTATACATAAACATTCTGATTTTACGCGCACACACACACATACACATGGACACACACACACATACACATACACACACACATACATGCTCACTCGCGATTACACATGCATGCACACGCATATAAACTTTATAGTATTAAGCATGAATAAATCTACAGACATGAGGTCCTGGGTTCCAGTCCTGGGTCGGGCCAATTCCAAATGGTTATTGAGTTTTCTAATAAGATTTTCTCAATATTTGCCCGAAGTTGGGAAAAAAAATTGGCGGTGTGAACCACCCCCGTCCACCACTGAACTCTCTCCGATCGTGTCGGGTTATCGTCACATTGGACTATGAGAGTGAAGGAATAGAGAGTGCACTTGTGTACTATGCCTGCCAATCTGCAGTGGAGCAGCGTGGTAAATTATGCTCTAATAACCCTCTCTCATATGAGTGAGGAGGCCTGTGCCCAGCAGTGGGACGTTAATGGGCTGCTACTTACCTTACCTTAAATCTGACAGTAATATTGTATAGATAAATAGTTTGCGAAGATTTCCCGTTGACGTCTGCAACGCAGTTTCTAACTTTTGTAGTGTCATCGTTCCCTATATTTTAAGATACGATGTAATTTAATCAATAAAATAAATTTCATTGATAATGAGATGAAATGAGATAGAAAAAATATGTGTACATCATAAACCTGTTTTCGCGGAGTAATAACACATATTAAGCACACATTTTATTAAAAAGATAACGTCAACGTGGTGTTGATATCGCGTCGTTTTAGGAACAGCCCAAATTTCATTGTTATCAGCTCGTTTCAGTATTTTTCTCGGTTTGACACGAGACGTGACGTAACCTCGTAAACCTTTCACGTGTAGTATATATAAAAGTTATAACTACGGTGTGATTTATAAAAAAAAATATCTAAGTTGTTTTACACAAGTTTGAATATGAAAAACGTTGCTTATACTGCTTCTTTTATGGGCTGTCAAAAAGCCCATAGAGTAGAAACGAAATAGAAGTAAAAAGTAAAGTTTTGTGACAATTGTGTTTCTATTCGGGGGTTATCAATTGAAAGCTTGTTTTGGACATATCTATTTCTGTTATAGAAAAAATTAACATTGTTAAATATATTTTATTCCATACAATACAATATACTCATGCACAAAAGTTTACAAGTTATTATTGATAGTGAAGAGATCAGTTATTTTGTGACAATTGTGTTTCTATTCGGGGGTTATCAATTGAAAGTTTGTTTTGGACATGTCCATTTCTGTTTTAGAAAAAATGAACATTGTTAAATATATTTTATTCCATACAATACAATATACTCATGCACATAAGTTTACAAGTTATTATTGATAGTGAAAAGATCAGTTATTTTGTGACAATTGTGTTTCTATTCGGGGGTTATCAATTGAAAGTTTGTTTTGGACATGTCCATTTCTGTTTTAGAAAAAATGAACATTGTTAAATATATTTTATTCCATACAATACAATATACTCATGCACATAAGTTTACAAGTTATTATTGATAGTGAAAAGATCAGTTATTTTGTGACAATTGTGTTTCTATTCGGGGGTTATCAATTGAAAGTTTGTTTTGGACATGTCCATTTCTGTTTTAGAAAAAATGAACATTGTTAAATATATTTTATTCCATACAATACAATATACTCATGCACATAAGTTTACAAGTTATTATTGATAGTGAAAATATCAGTTATTTTGTGACAATTGTGTTTCTATTCGGGGGTTATCAATTTAAACTTTGCTTTTAATATTTCTATACCTCCTGCTGAAAAAGTCAGTGTTGTTAAATATATTTTATAGTAAAAAGATTAGTAATTGTATTTCTATTCAGAGGTTATTAATTTTATACTGGAAAGTTTGTTTTGAACATGCATATTTATGAGTTATGGTGTGTTAAAAAGAAATAGATAGTGGTTATGTTAAATCCGGCCTTTGAATATGATCGTAAGTATTTAAATCAAGATTTACTGAAGTTACAATTTAACGATATATATGTCGGAATGCAAGAGTCTGTGGATCGCTGGCGCCATCTGTGTATCGGCATGGGTGCAGAGTCAATAAGTGGCAGTCCGGCGCGTCACTCGGCAGGTCTCGAGTGGCGATCGACCGGATCAGTCGACTATTGAAACTGTCACGTTCCTGGCTATTATTATTAATGAGTTTGTGTAAATTGATATCGGGAACATTAAGTGATTAAACGTTATAATCCGAGTTAATTAACAAAGTGTTTGATTGGACCAACATTACCCACGAACGCCCACAGTATAAGAAATTAAATAACAGATCCCATTAATGACGATGTCGGCGGAGAACCCCACGCCCCTGTTTTTAATGCTGCTCCGTTCTCTCATATTCTCCGACATATATATCAATGTTGTTTTTTTTTATAACTTTTGAATAACTTAAAATTATAATATTATTTGTTCAAGTAGGCTCAAAAAGTACTTTTGAATCGTCAGTAGCCTGTCCGTTGGTAATACATTTATCACCGGTTCGGAAAATTTAATCCGCTGAGAAGAAACCGGCAAAAAACTCGGCGGTTACTGCTTTAAGTATAGTTTTGTTGGTTACAATGTGTAATATTTTGCTTTCGCATGTTTGTAAATCATATAATAATTAAATATGGTCATAATTTTAACTATTTTTTTAATAGGATTTCATAATAAAAGTCAATAACCAAACTAAAATATTCTTTACTTCCAGTAAACTCAAACTTTTTTGTCAAAAGCTCTACCACTGGTTCAGAACCTAACAGACTATTAGAGAAGAATCCGGCAAGAAACTATATCTATTAATATAAATTACAATAAAATACAAATAGCACACAATTATCTTTATGACATATTAAAAAGACATCAGTTTTAATTGAAAGAAATACACTTAGCTTTGCATCACAGTGCAGCCCTTTTTGACGACACAACTAACTTAAAACACAATAACTGGTAGCTAACATTGATTAAACACTGAGAACTTAACTAACTTCTACGAATTTATATACATTTTTCCCAAATGAGGATCTTACGACAGTGTTTGCCGCCAAATACATTTCTTAATTATCTTATTTATTAAGAAACTACCACTCCCTGTTAGTTTTTACAAATTCACCAATGGGAACTTCATTGTGAAGGGTATTCTTTCTAAGAATACGATTTGGTCAAATGACGAACCGTATCCTTTATTTAAAATATTATTTTATTTGAAATATATAATTTATTTTTTATATACTGGAATCGTGCAATTTCTATCGCATAAATAATCTTCAACATTGTAATATGCCTTTTGTTGAAGGATAAATCTAAAATTGATTGAATCTTATTAAAAATACGCATGCTCAACAGGACAAATAATTTCTGAACCATTTACTCTCAAAAATAGGACATTACAAGTTTGTGTACAAAAGATTAAAGCGAGTTATTCTTTTCAAGCCAGATGATGCCAACACATGGTAGTGAAAGTAGGGTATGGCAGAAGAATCACAAAAGTAAAATAAATGCAGTAGAGATGAGAGCGTTGAAAAGCATGAGTGGATTGAAACTGAGTGACAGAGTAAGAAATGGTGTGATAAGAGAACGTTGTGGTATAAAAGAAGACGTAGTGACTAAAATTGAGAAAGGTATGCTTAGATGGTTTGGGCACGTAGAGAGAATGAATGAAAGGAGACTGACGAAAAGGATTTATGAGTCAAGAGTGAATGCGAAAGTTGGAAGGGGAAGACCAAGGCAACGTTCCTGGACCAAATCCAGGACATTTTAAATAAGGGCCAGGTCAAGAGAACTCTAAACCGACGAACTTGTATGAAAGGTTTAATAAGAATGAAAGAAGCGAAGGAGATATGCAAGGATCGTGGCAAGTGGAAGTTGTTGTCTCTGCCTACCCCTATGGGAATGAGGCGTGATGCTATGTATGTGTGTATGTAATATTTATTTAACATTGAAATTCATTAAATTCCTAATGTATGTTCCTTTTCCCCTACCTCTATGTTTCGGAATTCTAAACTCTTAGATTTGTATAAATAAACACAAGACTTAAAAATTTGTTTGCCAAAGAAGTTTCACTTCTGACATGTGTACTTTGTTCGCAAGTACTATTTTATTTTTCAAGGGGAGAGTTTCACAAAACGGGATACCCAGATATAATATTGAAGAATCGGAAAATATTATTACTTGTCTTTCTAAATTAATTGAGCCTTCAATATTAGTTACTGTACATAATTCAATAAGTTTGCTCGCCTGCTATCGGGTGCCATTGGAGTCGAATGCTTTTGCGATCTCCTGGCCCCCTATTTCAGATTCAGAGGTCTCCGCTGGGTTTTAGTGGGTATTCTGGAAACAGCTAGTTCCACACTCGGTGCGTAAATGTATTTCCCAGCGAGAAAAAAAACCTAATTCAACAAAATTTATTTAACCAACTGTGACCTTTACAGTTTATCCATATATAAAGCACGTTGAAATCGAGAAAATGTAACTTGTTTTTGGATGTCCCTATATATTTTTAGAAGTTAGAAGGGCTAAGGAGTTTAGTAGCTTTTTCCCAGACCAAACCCCTGGGTTTCCACTTCCCTAAATCGATTTACGTATTTGATTTGATGTACTCCTATTATCGGAAACGTGGTCGCTGACTATGGGCCTCATTCGGAAGCTCAGTGTCACTCAGCGTGCGATGGAGAGGGCTATGCTCGGAGTTTCTCTACGCGATCCTATCAGAAATGAAGAGATCCGTAACAGAACCGAAGTTACCGACATAGCCCTACGAATCGCGAACCTGAAGTGGCAATGGGCGGGGCACATAGTCCGACGGACCGATGGACGTTGGGGCCCGAAGGTGCTGGAGTGGCGACCCCGCACCGGGCGGCGCAGTGTAGGGAGACCCCCCACAAGGTGGACCGACGACATAAAGAGGGTCGCCGGTAGCCGCTGGAGCCAGGCGGCGCAAGATCGGGCCTTGTACGCATCATTTCGTGAGACCTATGTCCAGCAGTGAACGTCCACCGGTTGAAATGACGACGACGCCTCCAATTATCAACGAACGTAAACGACGTATACGATAAGAAAGTTTATATTCAACTAACATATCTATGTCGCAATGCAGAATTTTCGTCGTTCCTCATTCTTATTATAAATTTGTACACTTATTTAACGTATTTACCTTATTCAAATAAAACGTCGCGTTTGTTATGTCACATTATTGTTTGTATTGCAACATAATAGTCAGAAGATCGTTTTGCTAAATCGTGTTTACCTTTTTTATATTACGTTTTCTTGTGCTCTGTTTATTTAATGTATACACATGCATAGAACGTTAATGTAGTAAATTTGCTTAGCAATTCCTCATATCCTGTCTAACCGCCAACATTTCCAGAGGTTCATGAGTTCCATTTGGGCAATGTTTTGTACATATATGTCGGAGAATAAGAGAGAACCGAGAAAAATAAAGCACAGGGGCGTAGGGTTCTCCGTCGACATCGTTATTAATTGGATCCATTATTTAATTTCTTATTCTGTGGGCGTTCATGGGTATTGTTGGTGCAATCAAACACATTATTAACTCTGTTTATAATGTTCAATCACTTAATGTTCCCGACATCAATTTACACAAACTCATTAACACTAACAGCTAGGAACGCGACAGTTTCAACAGTTGACTGCTCCGGTCGAGCGCTACTCGACAACTGCCGAGTGACTCCCGCCGGACTGCCGCCATTGACTCTGTCCACGCCGATAGATGGCGCCAGCGCTCCACAGATATCTGCCCTCCGAAATATATTTAAATTTATGAATTGTTTGACTATGAGTTTCTCAAGTATGAGTTCTACTCCGGCGTGGGGACCCTAGCGGCATCTATGGACGTGGTTGGCCAGAGGAAACCTTTCGGTGGAGAGCATAGTTGGCGCAATGCTCATCGGTGATAGATAGGGCAGTGGCTTCCTTCTGTGAAAGTGTTATTTCGCCGAAGGAGGCACATGAGAGGCACAGGGAGAACGCTGTGGACGCTCTCTTTCCTTTTTTCCTTCCTCCGTCTTAAGTTTCCTAGCGGAATCTTCCGCAGTGCCAGTGTAGATTGCGTCTAACGATATTCTGGTGCTACACAAAAGGATGCGGAGGGTATTATTGGGTTTAGTGGATATTCTGGCTTATCAGCGAGTCCCACACTCTCGATAAGATTTTACTCTGATCGGGGTGCATAAAGGCATTTCCCAGCGTAAAAAAATAAGTGCTGCTTTCAATTAAGATACAAAAGCATTAAATAGAAGCCGACGTACTTTGAGTCCCGTAAGTTTCTTTCTGAGAAGTTGGCCACTCCCGTAATAAGAAATATACAATGGTCGTCGTCGTCGTCGTCTCAACCGATGTACGTCCATTGTTGGACAAAGGTCTCTCTTAATGAATTCCAATGGGGCCGATTTTGCGCCGCTTGTATCTAGCGGCTGCCAGCGACCCGCCTGATATCATCGGTTCACCTGGTGGGGGGTCTGCCGACGCTGCGTTTTCCGGTGCGAAGTCGCCACTCTAGCACCTTCGGGCTCCAACGTCTTGCCATTTCATTTTTGCAGTTCGGTAGGCTACATCGGTGGCTTTAGTTCTCCAACGGATCTCCTCATTTCTGATTTGATCACGTAGGGAAACCCCGAGCATAGCCCTCTCCATTGCCTGCTGAGTGACTCTTGAGTCTTTTTACGAGCCCCTTAGTCAGCGGCCATGTCTCGTAACCATATGTAATCGCTAGCAACACGCACTGTTCGAAGACCTTAATCTTCAGGCACTGAGGAATTATGGATGAAAAGATGACCCGTAGTTTTCCGAACGCTGCCCTGATCTCTATATAAAATACACAATATATTCTCTTAATCCTAATTTAGCAATATGAATATTAATTAAATTTTATTATATTCCATTCGCACTCGACCACTGTGGTCGAGTCGACAATCGACAACCAAACATTATACTGTTGAAGGTTGCCTGATAGAGATTGCTAAAAGCTATAGAACGAAAACCCAATATCGATTTTTGTATTCGCCTGATTCGAGACTCCAACACAGGACCTCAGATCTGCAGCTGAAGAAGCCGAATATACTTTGTTTCCCCGTTTTATGACATTCGCCCTAAGTCCAGTACTATATCCTTGAAATCGCTAATTAGGCAAAATAATAATACTCTTTTTGCTCTTTTAAATATTTATTTAAGTTGTAAATAAACTTCAGACTATAAAGATGCCATATTGTTTCTATTTTATTAAGAGAAACTTAGTGTTATCCACCCACTATTCAATTTGCAACATTTGTAAAAAAGAATCAACATGTCTCAAGGTGTTAGGAAATCTCTCCCGAAATCGAAGACAGACGATGACACCTTTGATGATGGAGCGGAAAGAAATCGTTTCAAAAAAGTCATATTTTTAAAACGTTTTATTAGCATTATTTACGTTCCATCATGTTAATACAGTTAAATAAAACGATAGTTGCATAACAATACATTACTTTATTTAAAAAAAAAGCGAGCAATGAAACATAAAATTAAAAAGAGCTGACGTCTCATCCGGGTCAACGACCTCGAGAGGCGCGGGTGCTTTTAAAATACGTTTTTTTTTTAAATGAGGATCGATTTTTTCCGTCCCGTCGTCAAAGGTGTCATTAGTACTATCGTATGTCTTTGTTTCACTTTGTCACACGTAACATTTCGAGCTTAAATTATTATTTTTTGATTGTTCCATAATTACATAAGTTTCTTAATATAAGCCTTGACCCCCAAACTTTTAACGGACTTCAAAAAAAGGAGGAGGTTATCAATTCGTCAGCATTTTTTTCATGTTTGTTACTGGGTGAACCAATCTTGATGATTTTTTTTATATGAAAAGTGGTTCTTGTCGTTGGGTCCCATTTCTTTTTAATTCACTTCTGATGATGGCATCCATGAGGAAACCGGATAAGTCTTAAATTTGCATTAAGCATGTGCTCGAAAAATGGACGAATAACTCAAGATCACTCTAACCGATCCAACCAACCACCACCACTTCAATGGTTGTTTGATAATAGTTTAGTTAGGTTTTGATCATGGGATCCATTATCCATCCATATCATTATCAATCATGGTTAAAGTTTTTATAGTAATATTGATTGCGTGTAGTTTTAAGAATATTAACGTAGTAATTGTTCGATCTCTTGATTGAAAGTATAATGTGTATCTATATTATTATGTTGTTAACAGCGGAAGACGACACATCCCTATGTGATGAGGAGGCGGCCGTGGAGGCTGCGGCTGCCTTCGCTCGTGCGTGTTCCCCTGATACGCAGCTCCTGCTGCCCTCCAGCACCCCCACACCTCACACACAGAGACGGCACTACGACACCGACCAGTAAGTACACACACACTATTTGCAGGACATTCTATCTCAAGACCCGTGTTGCCCATCTTCAGGACAGGTGTTATGCCGGAATCCATTACGTTTCAGACTTTAATATTGCGTGGACGTATATTTCCACCGCCTTTCCAAGCTTTCAGGTTACAATTTGTACTTATTGATATCAGATACAAACTGAAAATTTGAGTTGGTACTCAAACATAATGGATAATGAACATATCAGTGCGACTTGGTCTATATTATACTGTTTATCATGCTAATTAATTTTCGGTATGCATAATCGCAGACATCAACTAGTAATTAAATAAAATGTAAATATTTTTACAAATGTTAAGTACTTTTAAAATGATGTGTTACCACGAGATCTTGTATACATTCTAACCTAACAACCTAACCTCACATGGCAAACCACAAGAATATAAAATTACATAACCGAAAATAACGACAAATAAGTTATAACAACCGAACACCAAGCTCCCGGCAAAATATCTATATAAATTAATTAGTTAACATACCGTCTGTAACGACATCGGATATAGCGACACATCACTTAAAACAACGAAACTTTATCTATATTCATCAGTTATAAAAAGCAATCGTTTACTTGTGACAAGATAAAAGGAGAGTCAACTGTAATGTAGGTACTTTATTGTTTTCATAAGAAACTTTTTGCCAAATTCTCTTTGAAAACAATTTCTTAATCATAAACTCTACTCACTCTACAAACATTTTATATATCCGTTATAATATTCATTTATATAGCAAAAGAAGCTAAACACAATTTTAATACAATAAAATCAAACTTGTACTACCATAATTTAGAGTGAAAACGGTTCAGAAATCATCTGTCGGGTTGAGCATACGCATATTTAATAAGATCCCTACATACATACATGGTATCACGCCTCATTCCCATAGGGGTAGGCAGAGACAACATCCACTTGCCACGATCCTTACACATCTCCTTTGCTTCTTTCATTCTCATTAAACCTTTCATACAAGTTCGTCAGTTTCGTCAGTTGACCTGGCCGTTACTTAAAATGTCCAGGATTTGATCCAGGAACGTTCGCCTCAGTCTTCCCCTTCCAACTTTCGCATTCACTCTTGACTCATAAATCCTTTTTGTCAGTCTCCTTTCATTCATTCTCTCTACATGCCCAAACCATCTAAGCATACCTTTTTCAATTTTAGTCACTACGTCTTCTTTTATACCACAACGTTCTCTTATCACACTATTTCTCACTCTGTCACTCAGTTTTAATCCACTCATGCTTCTCAACGCTCTCATCTCTACCGCATTTATTTTACTTTTGTGATTCTTCTGCCAT
>JACTOM010000894.1:3711493-3730534 GCA_015832385.1 Elymnias hypermnestra
GTACAAAATACAATACAAAGTACAAAGCAAAGACAGTCAGTCTGTCTGTTCGACACTAGTGGAATCTCAAGAGGGTGGTTGAGTAAAGTGGTACGAACCACGCTCTGCTACCAGAATTTGTTCTCGCCGTCGGTTGGCTTTCAAAAGACGCCGCCCTAAAGGCTGGGGCCCATTGCAGCTATAGGGCCAGCTGTCAGCCAATTCGTCGGCGCGGAGGGGATGAGTCAAGGGGAGATTCGAAAGGTGCCGAACGGCTAGTAGGAACTCGCACCTACCTCGAGTCCAGGCGCCCCTCGCCTCGAAGGCGTCGACTCCGGCAGGTGTCTGTTCACGTGGATGTGTGTACTGTAAAGTGTGGTTGTGGGATGTACAGAGTATGTGACCTGCCAAAGCGTCGCGGATGTCCGTGATCGGCGACACTGGTTTACTCTTCTGTCCCTGGCTCCAATGGAGGGAAGTCTGTTGCGTCCAACGCGTCGAGGATTTTCCCTATATCCTCGAACCAAAAGACGCGTGGGATCCCGCACTTCCGTCCGCACAAAAACTCAAAATTTCGCGACGGCCCTAGACCGCGGCCGTCCTCAAAAGCGTTTTCGAGTCGAACCCCTTTCAAAAAACCCAAAGGATTCCTACCCCACAGATAAGATCTGACAGACCATATCGCGCCATGCCACAGAGTAACTATAACATCGTGCGCGAACAGTCGTAAATATGACGACTGTGATTGGTGGACTTAATTATTTTGACTGGAGCGATTATATTGAGTGAGGCGTTTGGTATAAGAGGGGTAGCACAGGGGAGTGAAGCAATATTCGCCTAGTGACAGTTCTTAGCTTGAATCAACGATAGTATTGTGTTTTAAGTCATTTAAAGTATGTAATATAATAATGGAGAATGAGAATAGTATTACTTAACCTGCAATTTAGTGAGCGACTCTAAAATCAGTCACGACCGGGTCTCGGTCTCCAGTTCTTGCGAGTTCGGGTCTTCATTTGTTCGTGATTCGGGTCGTTAGTTCTTCAGAGTTCACAATTCTCGGCTAGTTTTAGGTTGCACTACGATCGGAAGCATCGATTGCATAAAGCGAATTAGTTGTCATTCCAAATAACGATTTTCGTTATACAACTCTCCCACTCGACACGCATATACGGTTGTGACGAGCGGGAGAGTGGGCTGTCGTGGGTTTAGGTAGGTGGGGGAGGGGGTAGCCGGCGGTTGATCAAAATCAGATTGAGTCTACTCCAAAGAGCGACTTTTACTTTAAGAAGCACTGTATAATGCTTCCTATTTTATTTCCTTCCACATCCAATCATATATGTGTCTATCTCTTTTTACTGTCGCTTTTGCGTTTCATCCAATTTCAAATCAAAAAGATGCTAATTAAGTTTCACACCGAAAAATTGGTTGTCTGTATAATCTGTTAATGGAAGATCATTCAACGTATGTTCATGAGAATACGTTGATGTAAAATTTATTTTGTAATATCAAGGGGATTGGACCGATCGCGCCTCTCTATCACTTATTGCACGCTCGTCTCAGGCAAAACGTGACAATGATTTGTCTGACTTATAACACGTATTCACGTCTGTCCTGTTTTTGGAAAATCACTATAAAATTTTCGAAAAATAGGGTAAAACTCATTTTTTTTACATTAAAGTGTACGAAGATAAAGTTGCGCGAGTCAGCTAGTTTTATATGTTCACATTGACTGAGATTACGTCACGACGGCCTATCTTAATATATCGTTATTGTGCCAATATTTTCCTAACACTATTCAAAAACAATGCCCGCCTTTATATTTCAACACCAGCGAAAATTAATTACGATTTTGATTTATGACGTTTATATATTCAATCTTGACTTTAATATGGATTATTCATATCCGACTGGATTTATTCCTGGTATTCCATGAGGAAAAAACAAATCATAATTTTCCCTATGCACTAGAAAAGTAGAAACGTTTGTCTATTGCATTTGACGTTGACCTAGTCTGTAATCTCACCTGATAAGTGGACAATTTTCCGGTAGATGGCACTTTATGCTGGTGTAAAATGGTAACCAGCCATAGCTGAAGCTTCCCACCGGTCCAGACCAGTCCAGTGTCTCTCTGGATAGTGTGTTTACACACACACTCATTCTAGACACCAGTTTACAATGCGAAAGCTGACCCCTGGCGCCTCAATCGGTTTCCGCTGGGTTTTAATGGGTATAAGTCTCTTCCATCGTCGAGTCCTACACTCCTGACCGGTCGTCGGTCTGGGTTGCTGTATAAATTGCATTTCCCAGCGATAAAAAAACCCAGGCTGAAAGTTACACCTTTAGTGTGTTTGGACTCTCTGCAGTACAAAATATCTACTAACTCCATTCTGAATTGGTACACCAGAGGTTTTGTGGGCCAGGATGTCAGAGTGAAATATTTTTCAGTGAGCCTCTGGCTCTTTACTAAAGCATCAAGCTTGTTTCGCTGGGTTTTAGTGGGCTTTCTGGATTGGGGTGCGTAAATGTATTTCCCAGGGAAAAAAAGGTTTTGCGAGGATATTCCTTTCTGGGACGTCGGATTTTACTGGTCACAAGGGTAGAAGACGAGCAAAAGCACGTCTCCGAACACATTTCCTCCTTCGGACAGAGGTGGCCTCTACTACGGCTTCTTTCTTTCTCTATGATGCTTTCTTCTATGAGCCGACCGTCTCACAGAAGGAAATAGGTATTTTCCATCCAATTTCTCCGCCAAACTATGGTCACCAGCGATATCAGAGGATGCTATTGGTACATTTCAGTTAATATAACCAAAATATAGGGTATTTGTTAGATTTAAGAAGAGAAAGCAGTGTTGTTTGTCTTGAAACTTGGACGTACTCGTAGCTTCACCGAGTCCGAAAGTTATAGTAAATGTAGTCTCGATATGCTGCAGAATGGGTTCCCCCTCCGCCGCACGCGATGTTTTATAGTCCTTATTTTGTTGTAATTGAATTTCAGATGGAGTTGATAAATATGTAGCTACAACACCAAACTGTATCTCATGAATTTGTTATCATTCTCCCTATGGATCCGATTTTAAAGATGTATTCACGATTTATTTCTTCAGAATGGCGGGGCTTCCCCCTCCGCCGCACGCGATGTATTAAAGCCCTTACTGAAAGTAATAGATTCTCTGATCCTTTACCTATCAAGTGGTGTAATTTAATTTCGGAAGGAGGTTTTAAATATGTAGACACAACACCAAACTGTAACCCAGGATTTTGTTATCATTTTCCCTATGGATGCGAATTTAAAGACGTATTCACGACTTATTTTTTAGATTGGATAAACAGAACTGTACCTTGAAATCAATGTACTGCACCTTGAATCACGCCCAACATTGCGTGGGCGTCATTCATACGAGAATATAAAGAATATACGACGCAACAGATGTTTGAGCGTAGATAATTTAAAACAAACAAACACATCCAGGAACTGCGTACATACTTGATATAGGACGAGGACTATTTATATAAACGCACAGATGCCCACGACTTCCACGTCAAAGGTTTTACGAGCTAGCTTTCGTGATAAACGGAATTGAATGTATATCCTGTGTATGAGAACCTTGGGAAAGTAGAGAAAAACCTATATTAAAAACGCCTGGGTAAATTATTTGACGGCCTCGCTGGCGCAGTGGTGCGAGTACTTCATTTGCTAGCAGAGGTCCCGGGTGGGATCCCCAGTAGGATGAATTTAGGAAAGTGCATTTTATAATTTATCTGAGTGACCATGTCTAGTTACCACCCTACCACTAAAGAGATTTGTTCCGGCACGACGCTATTGAAACCGTAAGAGGTGTATCGTATGAGGAACCAGAATAGATGTAAGTAGCAGCCCATTAACGTCCCACTGCTGGGCACAGGCCTCCTCCGAGGAGCGAGGGTTTTTAGAGCATAGACCCACCACGCTGCTCCACTGCGGATTGGCAGGCGTAGTACATAAGTGCACTCTCTATTTCTTCACTCTCATAGTCCGATGTGATGAGAATCCGACACGNAAAAAAAATATAATTTGACGATTCAAAAGTGCTGTAATATGCCTACTTGAATAAAGATATTTTTGATTTGATTTGATTTGAGAATCCGACACGACCGCAGAGAGGTCAGGCGCAGGACCGACGGCTTAACGTGCACTCCGAGGCACGGGGGTGAATCACACCGCCAACTTCCCAACTTCGGGCAAATATTGAGAAAATCGTAATAGAAAACTCGATATTGATTTTTGAATTGGCCCGACCCGGGACTCGAACCCAAAACCTCATGTATGTAGTCGAACATGCTAACCACTAGACCAATGAGGCAGAATGGATAAAATCATTTTAATTTTTTATATCTCATTTATTTTTAAGGTCTTCGAGTCCCTTATAAAGCTATGTCAGACCAACTTACAAAATTTTTCGAATTAATTTAAACAATGTATTTGCCTCGCTCCGGCACCATTTTTATGGAATTTGTTAAAATTTAAATGAAGTAAATGTTTTCACACATAAAACATTGAATTGTTTTGGAGTCGCTCACTAAGTTATAGGTTAAGTAATACTACTCTCATTATATGACATACTTTCAATGACTTTGACACAATCTATGAACTGTCACTAAGCGAATGTTCCTCCATTCCCCTGTACTACATGTCTCTTACCCAATTCTAAAAACTCCCTACTCAAAAATAATAGGTCCACCAATCACAGTCGTCGTGAATACGACGACGAAACAGAAGTTTCAATTAAATTTGAGAATTTCCGGAATAGCGTTAAACCGGATGTAGAAGAACTCAGCATAATAAACAAATATAGTAATTTAAAAGCAATCCGCAAATAAAATAATAATGATCGCTAACAATTAGTTGTAATAAATTTTCATATAGAGATAGATGGAATACTGGAGACTGTCGTAGCGTATTTTCGATAAACTTATAGGGCGGGATTATTGAGAAGTTTTCGTATGGAACTGTTTTAGACTGAACCATCACTCACCATGAGGTGCAATTACAATCAAGCACTATCCTGTCATAAAAAAAAAGTTTATATATCGATGCGTCTCATCTTTTTTTTTTCTCGCTGAGAATTGCATTTACGCACCCCGCCTGTGAGACTGGAGTGTGGGCGCGCCGGTAGTGCCAGAATACCCACTAAAACCCAGAGGAGCCACCGTCATTTGAGAATGGAAGGACCAGAGGTTCAAAAGTGCACTACAGGGGGAGGAGTTGGATAAACCTCCGTCTCCTGTTTCCTATTCCCCTCCGTCCGGGGTACTGTGCTTCAGCTGCATTCGCCCTCTCTCTTTGCCGTGCCTCCTTTAGCGAAATGATAGTTTCGCAGAAGGTGGCAACATCATTCCAGGCCCGCTCGTTAACAAGCATTGCACCTATAATACTTGCCAGCGAGAGGTGTCTCATCATCTTAATCAACTAACAATTCGGTGGAGAAATAAATTGCATCCACACACCTTGGATGCATGGACCTCTGCCACAGAACGTTTTCGTCGATCATTCTTTCCGCGCACATGCATAATGTGGAACAAATTCCCGTCAACGATGTTCCCACTTGGCTTTGATTTACAAGAATTCAAGAGGCGAATAAACTCCCATTTATTAGGTCGGCAACGCATCAGTGGTTCCTTTGGTGCTGCAGGTGTCCATGGGCGGTAATCACTTAACATCAGGTGACCCGCTAGCTCGTTTGCCTGCCAAGGCTATAAAAAAAATCATACATTATAAACTGTGTTGTAATCGTTTTTTGTGAAGTCTCTTCTCTTTTTATTTAGCTTTCCCCTTCTTAACTTCTATTGTTTTGGGCGCTACTACTAAGTATTGTTTTTGGAGCTGTTCTCATGTGAGACGATTTCTTCTACAAAATTTTTATACAATAACAAATAGCTCTTCCATCGCCTAATTTAGGAAAGTTATTAGACAGCAATTCTTTTTGTATTAGTATAGGTTTACTTTTAGGTTTCCCATTGGTTCATCCTCATTGCTGTCCTTGTGGAGTCCACGTCGACCGCTTAGGACACCACGGTCCAAATTGTCAGCGCAGCGCCGGTCGCCTTTCAAGACATGCAGCGTTGAATGATATTATTAGTAGAGCTCTTGCCACTGCTAACGTACCGGCTGATGGAATTACTTTAATTCCATGGTAAAATGGAAGGTGCCTGGTATGGGATGCGACTTGTGTTGATACCATGGCACCTTCACATTTAAAATTATCTTCAACGTTGCCTGGTATTGTGGCGACTGACGCCGAAATTAAAAAATTGCAGAAATATGGATCTATTACACAAGATCACATATTTCTGCTAGTGTCGTATGGGACCGTGGGGCTCTGAACCTAAGTATTTTTTAAACATCTTTCTAAGCGGTTACTGGATTCCACAAGTGACCTCAAAGCTGGCGCTTACCTCGGGCAAAGGATCAGCTTAGCTATCCAAAGAGGTAATGTTGCCAGTATTTTAGGAACACTCCCTATGGACAACAATTTTGTTGCGTCTTATTATTTGGTTTAATTAATTATATTGGAAATCCAGTATTAACAAAAAATACAATACAGTACATTATTAACATATTACTTTTAAAACGCCTGCCCATTAAAAAAATCCGCCAAAAAAAAAACAAACGTATTTATGCGTTATCCTTATTCTAAAGTCTGTCAGAGAACGTATTAATGTGATGAGGAGTAGTATTTCACATGTTCTTATCTAAACTAATATTATAAAGAGGAAACGTTTATTTTTGTATGTTTGTAATTTTTTCGCACATAAACTACTGGACCGATTTCAACATTTTTATCACCATTAGAAAGCTGCATCACTGAGTTATATAGTAAAGTAGTAAGTACCAGCCCACTAACGTCCCACTGCTGGGCACAGGTCTCCTCGCTCATATGAGAGGGTTTTTTTAGAGCATAGACCCACCATGCTGCTCCACTGCGGATTGGCAGGCATAGTACACAAGTGTACTGTCTATTCCTTCACTCTCATATTCCGACGTGACGGAAATCCGATACGACCGAAGAGAGATCAGGCGCAGGACTGACGGCTTAACGTGCTCTCCGAGGCACGGGGGTGGATCACACCGCCAACTTCCCAACTTCGGGCAAATATTGAGAAAATCTTAATAGAAAACTCAATATCGATTTCGAACTGGCCCGACCCGAGACTCGAACCCAGGACCTCATGTCTGTAGTCGAACCTGCTAACCACTAGACCAATGAGGCAGTCTTGAGTTATATAGGCTATATTGCTTTCTCAAAAAAAAATAGGGATCCTTTTTAAAAATGCATTAATGTAACCCAAGGTGTGAAAAAATTTACCACGAAAAATCTGTGACCGCGTGCGTTGAGAAAACTATTGATGATAGAACAAAAAAATGTTCTACAATATTATAGAACGTACTAATATCTATAAAAAAAAGTCCACGATGCCATATGTCCAACTACTGTCAAACCACTATAACACGTTCTTTACATTTTGAAAGATAATTAAAGCGCCGACAATAATCCGACCATATTATTCATACCGCTGTATTTATCCCTGTTGTTGTTTTTCTTGCCCTTATCCCGCTAGGTGGGGTCGGCACAGCTTGTTTCCTTTCGCCACTTCACTCTATCCACTGTTATTTCTACATTCACACCCTTTATACACATATCCTCTTTCACACAATTCATCCACACTTTTTTTGGTCGCCCTCTCCCGGCCCTGCCGCTTACCATCATATTTAGGACCCTCTTGCATACATAGCTATTCTCCTTTCTTATTACATGTCCATACCAGGATAACCTTCCACTCCTTAACTTCTCGGTCACTGGTGCTACTTTCACACTTCCTCTAATATACTCATTCTTAATCTTATCTAGTTTTGTCACTCCACATATCCATCTCAACATTCGCATTTCCGCTGCATGCAATTTCCTTTCATTCTCCCAGCCCTATCCTATTAAATTTTATTTTACTAAAGGCCGTTCCAATAAGAACTTAGTAGACTGTCCACTGGTCTAGTGGTTAGCATGCTCGACTACAGACATGAGGTCCTGTGTTCGAGTCCCGGGTCGGGCCAATTCAAAAATCAATATTGAGTTTTCTATCAAGATTTTCTCAATATTTGCCCGAAGTTGAGAAGCTAGCGGTGTGATCCATGCCTCGGAGAGCACGTTGAGCCGTCGGTCTTGCGCCTGATCTCTCTCCGGTCGTGTCGGATTCCCGTCACATCGGACTATGAGAGTGAAGGAATAGAGAGTGCACTTGTGTACTATGCTTGCCAATCCGCAGTAGAGCAGCGTGGTGGGTCTATGCTCTACAAACCCTCTCTCTCCTATGAATGAGGAGGCCTGTGCCCAGCAGTGGGACGTTAATGGGCTGCTACTTACTTACTTACTTACTAGACTGTCCACTGCTACGAGATCGGTATCTACGTGGGTGAAACCACGGGGCATTGTTAGTATTTGAATATAGATATATTTTCCGTATAAATCATAGCCTGCGTTAACGTTTAAAGGTCACCTTGATACAGAAACAACTCCATCAATTCTCTTTTCTCAGTATCCTAAAGAAAACAATGTCTGCACTCGCAGGCATTTCCGATTTTTTTTTAATATCTTTTCGCGGCTGTTCTGGAAATTATCTTAACAAACGTATCTCAGGGTCGATATCCTACACGATTCCAGGAACAACAGTGTTGATATAATAAATTTTGGAGATGCTTCCGGTTTGAATTTTTGGTAGGAATATTTTAGAATGCAAGCTGTGCTTATCTATCTATACATGATATACATGATATATATGATGAACACCAAAACGTTTTTGGCGCTTTTAAAGATTTAGAAAAGGTCAATGATAGATGGGTGAGCGGTAATCTGATTCAAGCATTGAAGTCTCTCTATGAGGGTTCTAGTGCTTGTATCACAATAAACGGGACGTCACCATGGCTGTTCAACCTATTCATGGATAACTGTTTGAGAGATTTAAAAGAAAGTATGTATGGGTTAAGAATGAATGAATTACTCATCAAATGTTTATTCTACGCTGATGATCAAGTAATACTTGCGTCATCCGCTAATGAGCTACAGGAGATGGTAAATATTATGAAGCTTCGACAAGGAAAGGAATACAAGTAAATGGAAACAAAACGTAGGACATGCTTTTTGAAGCAGATGAATTTATGATGAATGGCAATATTGAACAAGTGGAAGAGGTGAAAAAAATTGTGTACTAGGGATCTAAATTTACAAAAGATGGAACATGTGAAAGTGATATTGAAAGAAGAGTGAATGCAAGGAATATGTAAATGGTGCTCTGCACGCCTTTATGAATAGCCAGACTAGCTTGGCATGAAGCAGTGTTGGTGCCAACACTTTTGTGCTGTAATATGCCTACTTGAATAAAGATATTTTTGATTTGANATAAAAGCAAAATAAATGCGGTAGAAATAAGACCGTTGAGTCGTATGAGTGGATACAAAGTAATAAATAGTGTGATAAGAGAACGTTGTGGTATAAATGAATTTGTAGTGCCTAAAATGGAGAAAGATATGCTTATACGGTTTGGACAAGTAGAGAGGATGAATGAAAGGAGACTGACAAAAATGATTTATAAGTCAAGAGTGAATGAGAAAGTTGAAGGGGGAAGACCAAGGCGAACGTCCCTGGACCAAATCCAGGACATTTGAAATAAGGGCCACGTCAAGAGTACTCTAAACGCCCGAAATTGTATGAAAGGTTTAATGAGAATGAAAGAAGCGAAGAAAATATGCAAGGGTCGTAGCAAGTGGAAGGACCTGATCTCTACCTATCCCGAAGGGAATGAGGCGTGATATATGTATGTATCTATACTGACATTACAAATCTGAAGAATTTGATTAAAGAATTTTATTTGGTTAAAGAAGCCAATACAGGTATTACTGGTTAGAATTCGTTAAAGTTTTTTACTGTTGATTAGTGTTTTCGTTGCGGAAAACAACATCGTGTCACGACCAACAGGAATAGTTTAGAGCTTCTGTTAGTTTTATATAATTGTTCCTTTTAAAAAGATCTAATAATAAGTCCTCTATAGCATTTGTAATTCTTTTAATATTCACTCACAGTTCTCTTTCTCTCACTCATGATAAAATAAAAAACAATTTAATCACTTACGGTATATAGTTTCACTGGCAGATAACTATTGTTATAAGTCGTAAATTAGGATATATTCGCTTTTAGAAAAAGAAGTATTGGGAGGAAATTACGAGGGAACTAGCTCCTTTTATTATACAAAGAGGAAGAGTTAATATAAAGCTTCTGACAAAAGATAGACTTCCTTAAAAAATTAAAAGAGACGTCAATCTTACCTTACCGTCGCAATCTATATTGAATACCATTTATATATAACTTATAGAGCAAAATACACAATTTTAATACAAGATAGAAAAACAAAATTGTTATGCCATATTTTAGGATGAAAAACGTTCAAAAATTATTTGTCGGGTTGAGCAAAAGAGTTATTAATAAGATACCGCAATCAGTTTTGGATTTGCATCCGAATTATTTTAAGAAATATGTCAAAACATCTTTTAACAAAGCGCATATTATTATGTTTTAGATTATTTGCTCACTGAAGCAAATTATTACACATTGTAACATACGAAGGTAGATTTAAAGGAGTAACCGCTGAGTTTCTTGCCTGTTTCATCTCAGCGGAATCAACTTTATAAACCGGTAGTTGATTTCTTCCCAACGGACAGACCACTGACGATTCAAAAGCACTTGAGCCTACTTGGATTAAGTATGTAGCAGCCCAATAACGTCACACTGCTGGGCACAGGCCTCCTCACTCATAGGAGGAAGGGCTGTTAAAGCATAGACGCTGCTCCATTGCGGATTGGCAGGCATAGTACACAAGTGCAGTCCCTATTCCTTTACTCTCATCGTCTGATGTGACGGAAATCCAACACGACCGGAGAGATCAGGTGCAGGACCGATGGCTTAACGTGCTTTTCGAGGCACGGGGGTGGATCACACCACCAACTTCCCAACTTCGGGCAAATATTAAGAAAATCTTAATAGAAAATTCAATATTGATTTTTGAAGTGGCCTAACCTCGTCTGTAGTCGAACATGCTAACCACTAGACCAATGAGGCAGTCCACTTGGATTATTATTTTAAATTTGATTTTGATGCAAATTTTAAAAATGATTATCGGTTAGGAATTAACTGAAGATTTATGGCATAGTTTAGAAAAATAATGTAGTCTGTATATTTCGGGATAAATGGGTCAAACATGGGGTCAGTAACATATTGATACGAGGATAACAGTTTAGCTGATGGATCGACCTCTTTCCGCGTAAACAATGGATGTACGTTTCAGTAAGTTGAACGAACCAGTTGTTAGTTGATTTAAACTTTTGAAAGGTTCGTTGGCTGAGCTTTCGTTTCACAATGATTATTTGCCTGTCTGTCTGCACAACTGTTTTTCTCCACTGAAATAAACTCACGAGAAATTTTGTATATTGGAAATTTCATCGGTTCTACAAGCTAATGGTATTCAATTCCTTATAGGACAAATCGTATTTTATAATTGATCCAGGATTACACAGCCCGAATTCTTCGGTCATGGATGGCTACCTGCTTATACTACAAGATAAATTACCTCTTATGGTATTATCATCAGATTTTTCCTGTGCATTTGATTGTATTAACGTAGCTTGTTTCACATGTTGTCTACGACGGATTTGAAGTATCAACAGTCAGATGTTCCGAAAGTTAGCTTTAAGAGAGAATTCAGTTTATTAATATAGCACAAGAAGATGTATTTCCGCGTTTCCAGAGGCGTACCACAAGGATCAGTGTTAGGGCCTTTACTTTTCATCTTATATTGTTCCGATACTATTACTATTATTAAAAATTGTTAATCAATTAATCATTATCAATTCAACCCAATTTTTTTCTATATTTATTATTATATAAACCTCTGGCATTGTTACGAAACACAGGACATGGGGGTAGTTGCATATTCATGCGGATTCAAGAAGTCCGCTGCTATGTCTTATCTTAGAAATTATATAGATGTATTCAAACCTTCAATCTAAAGCCAAGTTGAAGGTATACACATTTTTTTAAATAAAAAAAATTAGAAATAAATAGGATTTCAAATTAACTGCATTTATAAAAAAATATAAGCAGTTTTTAAAATCCCGATTTTGACAGCTATTTATTTGAAAATAGCTGATGTAATATGAAGTGACTTGTCACTGATTTCACCAACACTCCCTTCAGCTTCACATAGTTAGGAGACTTCCCTTTTTTGGCACCTAAATGTACTTAAGGGACACAAAGTTTAGTGAAATCGGACAATAGACGTATTATCGTAATAGTTTGTTGCTTACATAGTGTGATAAGAGAACGTTGTGGTATAAAAGAAGACGTAGTAACTAAAATTAAGAAAGGTATGCTTAGATAGTTTGGGTTAGCAAGAGTGAATGCGAAAGTTGGAAGGGGAAGACCAATGCGAACGTTCCTGGACCGAACCCAGGAGATTTTAAATAAGGGCTAGAGTCAAGAGTACTCTAAACCGACAAACTTGTATGAAAGGTTTAATGAGAATGAAAGAAGCGAAGGAGATATGCAAGGATCGTGGCAAGTGGAAGGATGTTGTCTCTGCCAACCCCAAAGGGAATGAGGCGTGATGCTATGTATGTATGTTCGTTGCTTTTTTATTTTATTTTGCTGGATTTTTCTGTCTTAGGGCATAGGTTCAACCAGTATAGATATGTATGTCTTTGTCATCAAGAAACTATAATTCCACGTCTCAAGGACATGTGACTTCGTTAAGACATCTATTATTACCGTTTCGCGTGTTACACGGCCACACCACATTCTTTCATCTAGAATATGGATAATAGTCCATAAATGTTTTACTTTCTCTATGAAAGACACCTCAACGGTTTATTCGATTGTGATGATGTTTTTATAGGGTTCAGATGGATTATAAAATTATTTAGAGACAGAGGAAACACTTTATTGCACACCAGATAAAAAGAGACGTTAGCTAAGAGGCAACTGTGATATAAGCGTCCGTAGGCGGTCTTAATTCTGCAAGCAATGTCTTCTAGACTACCTTTGTGTAATGAATTCTTTAGCTTCTCATTATACATAGATTGTTTGGATATTTCCTCGAGATAGGAAACTACTTAAACGATACCACCTGTAACTGTTGTATATAAAAGCAATATCATAAGAATACATAATCTCCTTTTTTAAGTCGGTTAAAAATGGCATTGAAACTGATCAGCTGATATAGCTATAAAGATGACATCATATATAAAGGAGATAATGTCATTTCACGTTAAAATAAGATTAATGGAGGTGATGATATTTAAAAACCCGAGAGACGTGAAATCTTGTTGATATTTGATTTAGCTACTTAACTTATCACCTGAGTAATATTTTATGCTTACTTTAAAATGAAAAATCTGTGTGAATGTCTGATATTTACAGAGTTAGGCCAAAGTCCTACTGTCATTTTGATTACCTATAACTTTGTTTAAAGAAAAGATAAGCAGGTTAGGATTTCATATAAAGTTTATTTGGTCTTTACACTCTTTTTTTCGTTACGAATGGAAAATTACATTGGCTAAATGGTGTGAGCGATTTGCAATGCAATTTTCGACTATTTTTAAGACATTTTTCATAATAGGCTGCATTTCTAAAATTTCGTGCCGAATAATAAAAAAAAAATAAAAAATATTTATTGTCTTTAACAATTGGTTATTATTCTATATACAGTTGACGGTGCCGACCCAGCAAGTTACTAGTATAGATACTAGTACTTGTGACAGGCGGAACCGCTCTTCCGTATCACAGTACATACATTAACAAAGAAAAACCCAATTTCGACAGAAACTAATATGCTAAATAACTACTGACTAATGATGTAGAGAGATAAGAGAATTAAAGTGTAAGTGCATGCGTCTGTGTGTGCGTGTGTCTGTGTGTACGTGTGTCTGTGCGTGCGTGTACCTGTATGGGTGTGCGCGTGTGTGTGTCAGTGCGTGCGCGTGTGCAAGTATTTATGTAATTTGTGTTGATGTCTATATTATAGTTTGTTTTAAAAGGCTTTTTCTACCTCTTTATAACTTAGTTGTAATAACCATTGTATAATGTCTTAAGAATGTTGAATCGTTTGGAGTTTATTCACATAATTTCTCCGATTTAAAAAAAAAACATAAGCAACGCTCTGGTGCTGTTAAATCCGGAGATCTGGATGTTCATGCTAAATCGCCACGAAAATTTCGAATCATGTCTTAGTTTCGTTCGGCAGAAACAGTAACTTCAACACTTTGGTCAATTTCAAAATATTTAAGGACCAAAGGATGCAATGTTTCTTTAAATTTAAAGACCAAATAAACTCTTTATGAAAACCAAACCTGCTTGTGTTTTCTTTGAACAAAGTTATAGGCAATCACAATGGTAGCGGGACTTCTGCCACACCCTGTATAAGGGTCTGTTGTGTCTTTACTTTACTCAGATGCACTTTACTTAGCAACGTTTACGACAAATACTATTTTGGCCAAATAGTTTCACTTACTCCATGTGTCAATACTATTCATTGCTAACTGTAGTGTGTCCTGATTGTAGTTGATGATGTAGTCGTAACATACAAGTACACTAACCCTGGTAAGAGGTAATTTACCTCTTTTGGTCGACACTGTCACGCAATTATTTTCCTTGTCGTCTTTACGTTGAAGTTCCTACCAATTACCTTCAACAGGATTCTAGGAAAGTGATTCTTTTGTCATTGGTTCATCATTGCAAATTATCTGAAGTATTCAAGGTTTTTTTTTCCCTGGTCTTTACATATCATAATGGTTTAACTTTGTCCTTATTATCCGGTTCAGGATATTACGATGGTGTTAAGATATTATATTATTTATTTATTTACTAAAGTAGAACACGTGAAAGTGATATTGAAAGGAGAGTTAATGCAGGGAATATGGTAAATGGTGCTCTGCACGCCTTTATGAATAGCCAGATGGTGTAGCTGGCTGTGCATGGAGGAGTGTTGGTACCAACACTTATGTTGAAAGTTGGTTATGGCAGACGAAGCTCAACAGTACATAAATGACGTAGAGGTGAGAGCACTGAGAAGTATGAGTGGATTGAATCTGAGTGACAGAGGAAGATCTAGTGTGGTAGGAGAACGTTGTGGTATAAAAAAAGACGTAGTGACTAAAATCGAATTTGGGCATGTAGAGAGAATGAATGAAAGGAGACTGGCAAAAAGGATTTATGAGTCAAGAGTGAATGGGAAAGTTGGAAGGGGAAGCTTGGTCTTCCCCTTCAAACATTTGAAATAAGGGCCAGGTCTAGAGTACTCTAAACTGACGACCTTGTGTGAAAGGTTTAATGAGAATGAAAGAAGCGAAGGAGATATGCAAGGATCGTGGCAAGTGGAAAGACGTAGTCTCTGCCTACCCCGAAGGAAATGAAGCGTGATGCTATATATATGTATGGCCTTCTTCTAAATGCCTAAATAATGATATTTAAGATTAAATTAATAAAAATTCAGTTTGACTAATGACTAGGCGAAAATTAATAATTGTTAAGACATGTGGAATATATATATGTCGGAGAATCACAGAGAAAACTGAGAAGCACCAAGCACAGGGGCGTGGGGTTCTCCGCCGACATCAGAAGTATTAATTAGATCCATTATTTAATTTCTTATTTTGTGGGCGTTCATGGGTATTGTTGGTGCAATCAAACACTTTATTAATTAACTCGGTTTATAATGTTCAATAACTTAATGTTCCCGATATCAATTTACACAAACTCATTAACACTAATAGCTAGGAACGCGACAGTTTCAATAGTCGACCACTCCGGCCGACCGCCGCTCGAGAACTGCCGAGAGACGGGCCGGACTGCCACTTATTGACTCTGCCCCCACGCCGATACAAAGATGGCGCCAGCGTTCCACAGACTATTACACACGTCCCAGCGATCCGCAGACTCTTGCACTCCGACATAGTGATTGCATCTCTGTGTGTGTATTTGTATTATCATCAGCTTGTAAACTTTTATAAAAATCGGATCTTATAAAGTTGAAGAAAATTCTAGTTTTTTAATACAGATACAAGACAAACTAATAAAATCATGTTGAAATGTCATTTACAAAGTTCGGCATATTCTAAAAATATATCGGAAAACTCGAAGGAAAGAGTTATATTTATTGGGTTTTTTCGTGATATCAGTGAATTTATTGAAAAGGTCACAAGTCTACCTTTATTCTGGTTGAAGTTTTATAGCATTTATTATATAAAAAGATAACTTCCTTAAAGAAACAATGACATACTTTTATATATGTACTGGTTTCTGACCGCGATTTCGTCTATGTTCACTTCAGAATTGGATTTAGGCAGAAATAGCTACTAATGCCATCGATGATAATCCTCATTATTCTTGTGGAACCTGCACCAGGGTTGCCGCCATAGCAGCGATACAATAAACAGCAACAACAGATCATTTGGCGCCGTAGTGGCGACATATTAAATTAATAAATCAGTTGACGCCGCACTGGCGACATTATAAACATATTAATAGATCATTTAGCGCCGTAGCGGCGAAGTAATAAATATTAACATATCCGTTGATGCTGTAGCGGCGACATAATAGAAATTAAGATATACGTTGACGCCGTAGCGGTGACATAATAGAAATTAACATATACGTTGGCGCCGTAGCGGCGACATTATAGAAATTAACATTTACATTAACGCCGTAGCGGCGACATAATATAAATTAACTTATACGTTGACGCCTTAGCGGCGACATAATAGAAATTAACATATACGTTGACGCCGTAGCGGCGACATTATAGAAATTAACATTTACATTAACGCCGTAGCGGCGACATAATATAAATTAACTTATACGTTGACGCCTTAGCGGCGACATAATAGAAATTAACATATACGTTGACGCCGTAGCGGCGACATTATAGAAATTAACATTTACATTAACGCCGTAGCGGCGACATAATATAAATTAACTTATACGTTGACGCCTTAGCGGCGACATAATAGAAATTAACATATACGTTGACGCCGTAGCAGTGACATAATAAACATTAACATAGCCGTTGACGCCGTAGCGGGGACACAATAAACATATCAATAGATCTGTTGGCGCCGTAGCGGCGACATAATAAACATTAACATATCCGTTGACGCCGTAGCGGGGACATAAATAATAGGTATACAAAGTATTATTTCCCAAATACCAGACTAACATAGAGATAAATTTATCCTTTTTTTTACTACTTTCATTCCCTTCTTCTCTAAAAATTCCATCATAAGGACTTAAACGACAAAAGACTGCTGCTAAAGCGCCATCTGTACAACTGTTAACGATAACAGCTGTTAAGCCAGTTTATTTACTGAAATAAAACATTTCATGTATGTTAGTTTAGAGGAACTAATAATCAAATATACAAACTTTCTCATTTATAATGTGATGAGGTTATATCAGGAGGCAATATTAATTATATATATTATTTTCTTGAGTTATGCTTCGAGATACAGATGGACATATAAAAAAAAGTTAAAAAAGCAGACTTAATGTCAGCGAAATTAATACTTCTATTATCCCGTTGTTAGTGTAAGTTTACGTCGTCAGGAACATGTATGACCAATGTCAAATTATAGTTTAATAGTAAAGGAAAACTCTCAGTAAGTTTCGCTTAGATCCGGATCCCGTGGGAATATGGGGAAAAACGTTCTTAGTGCTGAATTTCAAGTCAATCTGGTGAATATTTTTGGAGATCTAACAATAGGTAGTCGTATTTCTCCTGTATACCCCGATCCCGTGGGAATATAAAGAAAAATCTTAGTAAGCGTCTACGTTGTCTACTTTAAAAAGTAGCCTATACCCTTTCTTAGTTTATAGACTATCTGTGTACCAAATTTCATTTAAATTGGTTCAGTAGTTTTGTCGTGAAAGCGAAACATACAGAGATACTTTCTCATTAATAATTGTCACATAATATTATTGTGTATATCTATTCAAATGTTATATGTAACGAGTTTAATATTGTCTGTCGGGAATTAGCAATGCTAATGCTATTTATAAGCACTTGGTTAAATTAAAAGTGCGATGACTTGATGATATTCGTGTGGGAATTTGGTAAGGATATATTGTGCAGAAGTTTAATTACAATCTGTCATACCAAAACGACACTAAATCAAATCAATAGGTTTTTTCAATTAGGACATTTTATATAAAATTGAAGTGGCAGAACTTATATCCATAAATATTTGAAGTGAAACTTCTATAGGCCCGTTTTTTTGCTCAAATCGTCTGATGATGGTACTCAAGAACGACTTAAAATCTAAAATTACTACGGTTCCTACGCGCCCTGATCTGAGAAGAGCTCACAACAAAATCAGTCGGGTTTTTTGTTACCATCATCGTCATCAATTCAAATTAGAGCAGTTCGTCCACTCCCAGGCGTTTCTATCGTCTAAGTAATCTTGCTTCTCATAATACGATTTTTCTATCAACTTTCTTTTAACAAAGACTTTGAATTTATTAATTGACATCTTTAGAACGTCTTGTGGGAGTTTATTATAGAAACGTATACAGTTACCCTTAAATGAGTTGTTAATCTTATGCAGCCTACTAGAATTTATAACAAGTTTGTTTTGGTTTCGTAAGTTATATGATGTACATTCACTCTTTTTATTAAAAGAGTCAATGTTTTTATGTACATACAACAAGTTTTCTAATATATATACGCAGTGAACTGTCATTATGTTAACTGCCTTGAATTTGTTTCTTAGCGACTCTCTTGGACCCATATTGTAAATCGCACGAACGGCCCTTTTCTGCAGCACAAATATTGCATCTATATCAGCAGCATTACCCCAAAGTAGAATACCGTATGACATAATGCTGTGAAAATAGCTGAAATATACCAGTCTGGCAGTATCAACATCTGTCAGACGACGAATTCTTTTAACTGCGTAAGCCGCAGAGCTGAGCCTGTTCGATAGACCACTTAT
>JACTOM010000894.1:3734063-3767780 GCA_015832385.1 Elymnias hypermnestra
TCAATTTTAGTCACTACGTCTTCTTTTATACCACAACGTTCTCTTATCACACTATTTCTCACTCTGTCACTCAGTTTTAATCCACTCATGCTTCTCAACGCTCTCATCTCTACCGCATTTATTTTACTTTTGTGATTCTTCTGCCATACCCAACTTTCACTACCATACATAAGTGTTGGCACCAACACTCCAGCATGCACAGCCAGTCTAGCCCTTTGAGACACCATCTGGCTATTCATAAAGGCGTGCAGAGCACCATTTACCATATTCCCTGCATTTACTCTCCTTTCAATATCACTTCGACGTGTTCCATCTTTTGTAAATTTAGATCCCAAGTGTACAAATTCTTTCACCTCTTCCACTTGATTTGTGTTCCTATAGAATAAGAGATAATTCGCCTCTGAACGGATTAACGTTTTTCTAACTTAGACTGTATCACTACATACCATCACCAATATACATCTCCGGCCCCTACGTATAAAGAGTATAAAATCGTAATTTTGTAAGCAATATCTTCGCAATGTGAAACAGCAGAGGTCCCGGATTCGGTCTCCTGTAGGGGATTGTATTTTATAATTTATCTGAGTCTGGACGTTTGCGAGACTGACGGGATTAATAGTTTATGTTGTCAAAACCGCTAAGTAGGTTACATTACAACAGTTTTTCAAAGGCAATAAGTCTATCCATAACAACATACCTACCTCAGACATCTGAAAAAAATGTTGCTAGCTTTGCTGATGATGCAGCTTTTCTCAGCTGTAACTTTGATCCAAAAGAAGCGAGCAGACTGTTGCAAATTCAGCTCTAACTGACGAATAAAGCTTGTGTACCGAAGTCTCAACACATCACATTTATCCTAAGACGTGAAATTTGTCCACGCGTCAAATTAGGTATGCACACATTACCTCGAACCACTACAGTAAAATACCTTGGTTTTCACCTGGACATTAAAACAAAGCGGAAGGAAATCAACCTACGGTTCAGAACTCTGCTCTGGCTCTTCGGCAGGCAATCTGCCCTCTCACTGAGCAACAAGGTAAGAGTGCACTGCTCAATGATAAAGCCCATCTAGACTTATGGGATTCAGATGTGGTGAAGGGCAAGCGGGACATACTTCATGTGTCTTCAGATAATTCAGAACAATATTCTATGGGTTCTTTCATCAGCTACCTGGTACGCGTGCAATACGGAGATCCACGAGTATCTGGAAATACCAACAATGTGTGAAGAAATGAAGCGCTATAAATATAAAAGACCTAGCGACTCACTCTACCCCCATGTCTAGTACACTCTTACAGCAAAACCCCATTAAGAGATTAAAGAGAGCTGATGTGCTCAGATAGTGAGGGTAATTAGAGCAGTGGCTCTACCTCGCCGAATCCCAAATATTACCATACATCTGATGACTGACACCAATCTAAATAGACTAATAGCAGGTCGGCTATGCAAAAAAAAATTGCTGATACGTTAGCCCATCATGGTAAATTATGATACAGTCCAAGATGTTGGCGTGCTAATCAATAATCTAGTGAGTTAGTTTACATCTTATGGTTTCTACATAGTTTCACATAATCTCTTGCTTGGCGTTACGTCTTTGTTAGTAGGGTGTTAACGGCAGACAAATTAGTAAATGCTTCTTCCCAAATTAACATTTTTTTCGCTGCGAAATGCATTTTGCACTTACCCCGACCTAAATGGGTCAAGAATGTGGGAATCTGCTAGGGAAGAGGCCTCGCAATACCCACTAAAACTCAGACGAACCCTCTTCATT
Organism: Elymnias hypermnestra; assembly: GCA_015832385.1. Taxonomy (NCBI): domain Eukaryota; kingdom Metazoa; phylum Arthropoda; class Insecta; order Lepidoptera; family Nymphalidae; genus Elymnias; species Elymnias hypermnestra. Next base: position 3,735,835 of record JACTOM010000894.1, read on the forward strand.
CGTCAGTAAGACACTATAAGTTCAGCTTGCGCATTCTTCCCTGGTGCTTCAGATGCGTCCGACTGAGGTTTCATGGAGACAGGAGCAGGTGCGCAAACAAGCGCCGCCTAGTATCCCGCCTCCTTAGGTGGTGGATGGGTGTATCTACTGCATTCTCTCTCTTTCGAGGGCCTCCTTTAGTGAGATTACAGTCTCACAGAAGAAGACTACTTCCGCCCAACGTCTTTCACTTGAGAGCATCGCGCCTACAATGGTCTTAAGCGAGAGAAAGTTCTCAATTAGCCCTACCTACTACTATAATAATTAAAACGGTAGACAAGTATTCTTAAAATTCCTCATTTTATGCGCCACTTCTTTAATATTTTCTTTCATACGTACCTTCTCCCGACTATAACAAATACAACAACAAAAGAATTATCGAAATTGGTTCAGCCGTTCACCCGTGACGCCGTGACAGAGGGATATCTATATATATATAAGCAACTTTTTTTCTTTGTTATCGATAAACTTGAAAACTACTGGACCGATCTGCATGAGACCATGACCATTCGACGTGGAATTTAGTGTAGAAGGTTGTAGGCTATTCATTTTTTTTAATTTCATCAACCCTTTACCATTTTTTTTTCAAATTTCAGTGGATAGTCATTTGTAATATAAACTGTGTTGATAATCGCATAACTCAATAGCGCCTGGGTCGATTTTGAAAATTCTTTTTTTTAAATGTTCTTTGAAGTCCAAGGATGGTTTTTACGGCGAGGAAAGTTCGAATAATTGCAGGGGAAAACCCTAAAAACAGCCTTTTTCCGTTTCCCATACATAGGTTTTCTAACTATCTGTCAATTTGCACTTTATTATCGCTGTAGGAAGTTCAAAATCAATTGAATAGTCACAATGCTGTAATTACATTTCGAAAATCATTCATCATCATCCTGTAATGAGAAGGGAGGATAGCCATGTATGCAAGAGGGTCCTACATATGATGGTAAGCGGCAGGGTCGACCAAAAAAAGTGTGGATGAATTATGTGAAAGAGGATATGTGTATAAAGGGTGTGAATGTAGAAATGACTGCGGATAGAGTGAACTGCCTCATTGGTCTAGTGGTTAGCATGTTCGACTACAGACATGAGGTCCTGGGTTCGAGTCCCGGGTGAGGCCAATTCGAAATCAATATTGAGTTGGGAAGTTGGCGGTGTGATCCACCCCCGTGCCTCGGAGAGCACGTTAAGCCGTTGGTCCTGCGCCTGATCTCCGGTCGTGTCGGATTCTCCCGTCACATCGGACTATGAGAGTGAAGGAATAGAGAGTGCACTTGTGTACTATGCCTGCCAATCCGCACTGGAGCAGCGTGGTGGGTCTACGCTCTAAAAACCCTCGCTACTCGGAGTGAGGAGGCCTGTGCCCAGCAGTGGGACGTTAATAGGCTGCTACTGACTGACTGACTGACTGAGAGTGAAGTGGCGAAAGAAAACACGCTGTGCCGACCCCACCTAGTGGGATAAGGGCAAGAAAAAGAAGAAGATTCGTAAAACTGAAATCTGTCACATTCCAAATATTTTTGACGAAGTCTGTCGGGTCTGCTATTATATATATTTAGACGTTATATAAAGTGATTGACACCAATATCGGTTTCTTCTACCAAATAACCCAAATATGGCATTAATAGTGGCAATTAAGACCGAAATCAATACAAATGCCACATATGTATGGAGCTCGAAGCCGGATGACCTTACATTGCATTACTCATAACTTTGTGTAACACGCTAGCAAAAACATACGAATATGAAGGACTTCGTCTATGTAAAATTGCATTTCTTTATTGATTACAAGTTAGCGCTTGACTGTGATCACACCTGAATGATACAGTCTAAGATGAAAGCCCGCTAATCTGGTACATACACAACGTCCTACTGGAACACATATCTCTTTGCTTGGTGGTACGTCTTTGCTGGTTAGGTTGGTAACTAGTCGCAACCGAAACCTACCACCAATCCATTTCTAAAATTTTTATGCCTCCTATACGTAATTTTAAATTTGTTTGCTCTTTTAAGAAATATAAATGATAACTTTTAGGAAGAAATCACAATGAAATTGTTATCAAAATATCATAAATAAAAATTCATAACATATAATGAAAATCTGAAATTCTAATTCAATTTTCTTTCATTTTATTTCACTTCGATTAATNNNNCCCCCCCCCCCCCCCGCCCACCTCCTTAACTATCAAATTGCCTCCCTGTGGGCCCCACGTTGGGATACACTGCTACTGTGTACTAAATTTCATTTAATCTGTTCAGTTGTTTTGTCGTGAAACCCCAAGAGACAAAGTAACTTTCGCATTTATAATATTAGTAAGGATTTAACGCGATATATTTAAAAAATATAAACTAAAGTAAATATTGATTTAAAATATCAAAAAAGACTGACGCTTCAACACCCACAATGCAGTGAAATTATTTGTTTGACGTAAGACACTTCTTTACGGTGTGGTGGGCACGTGGTTTGCAGCGTCACATCGTGTTATGTTTGCGGCTATTGCGTCATATTGTTTAAAGTCCAAGGGTTGGTGAATACAGTCTATCCTTACTAATATTATAAATGCGAAAGTAACGCTGTCTGAAAATTTAATTAATTTTGCTACATAATTAGTGTAGTGCCTGTGAAAGGAGAATAAGCTCTTTGCAGTGGAACTCTTCAAATAGCTCGTATGTTTCTCATTTGTAGAATGATTAGCCTAAATTATTAAAAATGCTACCCAACGGACTATTCCCCGAGGACAAAGTCACGGCCACAGCTGGTATACAGTAATTCAAAATCTGAAGACTCTATCATATATAGATCTATATATGACTCTTCATATTTGAAGAGTCATATATAGTTATTTTCTCACATTATTACCAATGTACCTATAAAAAAATAGGAAGTGGGATAAGAGGTTAAAATATGTTTCACGCTCTACCAAAAATATACACAAAATTTTATAAAAACCGGTCAAGCATTTACGGAGATATTCAATTATAAAATCTGTGACACGACAGTTTCATATATAAGATAAAAAATTAAATTTACAAGGCTTTTTCTCACCATTTTATTAGAAAAACTCTCAAATATATCTTTTATTATAATTAGTAATTCTTAAAATTGTTCATAAGACTACAGTATGTTTTCAATTAGCTTTTTTCTTTCAAAGTCTTGAAGTTCATTAAAAAAGGTAATTAAAAAAATAAATATAACACTCAATAGAAATATAGATTATTAGCGAAGACATCATAAATTCCAATGAAGCAGTTCCTAATTTATAAATAAACATAATATTTAATGCTGAAAATATAACAAATATTAAAAATTACTTTGTCTGTGGATTTATCACAAGAACCTTTTTCTACCTTATTTTCAGCCGTATAGGAATTAATTTCGCGTGTACATAGTTGAGTGACGTCATTCTAAATACAATATGGCGAATATGGCGAAGCTGGGACGGCCGCTAGTATAAAATAAGTCGAATAAAACCTTTTTAATATGTGTTTTACCAATAATTTATCGAGAGATTAACAAAAATGCTTGCGATTCTCTTATTGCATAAATAATTTAATCACCAGTAAGTTGTATTAAACAAACACGTTTGCTTTATAATCTGGACAGGTATTAAAACGTGTTCCTTTATCAAAGCTTACATAAGAAAATATTTCGAAACAAACATTTTTTTTTATTTCTATCTGTAGTTATACAAACGTATAAATGTTATTTATAACTAGCTTTAAAACAACTCAATAAAAGATGCAGGTATATCGAAGTCCGGTCAGTATTTCATTATACAGAAGCAGAGATGCAATCTCTGTACATATTTATATACATCCATACATAGCATCACGCCTCATTCCCTTCGGGGTAGGCAGAGACAGCGTCCTTCCACTTGCCAGGATCCTTGCATATCCCTTTCGCTTCTTCATTCTCATTAAACCTTTCAAACAAGATCGTTGGTTTAGAGTACTCTTGAACTGGCCCTTATTTAAAATGTCCTGGATTTGGTAATTGTAAATATCATAAACGTTCGCCTTCCAACTTTCGCATTCACTCTTGACTCATAAATCCCTTTTGTCAGTCTCCTTTCGTTCATTCTCTCTACATGCCCAAACCATCTAAGCATACCTTTCTCAATTTTAGTCACTACATCTTCTTTTATACCACAACGTTCTTTTATCACACTATTTCTTACTCTGTCACTCAGTTTTAATCCACAGATATTTCTAAACGCTCTCATCACTACCGCATTTATTTTACTTTTGTGATTCTTCTGCCATACCCAACTTTCACTACCATACATAAGTGTTGGCACCAACACTCCAGCATGCACAGCCAGTCTGGCCCTTTGAGACACCATCTGGCTATTCATAAAAGCGTGCAGAGCACCATTTACCATATTCCCTGCATTCACTCTCCTTTCAATATCACTTTCACATGTTCCATCTTTTGTAAATTTAGATCCCAAGTATACAAATTCTTTCACCTCTTCCACTTGTTCCCCATCTATCAAAATATTGCCATTCATCATAGATTCATCTCGTTCAAAAAGCATAACTTTCGTTTTGTTTACATTCACTTTCATTCCTTTCCCTTTCAAAGCTTCATTCATAATATTTAGCATCTCCTGTAGCTCATTAGCGGATGACGCAAGTATTACTTGATCATCAGCGTAGAGTAAACATTTGATGAGTAATTCATTCATTCTTAACCCATACATACTTTCTTTTAAATCTGTCAAACATTTATCCATGAATAGGTTGAACAGCCATGGTGACGCAACACATCCCTGTCGAACACCTCTTTCGACAGGAAACCACTCCGTGTACGCTCCGTTTATTCTGACACAAGCACTAGAACCCTCATAGAGAGACTTCAATGCTTGAATCAGATTACCGCTCACCCCATAGCTCATTCCTCACCACTCGATGATATGTATATATGTAACGCACAAAAGTATTTCGTATCTGTGTACGTTGACTATCTAAGAAAGTAGATTTTGGTGAGATATTTTAACATTACTCACTGACTAATTTATACGTTAGCAAATATCCATTGGATAAAACATTAAAAAGAAACATACCTTTTGCTGATTCTTCCTTTATTTACTTTGAAAACACAACAAAATATTTTTTATTAACCGACGTCTTATTTATAAATTCGTTTCTGTTTAAAAGCTGCACGAAATCACAGGTAATTACTGGATGTGCAGGGTTGCTAATGGACAAACTATCTTTCAGTCAGCCAAAGACGAATCAAAGTGTTTTTTTAACCTACTTGAATAAAGAATATTTTGATTTTGTTTTTTGATATGCTACCAAAATAGGGAAATAAAAAAGACTTACTTTTAACGTGGGTATCCATGTCTCCCGGCTGCCCAAATCTTCACTAACTCAAAACTATTCGTGATTAGAATTAAAATTTAACAAAGTGACTCTTTATGCGTGGTAGACGGACATTTTATATCCCTTTTTCCCACGGGATTGGAAAGTACGCGGTGACGCAATGTGATAAAGTTTTCCCTGAATTTTTATATATATGTCGGAGAATAAGAGAGAACGGAGAAGCTATAAAAAATTACAATTTCTTAAGTTTATAGTCTTCGATTTGCATTAGAACTTATAACGTCGGAAGTATATTATATCTGCGGTCTTTGTAGTCCTCTTTGATTTTAACAAAGTCAAAACTTGTACTGCTTCACATTCATTGGATTAGCTTGTAATTGAATCGTATACATGCGTGAACTGAGTTTGTCAGCTCGTTTTCAGTGCGAGTGTAATTTTTGTCGAGGATCCGAAGAAACTTTACTATTTTGACAGTAAATACTTCTCCCCGTAAGAAAAAAAATAGGTTAAATTACAAATAGAGAAATATTTAAAGTCTATCAAACTAAAATACGACCATAATTAATTAAAATAACAATATGACACCAATAGCTATCACCAATATCACGGAACACTGAAAAAATGTGCGCCAAACAGGCCCATGTGTATTCAGCATATGTGGCTGACAAACGTTAGTGTTTTAGCAAGTAAGCGCGCTATGGGCGTGTATTAATTATTCAATATATCATTATTTTTCACAGTGTGCTTGTCTATATCTATCAAATCGTATCGTTATAATATGATTCTAATACGAGTAAAAGTATATAAAATTATTTGTAGAATGCAATTAAAGTGTCCGTTTGTAATGTCAAGATTTTTTATTCGTTTAGGTAAAACCTGATATTTATACAAAAATGCTAATGTAGTCCAACAGAAACAAACAATAAGAAATGTGTATCTTTTTTGTCTAAGAATTTATATAATAAGCAATCTTATACATAAAATATATTGAAATTAAGTTACATTTTGTATGGAATGGTGTCACAAAGTCAAAGTCAAAATGTCTTTATTCAAGTTACGAGGGTTCCTTCGCGCCCTGGTCTGAGAAGAGCCCACAACAAACTCAGTTGGGTGTACGTTTTTTTATGTCATCATTACAATATATGTTTTAAATTTATTCTATATCAAGACGTATATAGAGCAATTCATTCACTCAAGCAATGATTTCTCTATTAGCTTTCTTTTGTAACAAGTCATTACACTTTAGATTGCCATATATAAGATTAAATAAGTCTATAAAAGAGTGATACATTTATTATTACGCATTTTACTATTACTTTCCGTACATAACGTTTACTCAAATAATTAGGTCAACGAGTTTTAAAGTGTTGAAATCCATGAGTGAATTTGTTCGAACTCAGTGAAATTGAATCGTTATAAAGATGGCAATGGACACTATGGCAGTTGAACTGCCGGACCTTAACACTCATACAAGACAACCACCTGCTGAAGAGACTGCTGAAGAAAGGTGAGTGGGTTCTTTCTAAACGTAAAGGTTATTGCTATTTTTAATATGTAACAATAACTATTACGTTATTATAGGTCCAATAAGTCATATTTTATCAAGTTATTTGTTAATGAGAAGTAATTTTTTCCATAGGCTACATATTTGTTATTTATATCACAGATTTAGTACCTATGTAGAGATACATTTTAAAAAAATCACATTTTTAAAACGTTTTATTAGCATTATTTACGCTCCATCCAACAACGTTACTGAACAAAAACCCAGCACTGTAACACAAAATTCCTTGTCAGCCCGGTTCAACGACCTTTAGCTGCTACGTAGCTAGAGGTCATTGACCCGAGTCAGACGTCGTCTGCTTTTAATTTTGTGTTTCATTGCTGGTTTCTTTTTAAATAAAGTAATACGATTTTTATGAAACTGCCGTTGCATTTAGCTGTACTAACACAATGAATCGTAAATAATGCTAATAAAACGTTTTAAAAAGGGTCGATTTTTTTTCATCAAAGGTTTCATTAGTATTATCGTCTATCTTCGTTTTCGGAAGCGGTCTCCTAACAACTTGTATATGAATAGACACAGCAACCCAACACGATCAGAGAGAGATCAGGCGCAGGACCGAGGCTTAACGCTCTCCGAGGCACGGGGGTGGTGCATACCGCCAACTTCCCAACTTCGGGCAAATTGACCCGTCTCATGTCTGTGGCCGAACATGCCAACCACTAGAGCAATAAGGCAGACGCGATTTATCTTAAAAGAACAAATCCATTTTTAAAGGTTAAAAATGATGTATGGAGAGCATAAATATTTTAAAAATATTAAGGGGGGGATTGCTTAAAAAAGGATGGGAAAAACTGGTCTAAAGAGTCCACCCTCTGCCTCTTACATGCCTCCTTCCGAATCCCCTCCACTCCCTTTTGCTCGCGAGCCATGTTCCAACGATTCCTTCCGCAAACGATATGGCCTACCTGCGAAATAAAACCTTAACTGAAATTTTGAAGTAGACATGTGAAGTTGGACAACAGGTTTAAATTTAATTTATCACTAGCTGTCCCCCGTATCACCTGCGCTGTTTCCTATCCCGTTTGAATATGGGGACACGTTCTAAGTGAAACAGACAATGGAAACTCGAAAACATATCCTTGTCTTAGTGAAGCGGTGCAGACTAATAAAAAAGGATTACAGAGTTTTTGTGGTCACAAACCAGTTGTCTCGCGCATTATTAACAAGTTGTGTATTACATATATCTGTATCATTACATGTTATATAACGAATTGCGTCTATCTATTCTTAAGCAACAAAATGAAAGAAAAGGATGATTTGTGTACACTAATTTTATTTCAAAGCTGCATTTTCACTGAACGACGTAGACTACATTACTTTCCCAAAAAAAAAAAAAAAAAGATCCCTAATAAAATGCATTAATGTAACCCAAGGTGTAAAACAAAAAATCTGTTATCGCGTGTGCTGGGAAAACTATTGATAATAGAACAAAAAAAAGTCCAACTACTGTAGTTATGCCACTATAGTTACTTTATATATTCTAAAATTAAAGACCGTTTTAATACCCGTAAAATACTTTTTAATTTAGTAAAATCGGACATTCCACTCAAAAGATATAACTAATTTAAAAATGTCAATCCGAAGAAAATTGTAGCGACCCATATAACTGGATCTACGACTGGTTAGATAGCTCATATTCCAAGGATACTGAAGATTTACTGGAGCGATTTAAAATTCTTTCATTACCTCCTTCAAATCAAGAAATTTTCAATACATGTAAAGTATTTTCAAATTTGCTAATGTCGGATTTAAAGAGTGTATTATTTATTTTACAAAATCCACAGCCCTCTTAAAACTAACATATAATTTAATTAAATTAACTTAAGGCCAATTAAGGATTTTACATTTGTTTATTGTACTAATAAGCGCCAGAGAGATTGCGCGTGGGTGTGAGTCTGTCTATGAAATGTGTGTGTGTGTGTGTGTGTGTGTGTGTCTGGAGTCAAATACAAGCTCCTTATTCACTATGTGTATTTAAGCTTTGTAATTAGAATTTTATTTTAACGAAAATAAATCTATAGTCCGACTTAGTAGACTTTCCACTGCCACGAGATCGGCATCTACACGGGTGAAATCAAGAGGCATTGGTAGTTGGATATAAACACAACGTAGAATCCTAGCCATGTAGCCACAATCAATATCGCTTGACCCAAATACCCGCGTGAGAATAGCTCTCCAGCACCATGGGGGGGTGATGTTACATTAATAGCTACGTCGCTACCAACTTTTACCCCGGCTCCACGTTATTTTTGCATCTAACCTAATAATTTTGTGTGATGAAACACTTATACAATATATTATAATAGAAGCAGACGATGTGGCCTAATTGCGAAATGAAATGATAGCTACAGCTGAATTTTTTAACGAGGCGGATTATAAATTTAACTTTATCACCTACACTTCCAACGCTCCTACAAATCATCGTTTTGTAGCATAAAATGAAATCGATGTCTTTTATCTTAGATCTTTTAAAATATCCAACGAATTTTAATCCAGCAATAGATTAAGTGATTAGTATAGAAAAGCCGAAAAATTCAAAGGTTTGCAATGTGATGTAACAAACACATTTGTGTGTATCAACGTGCTACGTGTTAGACTATAGATAGTGTTTTTTTTCCCGCTGGGAAATTCATTTAGGCGAACAGGTCAGGAGAGTGGGACTCGGCGAGGGAGACCTCGCAATACCCACTAAAACCCAGCGGAACCCTCTTCATCCGTAAGTGAGGCACCAGGTGTTCAACTTTCGCATTCGTCCCTGGTACCTCAGATGAGTCCAACTGACGATTCAAGGAGGTGGAAGGAGGCGCGCAAATACGCGCCACCTAGTATCCATGCATTCTCCCTCTCTCGCTCATGAGCTTCCTTAAGCGAGACCGCGGTCTCCCGGGAGGTGACGTTGAGGTCCGTAGTTGGCAAGCGGGTGAGTCCTCCCGGCCAATTCGATGCAGGAACTTTCCGAAGCATCCATGCCCGGTCAGAACCTGCACCAATCTATAGGAGAGCGATCCGTGCTCTCTAGAAAGCCATTGTTCTGGATGAGGTCGGATCGCCTCCACAATGGTCACCCTCGCTACTAGGGACCCGAAGCTCTCCTTCCATTTTTTGGACCACGGTCTGATCAGCCTGAATTCTGATCCTCCGAACCTCTTCGGCATCAGCCCACAGGCTCTGCGCTCTCGCCGCTACTCTATGTCGGTAGACGGCCGCAAGAACCTTAGCCCGCAGCTCCCACGGAGGATCGCCCGCCAAAAGAGTCGCCGCTGTCCAGGATACTATACGGTACCACCCTATTGTCCTGATCACTATTATCCTCTGTGCCTTATGCAAGCAGAGGATATTTCGTGCAGACTATAGATAGTTGGGTGACAACAAAAATGTTGGGGAGTTATTGAGTAATATAGTGGCAACACTTAAAAATACCAAAAACATTGTGGAATGTTACGCCATACGAGGTAACATTAACGAACGGAACAATTTTGTTAATGGAGTCTTTCGTGGAGTATTTTTAAAAGAAGTAGTGCTAAATTGTATAAATTCAAATAGTGAAGAGAATAAAAGTTGTTAGTTAATGTGAATTGGTATTTTAATAATATACCGAATTGTAGATCCAAAAAAAGAAGGCCTGGGATAATAAATGTTTATCTGTAAAGGATGTGTTATTTACCAAGCTATTTAACACAATACAGTATTTTTCTTTATCCAATTGAATACATTATATACGTTGTATATTTTATGTAGATTACAACTGCCCTTGACAGCGTTTCATTAAATTCTTACAAGACATCAGAAGTGTGGGCTAGTATTAGTATTGAGGAGGGATTCTGGTTCAAACAAATCCCTCCAGGTGCAATGGGCTGTATTGGGTTTCGATGCTTCGATCTTTAGATCTTTAGTTCTTACGGAATCGGGTCGTCAATATTCATAGGTCTTCAGTGATACAGCTCTTCCAGGTTTAATGCTTGAGTCATTCAGGTCTTCAGAGTTTGCTCTTCGTTGTCTGTATTCGTGCTCGAGTCTTCGGTTCTTCAATGTTCATGTTAGTTGTAGGATCTATTCCGATCAGGTGTCTAAGGTGAAATAAGACATGCAAACTCTGGGATAGGTCTTTTGTACATCTCCCACCTGACACGTACCTGTTGCCCTAACGAGCGGGATAGAGGGCAATCGCGGGTGCTGAGGGGGACCACCAACTCGATGTTCCTTTCGGCAGATGCAGGAGGGGGACCACCAACTCGATGTTCCCGTTGACAACAATTAGTGTAAAAAGAATAACTAAATATTTCTAACAAAGATAAGACTCATGCAAGAGGTGACATAGTTAATGTCGACTCATTTTACAAAACAATAAATATTCATCGTGCATTTATAAACTAAAGACCTTTCCTAATATTTGCTCCAGCAACACTGTTAATGTTTATTCATATTCGTGATTTATAATATTTAACGGTAACAGCACACTAACAGGTAAACACTTCGTCTAAACAATGTAAAGTACAATTTACATATGAAATAATATCCAAAGGCCTAACCCAAGCTATTTACGAAAGTGACAGTAATAGACTTTAACACTTGCAAGTGTTGAATATGTTATGCAAAATAATCAATGTAAATAATAATATATTACGGTGGGTGACGACAATTAGTGTCATATGTAATTAGATCTGCATAACATGCAAGTTGTGACCACCTTTGACAATAAAATAAAATGCTTGCTGACTTGCACAGAATAAAAATGGCGTAAAAATATCTATATTCGGCAAATGCGACTGACAAACGTTAGTGTTTGAACAAGCAAGCGCGTTAGGAGCGTATTATTCAATTCACTCTTATTTAATTTTGTCTTTATCTATCCCACTATTCTTTTTTTTCTATATCTATATAAACCAAATATGATTCTAATACAGAGTGAAACTACATAAAATTCGTTTATATATCGATAGTGACACCTAAGTGAATCTGTTCTTTTTTCCAGTGAACAATTTTCGATATGCGGGTTACTACGTGTTTCCTTTCCAGAGTCGATAGGTCGAAATTATGATACGATATAGAAGGTGTTAGGAGACTGCTTCCGACAACGAAGACAGATGATAGTACTAATAACACTTTTGATGATGGGATGGACAAAATCAATCACGATTAAGAAAAATCAAATCAAAAATATCTTTATTCAAGTAGGCAGGGATATTACAGCACTTTTGAATCGTCAAATTATATTTTTTTCCACACTCTAATTCTAATATAAGTCTGATGATGGTACTCAAGCACGGCTTAAAATCTAAAGTTACGAGGGTTGCTTCGCGCCCTGATCCGAGACGAACCCACAACAAACTCAGCCGGTTATTTTTTTTTTGTTACCATCATCATTACAATATCATATTAGTTTACTATATTTTAATAAAAATTAGAGCAATTCGTTCACTCCCAGGCGTTTCTATCGTCTAGGTAATCTTGCAACTTATAATACGATTTTTCTATCAACTTTCTTTTAACAAAGACTTTGAATTTATTAATTGACATCTTTAGAACGTCTTGTGGGAGTTTATTATAGAAACGTATACAGTTACCCTTAAATGAGTTGTTAATCTTATGCAGCCTACTAGAATTTATAACAAGTTTGTTTTGGTTTCGTAAGTTATATGATGTACATTCACTCTTTTTATTAAAAGAGTCAATGTTTTTATGTACATACAACAAGTTTTCTAATATATATACGCAGTGAACTGTCATTATGTTAACTGCCTTGAATTTGTTTCTTAGCGACTCTCTTGGACCCATATTGTAAATCGCACGAACGGCCCTTTTCTGCAGCACAAATATTGCATCTATATCAGCAGCATTACCCCAAAGTAGAATACCGTATGACATAATGCTGTGAAAATAGCTGAAATATACCAGTCTGGCAGTATCAACATCTGTCAGACGACGATCTTCATCTTTTCTCATCATATTTTCAAAACGTTTTATTAGCATTATTTACGCTCCATCATTTTAGTACAGTTAAATGAACATCAATACTGAACAAAAAACCAGCAATGAAGTACAAATTTCCGGGTTAGCCCGGTTCAACGACCTCTAGCTGTTATCTAGCTAGAGGTCGTTGACCGGGGACCGACGTCATCTGTTTTTGACTTTGTGTTTCATTGCTGGTTTTTTTTAGTATATTATTGTATTATTTGATACTTTCGTTTTATTTTGCTGTACCAAAATGATGAAGCGTATATAAAGTTTTTAAAACTTTTTAAACATATGAATATTTCTTAATCAGAATCTATTTTTTTCCGTCTTATCATCATGAAAGGTGTCATATATTATCATCTTTGTTTCGGGAGCAGTCTTCTAAAACCTTGTATATAATTGCCATCGTGGTATATATCCATAAATCGTAAGTTAATTATAAAATTAATGAATTGAACCTGTCTTACAATAAATTGTAAAGGAAATCAATTTGTAGCTATTTTTCAATTAAATCCAAAGGCAATGTCGTGACAGTCGTATTTGTCCAAACACGCTAACTATTGTTTAGTCTCGCTGTGCTGAAAATGTCAATTCTCATAACAGAGAGACAGTTATTATTAAAAGTTTTGTTTATTTAGTAGACGACCACTTTTACCTATTTTTTTACTTTTTTTCATTAATACTAAATTGAAAACTCTATTTTTCTTGGTCATCTTATCACACGTGCATTAATATCGCTGATTCTTTAAGATTGTTACGGAAGAAAAAATTAAGAAATTTGCGCTGGATAATTAGTGACGCCACTTTTGACAGTTTTTGGTTTAATCTTGACGGTGCCGCGTAAAAATGTTCCCTTTTCTCAAAGTACCCTACCATTTCCCTCGCGTGCATATACTCGCATACGCATCCGCCGTGACAAGTCGTGATTCGCCTACCGCAAAGAAATCCTCTCGTATCTTCGTCTTGAAGATATACTAACCACAAGGACTATCGAAGATGTGAGCTGCTGGCCGTGTAATGTTGTGATAGTGGTTTTCGCAACCACGCCCGTGCACAGCCCTACGTCGAGAAGTAGTAGGAGATCCCGACACTCCAGATACGTGCACACGATTCCTTTCCCCCTTCATCACTATCACCCCTTACGCGGACACCCCGCTAAATTTTTCTACTTTCTTCTTTCTAAACCGCTATACAGTCCACTCATCTCCATTTCAATCCGCCCCCGCGCTACATGGACGGTGGCATCCTCCTCTCCGCTGCCCCTCCAATAATAGTATATTACGCACCTAGGGCCGAAAGTATAACATCGCCGCCCGCGTAATAATTAATCAATACAAATTCTATGAGATAAAGTTAGATATCGAATCAATAGCAATTTCGAATGCAATCAAAAACGCAATAAATCTGCGAAATTTAATATAATAAGTTCTAATGAATCGTAATAATTATGTGAAGAACTGAATAACAAACTTTGATGACGCAGCAAAACAAATTGCCAAATATTTTGAGATATAAAGAAGCGCGCATGCGTCGGAATTTTGAGGCATGCGCAATAAATTACGCATTTATTTAATCGTACAGCAATGTGTTACCTTTGTCGAAAGCACTGTAATGTAAACCTTATGAAATAAATGTGTGTCCAATTAAATAGTCATAGTTAAGACAGAACAACTTCTGTCGGATCAGCTAGTAAAAAATAAGAGTAAGTAGCAGCGCATTAACATCTCACTGTTGGGCACAGGCCTCCTCACTCCGAGGAGCGAGGGTTTTTAGAGCATAGACCCACCACTCTGCTCCACTGCGGGTTGGCAGGCAGAATCCGACACAGCCGGAGCTGGACCTACGGCTTAACGTATTCTCCAAGGCCACGGGGGTGGAGCACACTACCAACTACGAACAAATATCGAGAAAATCTTAATATAAAACTCAATATTGACTTTTTTTAATTGGACCGACCCGTCTCGAACTCAGGACCTCATGTCTGTAGTCATACATGCTAACCACTAGACAAATGATGCAGTTTCACGTCAAAACCACGACAACGGCTTGAATTTGCTGGTAGATTTGCAGATTCTGGCAAATAACAAAATACCACTTCCTGTTTTCACTGGATTGAAACCTAGGGTTTCTGATGCAAATACTGGCGACATTGCGCCAGCGTGACATGTTAATCAAGTCTGCTTTATAACCAGTTGATATTGTGAAACATGCTCCATATAACACGATAATGCTTTTAGTACGCCAGTTATAGATGTAACGCAACAAGTAGGCATTATCTGACATGTTATTAACATAATCGACTTTGTATACACAGTGGCGCCTATATCCCAATATCTGGTGCAAATAAACCACTTATTTATTTATTGATTAGGAAGCCAACGTAGTTATGCAGGCCTAACATGTGCCCACTTGTGGCCGTTCAGACATCTGTAAGTAATATATTACTCAAAATTGACAAGGGATTTCTGACCCTTAGATGCGCATAAAAAACGCAGCACATGTGATTACATGATGCAACTTGCCATTGCCTTCCCGTCCCTCAGGACCGCGTTTTTTATATTTTCAAAGGCATTGTGTTTCGGAAGAAAACACAAGCAGGCAGTCACGTCTTGCACTCCGACCGATTAAGTGATTTAGATCCTCTAAGTTCGTTTTAAGTAGTAATTTATAAATAAAATTTTAAAACCGCCAAGTTCGCCGTCCAAATTTGACTACATTGTATACAATATAAAATGTAAGTTAACATAATATTAATTGAGAATATCTATATTGTATACCCCACTTACAGGCTTACTCAGCATGCACAATTTCGGACATTTTTATGGAAGCATACCTTAAAAATAAGAGGAACATCCCACTGTTGGCCACAGGCCTCTCCACTCCGAGGAGCGAGGGTTTTTAGAGCATAGACCCACCACGCTGCTCCACTGCGGATTGGCAGGCATAGTACACAAGTGTACTCTCTATGCCTTCACTCTCATAGTCCGATGTGACGGCAATCCGACACGACCGGAGAAAGATCAGGCGTAGGACCTACAGCTTAACGTGTTCTCTAAGGCCATAGGGGTGGAGCACACTACCATCTTCCCAACTACGAGCAAATATTGAGAAAATCTTAATAGAAAACTCAATATCTATTTCGAATTGGCCCGACCCGGGACTCGAAACCAGGACCTCATGTGTGTAGTCGAACATGCTAACCACTAGACCAATGAGGCAGTTATGTATTAGTATTGGCAGTTATTTTTGTTAGTATGGAAACATAATAATAATAACATATATAAATATTTATGAAATTAAATCTAAAGTTACACAACAATATAGAACCTAATGGGAAGAGTCATTAAATATATCAAGCTTAGTTGTTTAAAGAACATAAGTTAAGTAAATAGAAGAGTGTATATATACAGTGGAAACTGGATAAAAGGAAGTTCAAGGGACCATATTTTGCTTAAAGAGCTTTCGAACCCGAAATTCTACCTTAAATAGATAGATAGGGTATTCTTTATTGTACACCACAAATATGAAATACGTAATACATACATCTCCTTCTACTACTCTCTCGCTACTACTACTACTACTATCTTCTTCGCTTCTTATGAAAGGTTAAATGAGAATGAATCCCATTCAACCTTTCATAAAAGTTCCTCGGTTGTACTCTTGACCTGGCCCTTAATTAAAATGTCTTGGATTTGGTCCAGGAACGTTTGCCTTGGTCTTTCCCTTCCAACGTTTTCAATCGCTCTTGACTCAATCCTTTTCGTCAGTCTCCTTTAATTCATTCTCTCTACGTGCCCAAACCATCTAGGCGTACCTTTTTCAATTTTAGTCACTACATCTTCTTTTATACCACAAAGTTCTCTTATCACACTATTTCTTACTTTGTGATTCGGTTTCAATCCACTTATACTTATCCACCCTCTCATCTCTATGGCATTTATTTTACTTTAGTGCTTCTTCTGCCATACCCAACTTTCACTACCATACATGAGTGTTGGCACCAACACTCCTCCTGCAGCCAGTCTGGCTAATTTTAGATCCCAAGTATACAAATTCTAGTTGCTAGTAGAAGTATCGATAAGTTCCAATCCCAGATATACGAGTACGGGTTCAAATATGGATATCTTAGGATCCACAACGCTTATTAAGGCTTGTATGTCTCTCTTAAAAAGGTTTAGCTTATCGAGTTCTCGCTAATCCTGGTTTTATATATATATATATATATATATATATATGTGTGTGTGTGTGTGTGTGTCGGAGTGCACTAGTCTGTGAAACGCTAGCGCCATCTGTCTATCGGCGTGGGGAACAGTCAATAAGTGGCAGTCCGCCGAGTCTCTCGGCAGTTCTCGAGTGGCGCTTGGCCCGAGTGGTCGACTTTTTGAAACTGTCGCATTCCTAGCTATTATTGCTAATGAGTTTGTGTTCATTGATATCGGGAACATTGAGTGCTTGAACATTATAATCCGAGTTAATTAATTTGGAATAATAAATTATGGATCCCATTAATGTTGATTTCAGCGGAGAACCCTACGGCCCTACGCTTTATGCTCTCCTTCTCTCTTATTCTCCGACATATATATATTCAAAACTGATGATCTGTAGCTGAACCATCTGAATAATGACCTAGAAGTTATTTGGATCTATTGCTTTAACCCTAATCACTCTTGATGATTTATCTATATGGTACACCAGCAACTCTGTGGAAATAATTATTATATTTTGGAAAAAAACATGTATTTTTGTCATGAAATATGAATTTACTCTCATGTAAAATTACTTATATTGGATACTACAATAAGCAATCATGTGGTTTACCAGGACAAGTGTCACTAAATTGATTTGTTTATCGTATGCCCTCTTTATATGTCCTTTTCGAGTAGATCACACAGTCCCTCTTGGAGTCTTTTCTTGAAATGGCTGGCTTCAAGGCTCTCTGGACTCGCCCATCAATTCATCCACTAAAATTTTATATATGTCGGTGGGCAGATGTCTGTGGAACGCTCGCGCCATCTATCGGCGTGGGGCAGAGTCAATAGTGGCAGTCCGGCGGGAGTCTCTCGGTAGTTGTCGATTGGCGCTCGACCGGAGCGGTTTACTGTTGGAACTGTTGCGTTCCTAGCTATTATTGTTAATGACTTTATGTAAATTGATATCGGAATCATTAAGTGATTGAGCATTATAATCCGAGTTAATTAATAAAGTGTTTGATTGCACCAACACCACCACCACCCACAGTATAAAAAATTAAATTATGGATCCCATTAATGACGAAGTCGGCTTATTCTCCGATGTAAATATTAAGTCAGTTTACTGTATACAACTAATTGTACACAAGTTTTTTACCTGTCAGCTGACCCATATCTCATCAAAACAATGCTTTGTATAACTATTGTTTAGAAGAGTGATAAGGGTTAAAATTGTATCTTGTGAGCACACGCACTTGTGTGTGAATATGCTCATGTGCTAGACAGGTTTGTGTGTGTGCTTATTATATTAAAACATAATTTCAAGCCATGTTTGTTGTACGTAGTTATGACGTGAAAATCGGCGCCTGGCGAGGCGCCCGGCGTTAGGCGGGCGTGGTCCGTAAACATCTGCGTCCGTGAAAAACTGATGCGTATATTCAACCAGTGATATATCCCGAAATAAACACTTTACAGCGAAATACCAACAACAAACGGAACTGGATTCCAGCTCTTTAAAAAACTAACATAATTAGTCT
The DNA here is from genome assembly GCA_015832385.1 of Elymnias hypermnestra. Taxonomy (NCBI): domain Eukaryota; kingdom Metazoa; phylum Arthropoda; class Insecta; order Lepidoptera; family Nymphalidae; genus Elymnias; species Elymnias hypermnestra. Next base: position 3,754,446 of record JACTOM010000894.1, read on the forward strand.
TTTAAATGTGGTGCTGGAGGAAAATGCGTCGGATAGACAGAATTACATACCAACGCATTAATTCGTAAAGGACTCAATGTTCAACAACTAGGCTCTCCATTATCTGACTCAAAAAAATACTTGACTATATTGAAAAGCTCGTGATACTGGCAAAGTTAATGGCAAAAGCGTTGGTGCGATCAGATCTACGCCACATTAAAAACTTACGTCCACGACGTACAGGAGAAAATGATCGTAGGAGGTGATAGTCACGACCTTCAGACATGAGGCAATGGCACCAGGAGAATACTTTTTTTTTCAAGATTTTATATAAAACAATAGAAATTTTATATTCCCACTTATAAATAATCTCTCGAATATAATAAGACAGCCTTTCTGGGGGAATGGCGTATTTGTTTTGCTTGCAGAAGTCGTGGAGCTGGATTAGCAATTGACACAAACTTATATCTTTTCTTTAACCCAAGGTTATCTGGAAGAAACGCTTCTTAGCGATAAGATTAGAGACAAGCCGCTAAATACAAACTATTTGTGTGAGCAATCTAGTCTGTTCTTCAAAGCTCTGGACTTTTGTTTCATTCTAATAATGACAGATTTCATTTCACACGCCCCGAGGCGAATATAAAAAAAAAACACAATACCGCCTTTGTTTTAAATCCTAACAAACAACCTCCGTCGTACAACAAACGTGATGCGCATATGTTGCATTAATAATATCCATGATGTCAGCCTTTCAAATTAAAACCTCGAAACAGATGTTTAAAAAAAATAACAGCTTCGTAAAATAACAGTAATAAAGGACGTTGGTAAACAGCGAACAAATAATATACAATTGCTAACTTTATTCTTTGAAACTTCTGCATTTAATGTGGTATTATTTCTAGAGTCTTTCTGGGATTAATACGTAAGATAAGGAAGCTGAAGGAAGTAGTAAAAAGAGCAAAAAGAGAAGTAATGTCCATTTTCGACACCTTTATCTATACTTATTACTACAAAACACAATAAAAACGCGTTATAATTGTGTTTTGGTTCAACAACGTAAAAGAAATCATTTGTTTATTATTTTACATGGTAATAAGACAAGATTAAAACGACAAAATAATAATATTATACTTAATTTTGTCCTCATAATACGTACAGAAAAAATGAAGACCAGGGCCTTAGGATATATGGATAAATCGGTTCACTCGGAAATGTTATTATGCACAAATCCCGACTGATGGGTCAAGAGTGTGGGACCCAGCGAAAGAAAAGGCCTAACACCCATTAAAACCCTCTTCATCCATAAGTGTTTCCACCGGGGATTCAAACGGGGTGGTATTCGGATGATTCGGATTGGGGATTCACGGAGTATAATAAGCATTAATAGCAGCTGCCCTGAAAGAAGAGGAAAGCCGAGATAGATGAAACGTAACCATAACCATCTCTTATGAAGAAGGACTTCCAAAGACACGAACTTCAGCAATTAATAAAGCGACCCAGAATTTGGAACATATATGACATCTTTTGTAACGGCTATTCTACTTATTTACGTGCCGATTAAGATGAAAATGAACGTCACCCGAAAACAAAATGTTGGTAAACATTGATGATAGCTCAATCACCTGATTTATGAAATTAAGCCTCTGACTGGCATTTTGGGGCTTTTATTCTTGCACCAATTGAATTTTGTGGGGGTGCAGCTTTAGGTCTTTGTGCATAATGCGATGTAATGATGATCTATGTAAGTTTAAAGCGTTTGTGCATTTCCGAATTGAAAAGTTCAGGTCGTCACGAACATCAACTGGTTAACACTCTCTACGTTCTTGATGACCTAGATCATTATTTCAAACGTTTTAACCCAATGCCGAATGAGAGGAATGCTTGGCGCATTATTTGTGGGGCGAAAACCTCGGAATACTGCAGCATTTTCTACGCGCTACAGTCGCCGAATCACCCTTTTTCAACTCGCGGTCTGCTCCCGAGATACGCTTCATAGCGACTGAATTCCCATGAGCCAGGCTACCGATTGACATAACCCGCGCGTCTCGGATACGTTGCGTTTACGCAGTAAGCTAAATAAATATGAAATTTCTTTTGAGACTATATTACTAATTGACAACAAGGATAGCAAACAACACTTAAATAATTTCGACGCTGTGTAGAGTTTACGCTGTATTTATTTAATTGAAGGTGTTTGAGTCATATAAACCCAACGGTTCCATTAACTAACTCATATTTCATGCATGTGCACACTCATTGGAGTTCACAGCACGGCCTCTGACGTCACGTAACGCCGTGACCTTACGTTATTATTTTAGTATTGCCCGAAATAGATCAACGGAAATACTTTTCATTGCAATGAGACCAAATGTTTCAAGAAACCCACGTGTTGTGGGTTTTGGTGACGTATAGTGTCCAGGCACGCTTCTAAATCGCATTTCTTATGATATACTACTACTACCATCGTCTTTTCCCGCTATAATAGTTCGGCTTTTCTTATAATGGCTTCCAGCAGCCCTTATGTTCTTGTCACGTGGTAAACGTTCTATTACATTATCTTCTTTACTTTCATGGAGAAGCATTTTTAATATTGTCGTCTTCTGGCCTTCGAATTATGTGACCGTACCATCTCGGTCCCGATTCAGACGGTTTCGTCGTCGCTTTAACGTCCGTCGGGGACGTCCACTGCTGGTCGTCCAGTGCGGGGTCACCATTCCAGCACTTTCCGACCCCAACGTCCATCGGTTCGTCGGACTATGTGCCCCGCCCATTGCCACTTCAGGTTCGCGATTCGTAGGGCTATGTCGGTGACTTTGGTTCTGCTACGGATCTCCTCATTTCTGATTTGATCGCGTAGAGAAACTCCGAGCATAGCCCTCTCCATCGCACGCTGAGTGACTCTGAGCTTTCGAATAAGGCCCATAGTTAGCGACCACGTTTCCTATCCGTAGGTAAGCACTGGCAACACGCACTGTTCGAAGACTGTAGTCTTCAGGCACTGAGGGATATTGGACGAAGAAGTCTTCCGGAATTTCCCGAACGCTGCCCAAACGAGTTGGATTCGGCGGTTCACCTCTTTCTCGAAATCAGACAGTTTATTTGTAGTATAAAAAATAAAGATAATAGCGTAAAATAAGCTTATATTTAGTGTACATTATTGACTGATTAGGTCCTGCTGTTGGGGAAACCGTCATAGAAAAGAGAGAGAAGGCAGACGGTGTTTATAAAGAAATAGGCTTACATGTATTACAAATACATGTCTCACTTATAGATTTCGATAAATATAGATTGTTTGGATCATGTAGTGATCAAAACAGTACATGACCTATGTTTGAAGGTGGAAATGCTCTGGCACTGGTGAAATAGCATGTTCCACAAGCACTTTTTCCATGTTTTTACACTAACTGTGAATGATTTTTGGTAGAGTTTTGTTTTACAGTCATTGCATTTTGATGTACTCCTTGCTTATCTTCTCTTTTAGCGTCACACTAGTAAACCCCCTAAGCATGCGAGACCAAAACTTCTACCTTTGGATTTTGTTTTATTTGTAAGACAGCAGTAAGTGATCGCCATTCGATCCAAGCTACTGACACTTTCTGAGCTGTGTCCAAGTCAATTGTACTCTCATCAGATATTTGGGACCCAAAGTATTTAAATGAGTCAACTTGCGATAATTTAACATTATCTTTGATTAGATGTTCTTTGTCTGAAGTAGTTTTATGCACACGATTTTCCGACGCACTACGAAATTATTTTTCATGTTTTGTCGTCAGATTTTCGTTTACATGACTAAGTACTTTAAAAGTATTTTCTATTATCATCATGATTACACGCCATTGATTAATAAATTTTAGTTTCTTCTTAGAATTCATTGTAAATGTTGTATTAGTAATTAAAATTACTCATCAAATGAGTAATTACGTATGTATTTTCTTCATGATGAGCTGTGTTTATTTTGTTTTAGTTTTATCAATATACTAGAGTGTAAATACATTGAGAAGCATGAGTGGATTAAAACTGAGTGACAGAGTAAGAAATAGTGTGATAAGAGAACGTTGTGGTATATTAGAAGATATAGTGACTAAAATTGAGAAAGGTATGCCTNCACATCGAGCTATAAACGTGTATGTTAGATTAATTATAGAATTCTATAACAAAATTGTTAGAACCAAGTCTCATTACAATCTACAAGTGTCACTCAAACAGCATTTAACATATTATCACGAGACAGAATTGCTGAATTCGTTGATTGTACTTGTAATTAATTGGTATAATGTCGTGTGAATCTATATGATATCATACGTATTCAGTATTCGATACAATATATTTAAAGGCTGTATTTTATACAAACTCGTGCACTTTTGCCCTATACAATGTCTGGAAGATATTGCAGCAATCAATACCAGCAAGAACACCCTCTTTTCATGCTCCAAGCTTCAGTATTTTGTGTAGAATCAAATGCCTGTCTAATGTAGCCTTCAATACTAAACATTGCATTTTGAAAAAAAAAAAACGTTCGTTGTTATTTACACATACTTTTAAAAATGGCATTGACCCGTTTTTCAACGCCAATGTTAAAGCAGAAGGTATTCGCAGTGTATTGAACGTCATGGGAGGAATATTTATTACACCGTAATCCGATTCGAAGCCGCGTTTCATTGATTCTCAACCTTGACCTGAAAGCAGTGTTTCTTTACACGATATTATCTACCCCACTTATCACTACCGCTGAAAGTTTGAGAAGCCGTATACACAAGTGCTCGTAAGGTCAGCCTGGAAATAAAAACAGTATTACTCAAGACGCTATTGATAAAGAGCTATAAATCCAAAGGATCATAAAGATCCACCCTGGTAAATCAAAACCCGTAGGTTATATACGTAAACAAATGTAACAGAACCACTAAATGCCTTTAGGCATCCCGATCAGATCTAATTGGGAGTGTGGGACTAATTGGCATGCCAGGATAACCACTAAAACCCAGCGATATCTTCCCCATTCTTTAGTGGAGTACCATAACATCGGTAAAAATAACCTAATCTGGAACTTTCTTAGGTGCTTCTTAATTGGATACTTGGACATCTTCCTATCTAGACATCATAGACATCATTTTAATGCCTGGTAATCTGTTTTCCCCGAAATCATACAAGCTGGTTCCCGCCGGTTACGCTAGCAGGTCCATCGAAGTCAGTCCAGTATTTTGTCCAATCCGGATTTTGGACCCTCTAACGGAAGTCTCTTCTTGTATTAAGGAATAGGAGGGGGCAGGAGTAGCTCAAACCCGCAGCTTCTGCCTACAACCTCCTGTGCCATAGAAAAGGAGCATCCAGAGCACCCTCTGCCTCTTATTTGTCTCCTACTGCGAAATATAAGTCTGCCTCCACTTCCTTTCACCTAGAGCTTTGCTCCAGTTATGCCCTCCAGCGAAAGGCATACGACATTAAAAGGTGATTTTTACTATGGTGTGCTGCACAATATATGCACTACTCTCTAAAGTTGTACTGGTTTTAAGCTTTCTACATTATACAGGTGGTTTGGATGCCCAACGCCTTGCTCTAATAGTCCAAAGCTTTGCTGTACTAAAATGAATAGTACATTTCTGTGTAGCAAGACATTGTGATGAGTTTTAAACAACAATGACACACATCTAAATTGTATACGGTTCTTTTAGGAACTTCTATCGCTGGATTTACTCTTTAACGTCTCACTGCTGGGCATAGATGTCCTGACTCATAGGAGAGAGGGTTATTAGACCATTGACTTAGTACGCTGCTGCCCATTATCGGTCTGTGGTATTTAGGTCAGCTATATAGAATGGTTACACCGCCATTTGTCGGTCGCCAGAGCCTCGTCGGTAGGAGCAGGGTGCACCGCGTGCAGGTGAGGTTGGCGTTTGGAGAAACTGACTGGGACGCGTTTCCCCCTTATACCCCATACATATAAAGAGGGTCGCCGGTAGCCGCTGGAGCCAGGCGGCGCAAGATCGGGCCTTGTGGACGTCATTACGTGAGGCCTATGTCCAGCAGGGGACATCCATCGGTTGAAGCGACGACGACGACGACGACAGTCTCATACTCAGATGGGACAGCAATTCGCGTATGAGAGTGAAGGTATACAGATACCGACATGTCTAGAGTGAGATCAGATCACTCGAATCATCTATGGTCAACGTTAATAGATTTGACTTCCAGTCTGTTTCTTCCAGAGTACTAATTCTGAACAGATAAAATCGCAGACATCCTCTAGCCCAATAATATATTTTAACAATATTTTTATTTGTTTGCAAATTAAAACTGTACAATCAGTTGACACTTCAGTCACGCCACTTTGCCAATTTTTACTGGATTCACAAACTACCTTATTGCGGAGGACAAAATCCAAGGTCACAACAGAACATACCAGTCATTACAACGACGTTTTACATTAAATGATTTATCACAGACGCTACAAGCTAATAAATGTTTTATCGTCAATTAATAAGACATATATTTGCATACGGATGTTCTCGAACGGTATCTGGCGTTTGTTTGCGAGACTCATGAAACACGACAGTGAATAAATACTCATTAAAATATTTAATTACTCGGAGAGATTCGGCATGCAAATGTTTAACAAACGTGCTGCCATTTTAAATATAATCTAAGCGAGTGTTTAATATCCGCATTTTATGAATTAGAAGGTCAGAGGTGGGGACTTTAAATTTGGCATAGTTACTCCAGTCTCAACGTAGAAGAACGCGTCTGTGTCCAGTAGTAATCATTTCAAAACGCTCTCCGTAGACTACTTCAAGAGAGCCGTCAGTCACCCCAACCCTCTCATCAGAAATGCCGCCTCTTATAGGATTAGGCTAAACATCCCGCCTAGGAAGAGGCGGCCCAAACACGTCCGTGACGACCCAGACGACCAGATTACTATTGACAATGCCCCGTACACAAACACACACACAGCGTCTTCGCCGGCGAAGACGAGGTCCCCGCTATCTGACGCATCCCGGCCGCGGCCACCAGTCGCGGACCCATGGGCGTCAAGATTAAGCACCTGTCCGATTGTCTTTTTCAGCAGCAGCAAACGTTGCTCTAAGCCTAGGTCCGAGCCTCGCAGGAGGCGCCCTTAGAGCAACGTTTTCCCCCGACGCAGCAGGGCCCTTCTACGGGCCCACCCCTCGGCAGAGCTTCTGCGCTCGCCACCCCTCTCGGTTACGCTGTAAAAGCCAGTAGGGCTAACAGCAACTACACACATCGAAAAAAAAAAGTGCCCAGTAGTGGGACATTAATAAGCTACTGCTACCTGCTACATACCACGGAATCAGGATATAAAAGCGAAAAAGGATCACTCACTTAACAAGAGATTTCCAAAGCTATTCTCAATGATTGAATTCGACTCAGTTATTCTTTTCTTAATGTAGACGCTCGCTGAGAACATATTTCTCCATATTCCAACGGCTTCTGGATATATTTCATAGTAAATATTATAGTAAGTAAGGTAGGTAAGTAGCAGCCCATTAACGTCCCACTGTTGGACACAGGCCTCTTCACTCATAAGAGAGAGGGTTTGTAGAGCATAGCCACCCACCACGCTGCTTCACTGGGGATTGGCAGGCATAGTACACAAGTGCACTCTCTATTCATTGTCATAGTACGATGTGACGGGAATCCGATACGACCGGAGAAAGGCGCAGGACTCCAAGGCAAGGGGGTGGATCACACCGCTAGCTTCCCAACTTTGGGCAAATATTGAGATAATCTTAATAGAAAAATCAATATCGATTCCGAATTGGCCCGACCCAGGACTCGAACCCAGGACCTCATGTCTGTAGTCGAACATGCTAACCACTAGACCAATGGGGCAGTAATATATCATATTATAGTAAAATAGCGAAATACGAAATTATAATAAATTTGACACTGTTTTTTAGTACAACAGAAACGGAAACCATTTTCCGGACTCTTCCTATGTTTATGTCTATACTTGTGTCTCTTTGATAAAAATTTGTTTATTTGTCAACAGATACGAACGTCTTCTTCGTCGAGCCCGCAGCGAAGACCTCAGCGAAGTATCCGGAATCGGCTGCCTCTATCAAAGTGGCGTAGACCGTCTCGGAAGACCTGTCGTGGTCTTCATTGGCAAATGGTTCCCCATCTCCGACATAGATTTAGATAAGGTCAGTGTTTAATTAAACAATAAATGCATATTCTCCTAATCTATTATAAAATAGCTAAGTTCTTTGAACACCGTACGATGAAACACGTAAAGGATGACTCACTGCATTTTCAACGCGAACAAACTGTACATCAGCTCGCAAGGGATCCTTAGTATTGCCTGTTGTTGTATATGATTTGTTTAAAGTGATATATGAGGATTTACTTATAGAGAATATTGACTACTTGTTATTAAGTTTGAATAATATAAAATTCAAATCATTTATTTGCCAATTGTGTACGCACAGCTGTTAACTTACAATGAGCAAGTCAATCCACCAAAGCATGTAATACAGATACATAAATTTCCACTGATAGTTGAAACTTATTCTTGATTAAAATAATATCTTTATCTCACTGGAAGGTTCGCTTTTCGGGCCATGTATGCAGGAGAAAAGTGCCTCGTTCTTTCCCGGTTAGATTGCTCACTTTTCTCCTCGAAAGCCCTATTTTTCTCTAAACTTTTAATTATGGATTGAAAAGTTAACTCCCTAATGAGAAAATAGTCGTATAATCACCACGGGAGAAAAATAGGGCATTCTAAACCGCCATTGTCAAAGTTTTATAAAGCTTCCTAGACAAGAAAGCCATATTTTTATGTAAATTGTTAATTACTGTTTGAAAACTCAACTCGAAGGTCGAATATTTCATCTCAAAGAGAAAATAGTTGTATACACACCACGGGAGAAAAATAGAGCATTCTAAACCGCAAGTTTCAAAGCTTCCCGGACAAGAAAACACTATTATTCTCATTTTTCAAAATTATTGATTAAAAAGTCAACTCAAAGGTCGTACTTTTCATTTCTAATGAGAAAATAGTCGTATGCACACTACGGGGGAAAAATCGAACATTCTCACCCGAGATTTTTAACGTTTGATAAAGCTTCCCAGGCGAAAAAGCTCTATTGTTCTTTAAATTTTTAATTATGATTGAAAAGCCAACTGGGAGGTCGTATTTTTCATCTCTAATTGTAGTATACACACTACGGGGCAAAAATAGGACATTCTCACCCGAGATTTTCAAAGCTTATAAAGCTTCCCAGGCGGAAAAGCTCTATTTTTCTTTTAATTTTTAATCATGATTGAAAAGCCAACTGGGAGGTCGTATTTTTTATCTCTAATTGTAGTATACACACTACGGGGGAAAAATCGAACATTCTCACCCGAGATTTTAACCGTTTGATAAAGCTTCCCAGGCGAAAAAGCTCTATTGTTCTTTAAATTTTTAATTATGATTAAAAAGTGAACTTGACGTCGAACTTTGCATCCCTAATGAGAAAATAGTCGTATATGTATCACGAGAATGAAAATAGGACATTCTTACCCGCGATTTTCAAAGCTTATAAAGCTTCTCAGGCAAAAAAGCTCTATTTTTCTATAAATTTTTAATTATGATTGAAAAGCCAACTGGGAGGTCGTATTTTTCATCTCTAATTGTAGTATACACACCACGGGTAAAAAACAGGACATTTTCACCCGGCATTGTCAAAGTTTAATAAAACTTTTTAGACGAGAAAGTTCTATTTTTATCTATATTGTTCATTACTTTTTGAAAAGTCAACTCGAAGAGGTTAAACTTTTCATCCCAGAATAAGAAAAGGTTTGGACAATATTAGGGCATCCTCCCCCAGGATTTTCAAAGCTTGACAATGTCTTTTCTGTCGTCGCTTCAACCGATGGACAACCACCCCTTGTCCCTCTGGGTTCCATTGATGGAGAAGTCAACTCGAAGAGGTCAATTTTTTTTTCCAGAGTGAGAAAACGTCTTACACCCAAGACGGGAGAAAAATAGGGCATCCACCTGCGATTTTTAAAGCTTCCCGGGCGAGAATGATTTGCTTTTCTCTCTAGATACGTGATATACTATTTTTAAACGCGGTTACCTCCGTCTTGCAGGCGTTGTTGTATCTAATAAAGCTGCTGGACCCTATCGTGCGTGGTGACTACGTGATCGCATACTTCCACACGCTGGCTTCTTCCAACAACCACCCGCCCTTCTCCTGGCTGAAGGAGGTCTACACCGTGCTGCCTTACAAGTAAATATACCTTTATATCTTAATATCTGTTTAGAATAATTGTGAATTTACATATATACCAAATAATCCGTGTAATATAAGCTAGTTAATTCGTCTATTTCACATAACATATAGTGAGTAAACCTTAAACGATAGACATATGCTATGCTGGACTTTTTTTTACAACATTTCAAGGGGAATAATTCCGTCATACATGATAAAGTCGTAACTTTAACCGTTTATGTAGCGCATGCAAAAGATGCTCCGCTCTTATTTGTCGTGAGGTAATGTTATATAGGTCGTGGCCTTCCTCGAAAAATGCAACACTAAAAGACGTTTTATTTAAAACTTCTAGTTCCTGAGATTAACGCGTTCAATCAAACAAACATTGACCTTTATATCAGTAGAATAGATCTTGAAAAAAACCTTATACTATTTCATTCATTCATTGTAAAAAAATCATAATTACATTAAGCTTGTTTGTTTAATTTAATTTCTGTTAACCTTTTTCACTCGAACGGCGACGATATGTCGACATGGTGAATTCGCCAGTGACTCAATCGGCGACGATATGTCGACATTGTGAATTCGGCGGTGAATCAAACGGCGACGATATGTCGACATGGTGAATTCGGCGGTGAATCAATCGGCGACGATATGTCGACATGGTGAATTCGGCAGTGAATCAATCGGCGACGATATGTCGACATGGTGAATTCGCCAGTGACTCAATCGGCGACGATATGTCGACATGGTGAATTCGGCGGTGAATCAAACGGCGACGATACGTCGACATGGTTAATTCGCCAGTGACTCGATCGGCGACGACATGTCGACATGGTTAATTCGCCAGTGACTCTATCGGCGACGATATGTCGACATGGTTAATTCGCCAGTGAATCAAACGGCGACAAATTGTCGACATGGTTAATTCGCCAGTGAATCAAACGGCGACGATATGTCGACATGGTGAATTCGCCAGTGACTCGAACGGCGACGATATGTCGACATGGTGAATTCGCCAGTGACTCGAAAAAATGGCTATAATATGTCGATTTTTCTATCAAACTACCAATTTTCTACCAAACACTTGTCGATTGGTTATTTCCATTTCCTGATATTTTTCTAAAATAATTGCAAAAAAGTACGCTCTAGGTACGGGTTAAAATGGAATGAAACGGGGTAAAGACCAATATACTATGTGTATATAACCGGTTTAAAGATTCATCGAGATTTTATAATAAATAAGGACACGTTTCCGATTATTAACGATTCATTTATATTCATAAATACACAATGTTGTTACATATTACATTGTTACTCATCTCGTGACGTCCTCGTCCGTTGTGACTCAACGTCCTTATTAAAGATTTGCTTTTTGCGTGCAATACGTTCGCGTTAATAGTTGTTTTAATATTCAAAATCTACACTCTACCCTCAATCCCTCCCCCCACCCATTATTACTCGGATTTAAAATACCTCTAATTACTAGTGCAGTGATATAATGAAGAATGTAAATAACTATATCAATACCTAAAGGCGGTCTTATTTTCGATTTGATAGAGGTTTTTCATCTGGACCTATAATTATTTTATTTGAAATATATAACTACTAGATTCTTTATATATTACCTGATAAAGTTATTTGATGCAATAGTATATTACGCACCGAGGGCTGAAAGTATGACATTGCCTCCCGCATGATAAAATAAATACATAAAATATTTTTAATAAATAAAAGAATATAAGTTTCAATCCATCGTAAGAAATGAATATAAATTTTGATGACTCAGTAAAACAAATTGCCAAATTTTTTTTTTTAAATTGAAGACAACGTGGCACTTTCGTCACTCAAAATAGGGCCGAAAGTATGAACTTTCGATATATTTAAAATAAAATCGTTACAGTAATTTATATATACAAAAGGGTTGTTATTTTGTTTTTGAGAGTGAAACTTCTTAAGGCGCATGAGGGTAAAATATTTTCTGGTGAAACGCGTGATTAGGACGCGTCACGAAGATGTGCAGCGATTTTTATGCTAATTCGTTTGAATGTTCTGTAATTTTATTACAAATAACATGTGGCATTTTAATTTGCCGCTTATCATTTAACATAGTATTTTTCATAAAATATAATTTCTAAGACTTCCCATTGGTTTAGTGGGTAGCATGTTCGACTACAGACATGAGGTCCTGGGTTGATCAATATTGAGTTTTCTATTAAGATCTTCTCAATATTTGCCCGAAGTTGGGAAGTTGGCAGTGTGATCCACCCCCGGGCCGGTCGTGTCGGATCCCCGTTACATCAGACTATGAGAGTGAAGGAATAGAGAGTGAATTTGTGTACCATACCTGCTAATCCTATGCCCAGCAGTGGGACGTTAATGGGCTGCTACTTACCATACCTTACAAATTCGTCGGTTTAGAGTACTCTTGTCTTGGGCCCAATTTAAAATGTCCTGGATTTGATCCAGGAACGTTCGCCTTGGTCTTCTCCTTCCAACCATCGCATTCACTCACGGCATGTCCTTATTATAATATCTTGACGCAAGTATATAAAATCAATCTACTTGCTGCCTATGGTTCATCTCTAGAACAAAGAGGACAAATGATATGCCCTCTATACATTAAAAATTGAATTGCCGTAATTGGGAAATGACGGCATCTCTTTTCGTCCAATATCCCTCAATGCCTGAAGACAAAGCTCTTCGAACAGTGCGTGTTGCCAGTGATGACCTACGGCTCCGAAATGTGGTCGCTGACTATGGGCCTTATACGAAAGTTCAGAGTCACTCAGCGTGCGATGGAAAGGGCTATGCTTGGAGTTTCTCTACGTGATCAAATCAGAAATGAGGAGATCCGTAGCAGAACTAAAGTCACCGACATAGCCTTACGAATCGCGAACCTGAAGTGGCAATGGGCGGGCCACATAGTCCGACGGACCGATGGACGTTGGGGCCCGAAGGTGCTGGAGTGGCGACCCCGCACCGGGCGGCGCAGTGTAGGTAGACCCCCCACAAGGTGGACCGATGACATAAAGAGGGTCGCCGGTAGCCGCTGGAGCCAGGCGGCGCAAGATCGGGCCTTGTGGGTATCATTTCGTGAGACCTATGTCCAGCAGTGGACGTCCATCGGTTGAAGCGACGA
>JACTOM010000894.1:3770464-3805965 GCA_015832385.1 Elymnias hypermnestra
GGAGAGAGATCAGGCGCAGGACCGACGGCTTAACGTGCTCTCCGAGGCACGGGGGTGAATCACACCGCCAACTTCCCAACTTCGGGCAAATATTGAGAAAATCTTAATAGAAAACTCAATATCGATTTCGAACTGGCCCGACCCGGGACTCGAACCCAGGACCTTATGTCTGTAGTCGAACATGCTAACCACTAGACCAATGAGGCAGTTTGCATTTATTATATTAGCAAGGATTATTCTGATTTCTCAATTCTTTTTAACTACTCTTTCAGATATAAGAAGAATTTGAAAGCATTCTACATCGTGCACCCGACGTTTTGGACAAAAGTGAGTGATTTTGTTTTTATATATAAATCTTTATCTATTTATTATTTAATTGTAATCAACAGCTTTACATACACAAATACATATACTGTTTGAAATAATATACAGAATAAGGCCACATTGAGAATAATAAAAAGAAGAATACAATATAAATGAAAGTATAATAATATATGTCGGAGAATAACAGAGAACGGAGAAGGAGAAGCATAAAGCACAGGGGCGTAGGGTTCTCCGCCGACATCGTTATTAATTAGATCCATTATTTAATTTCTTATTCTGTGGGCGTTCATGGGTATTGTTGGTGCAATCAAACACTGTATTAATTAACTCGGTTTATAATGTTCAATCACTTAATGTTCCCGATATCAATTTACACAAACTCATTAACACTAATAGCTAGGAACGCGACAGTTTCAATAGTCGACCACTCCAGCCGACCGCCGCTCGAGAACTGCCGTGAGACGGGCCGGACTGCCACTTATTGACTCTTTCCCCACGCCGATACAAAGATGGCGCCAGCGTCCCACATACTATTACAGACGGACTAGCGATCCATAGACTCTTGCACTCCGACATATATAATTAAAAATTCACAACTGAAAGGCGTGTGTGTGATGTGTGTGTTTGTGGTGATGTGTGTGTAGGCGTGTTTGTGTGTTTCAATGTATTTTAATGCTTGTGCTTGTATTTCCTTTGATTCCAACTTCAAGTTGAAATGATGACCGGCAATGTTTTTCCTTTAGGCGTATTTTTTTTTTAAATAAAATATCTCATTGAAAAAATTACATTTATAATTAGGAATATGAGCAAATGTTATAAATAAACCACTTTTGTAATTCACATGTGGGTTGATTCTGTACCCTGTAAGCGACTTCTTTAAATAAGTAGCAGTCCATTAACGTCCCACTGCTGGACACAGGCCTCCTCACTCCAAGGAGTGAAGGTTTTTAGAGCATAGACCCACCACGCTACTCCACTGCGGATTGGCAGACATATAGTACTGAGGCACTAGTGCACTCTCTATTCCTTCACTCTCATAGTCCGATGTGGCCGACCGACGGCTTAACATGCTCTCCGAGGCACGGAGGTGGATTACACCGCCAACTTCCCAATTTCGGGCAAATATTGAGAGTTGTGTATTATAATTTACATGATATTGTAACATATGTTCTTGATATTCCCAGATGATGACATGGTGGTTCACGACATTCATGGCTCCAGCCATCAAGGCCAAGGTTCACACGCTGCCAGGAGTGGAGTTCCTCTACTCAGTCATGGCACGCGACCAACTCGAAGTGCCCGCTTTTGTTACCGAGTATGACATGACGGTAAGTGGGACATGACGTAATGATGACTTGTTTACTACGTCACACCTACGTCATATTTACTTACATAGCATTATGTAAGTCTTACATTAAGAATAGGGATTGCGAATACTTCGAACTTACGAATTATTCGTTTCGAATCGAATAATCGATCGATCGGAAGAGAATGAAATAACGGAAATTATATACAACATTTGAATTGCTACAAATTTTTGTTTAGAAATAATTATTACGATACTGATAAACTTTCAGCCGAAGTGAGTCTAATATTTCGATACACGATTTAAATAATTGAAATTAAAACAATTGAAAATACAGAGATATTTCCTTAATTCGCGAATTATTCGATATTTTTCGAATTATTCGAATAATCGATTCGAAATTTGAATTGCATACTGATAATCGATTCGATTCGAACGATATTCGCACGCCCCTAGTTAAGAACTAATGCGTCATGTGTGACACATATCTTACATAAATATAGCACAACATCACTGTGACGTCATATTGACGTAAACCTGGTAAGGACAAAATGTTTAATACCTCTTATCAGTTAAGCGCATCATCTTACATTCTAAAAGCTAATGTTGTTTTTTGTGTATACATTTAACAACTTATTTATTAGTTGAAAGAAAGAAAGAAACTATATTTATTTATACATTATGCCACACATCACAATATATTTTAGTACATTTTACAATATGCCCTGCAATGTGTGGCATAACCTAGAAAATGGACCCAGTCTCTAGACCATGCAGCGCTGAATTTCAGCTGGAACCCTAGTCCAGTTACAGGACCTGATAAAAATGTTGCACGGGAATCCGACACGACCGGAGAGATATCAGGCGCAGGACCGACGGCTTAACGTGCTCTCTGAGGCACGGGGGTGGATCACACCGCCAACTTCCCAACTTTGGGCAAATATTGAGAAAATCTTAATAGAAAACTCAATATCTATTTCGAATTGGCCCGACCCCGGGACTCGAACCAAGGACTTCATGTCTGTAGTCGAACATGCTAACCAGTAGACCAATGAGGCAGTTAATAATATATACTAATTAAATATAATAATAATTACACTAAAGACTGTATTATATATGTCGGAGAATAAGAAAGAGAACTCAGATTATAATGTCAAATCCCTTAATGAGTTTAGCTAGGAACGTGACAGTTTCAATAGTCGACCGCTCTGGCGGAACGTCATCCGAGAACTACCGTGAGACGCGCGCCGGATTGTCACTATTGACTCTGTCCCACGCCGATAGACAAATGGCGTCAGCGTTCCACAGACTACCGCACTCCGACATATATATATTGTCACATACATATTCATAAACATATTTAATATATACACATTAATACTAGGATATCTGGCTTATAGAAAAGAAAGCCCTGACACGTGGTGTGTTGTGTAACAGTTGCTGATTTGTTTAAATTACAAAATGGCAATATGCTCTGTCGGGTTTGTTATAATAGTAGTCGAGTATTAATTTTGTGGGAGAAATTGTAATTTTTAATTCCAACTTTCAGATAAATGGACTGCATTACTTCCAGCCGGACACCAACAACACGTAGGCAACATCACGCCGCGCCGCCATCTTGCACTCTATTCTCTATGTCTCTTTCTTTTAACATTAAAATGTAATCTGTGGTCTACTAAGGCTTTATGTTCTTTCGCTGGTATTGTAATTGGACATTACTTTAATTGTTGTCAACGGTGTCAATTTTGATGTAGCATTCTCTAAACTAAATTTCTGATCGATTTCGTTTGACAGTTTCTATCAATCCAGCTGTGGTTTTGACTTGGAGTCTCTCAATTTTATATTTCTTTTTTAAAGTTCTGTGATGTTTCGCCAGCCATTTTCATACAACCTGAGGTTTGGGTTTGGAGTCCCTCATTCTTAAATCTCCGGTTTAATGGGCTATGATTATTTGCCAGCATTTTTGTAACGAGTCAAATTATAGGCTTGTGACTCCAGTCGAGCTACAGTTACAGTTGCTGACTGGCTTTTAACTGTACCTTAACAGCTCTTTCCTAATCACCTGAGATATGGGTTTCCTTTATGATGGTATTCAGTCAGTGACTGCAGCCTAACCATGAGCTACAGTTATTCATCATCTATAACTTTTTCCACTTTTTAACTATGTCTCATTTTACCAGGTTTAAAGACCTGAGATGTATGGTACTCTCATTGACTAAATATGAGGTGCAGTCCGCTGATTGGGTACTTTGCTAAGCTAATTTTAGTTTTGAGAAACCTCAACAGAATTGACACCATATAAAGCGAGATGTCTGAATGGTCAGCTTTAATTGTTACATTTTTTTAGGAATTGACGATGAAGGCAATAATTGAGCTCATTAATTAGTTAATTGTGTACGGTTATTACGGCACGGCCTACGTTAATAAGGGGCTTTTCAAGTATTACGTGAGCACTATGGGTGGGGGTGGGGGGGGGTCTTAGTTTTGCTTATTTTGGATGACATGGGGGACAGGGAGTCTAGATGATGATTACGTCATCGGGAGGGAGTAATTGATTTGCTTACTTTTGCTGACAAGTGGGATGTGGGGGTAAATAATTGTAATTAATCTGCTTGCGTAATATTTTAACAGCTCCCAAAACGCATGTGACTGATTTCACATGATCCAACCCACAACTAGTCCAAGAGAGTTAAATTTCAATTATATGATAGCAATATTAAAGTCGTGTAGCCAAGTTCTGAGCTAAATGTGAAATCGGTCACTCGCAGTCCTTATATATGGCAAATAAAAAAAAATACAGGCATCGCTTTACTATCGTAAGGCAAGTTGTGTTTGAATAAATGGCGGCGTGTGATAGGCTGTAATATTGCTAGGTTGTTAAGGGAGTGCACTTCTATACAACTTGATGAAGTTTTATTAAACGACATATCAATTAGATTACTTATAATCGGGTGAAATAGCTAACATTACTACAATTCCATGACGTCACAAAACTTTTGATTGGTGTTTTGAAATACAACGTCAATCTAAAATTTGGAGTTTTGAATTTCAATGTCAATCTAAAATGTGACCTTTGGTGTTTTGAAATACAATGTCAATCTAAAATTTGGTGTTTTGAATTTCAATGTCAATCTAAAATTTGGTGTTTTGAAATTCAATGACAATCCAGATATGACATTTGGTGTTTTGAAATACAATGTCAATCTAAAATTTGGTATTTTGAAATACAATGTCAATCTAAAATTTGGTGTTTTGAATTTCAATGTCAATCTAAAATTTGGTATTTTGAAATACAATGTCAATCTAAAATTTGGTGTTTTGAAATACAATGTCAATCTAAACTGTGACATTTGGTATTTTGAAATACAATGTCAATCTAAAATTTGGTGTTTTGAAATACAATGTCAATCTAAACTGTGACATTTGGTATTTTGAAATACAATGTCAATCTAAAATTTGGTGTTTTGAAATTCAATGTCAATCTAAACTGTGACATTTGGTATTTTGAAATACAATGTCAATCTAAAATTTGGTGTTTTGAAATACAATGTCAATCTAAACTGTGACATTTGGTATTTTGAAATACAATGTCAATCTAAAATTTGGTGTTTTGAAATTCAATGTCAATCTAAACTGTGACATTTGGTATTTTGAAATACAATGTCAATCTAAAATTTGGTGTTTTGAAATACAATGTCAATCTAAACTGTGACATTTGGTATTTTGAAATACAATGTCAATCTAAAATTTGGTGTTTTGAAATTCAATGTCAATCTAAACTGTGACATTTGGTATTTTGAAATACAATGTCAATCTAAAATTTGGTGTTTTGAAATACAATGTCAATCTAAACTGTGACATTTGGTATTTTGAAATACAATGTCAATCTAAAATTTGGTGTTTTGAAATTCAATGTCAATCTAAACTGTGACATTTGGTATTTTGAAATACAATGTCAATCTAAAATTTGGTGTTTTGAAATACAATGTCAATCTAAACTGTGACATTTGGTATTTTGAAATACAATGTCAATCTAAAATTTGGTGTTTTGAAATTCAATGTCAATCTAAACTGTGACATTTGGTATTTTGAAATACAATGTCAATCTAAAATTTGGTGTTTTGAAATACAATGTCAATCTAAACTGTGACATTTGGTATTTTGAAATACAATGTCAATCTAAAATTTGGTGTTTTGAAATTCAATGTCAATCTAAACTGTGACATTTGGTATTTTGAAATACAATGTCAATCTAAAATTTGGTGTTTTGAAATTCAATGTCAATGACAATCCAGATATGACATTGGTGTTTTGAAATACAACGTCAATCCAAATTATGACATTTGGTGTTTGAACTACCCAAAGAAACATCGAAGCTACATTCTTGAGGAGATTTTGTACGGTGTAAATTTAAACGCCTTGGTTTATTTTAAAGTTACAGATAAAACTATATTTAATATAATACCGTATTTGATTTGACACGAAATTATATTATATAAAATGTTGTATAAATCCATCATAAAATATAAATGGTGTTTTGGCAATAATATATCAATTCAAAAAATTCTTGCCACCTCTTTTTTAAAGACATTCGATTTTCAAAATAAGTTTCTTGTTTTTTTTTTTTTTGAATCATTGGAGGTTGTATAGAATTGCACTTATTAAAATGTAAAATTGTTGATTATAACGTGTAATTAGTATTAGAGGTGCATTTTTATATTTTGTAAGTGACAGACGAATGAACACCGGTGTTCTTAGCTTGTAATGTGCTCGATACGTAAAAAAAAACTCAATACATCAACGTAAAAAAAAACTGAAATATTTGTGGCACTTTACCGTTTGTTTAAATGAAACCATCTATTTTTCATTTAAACTTTACCGTTTCCTGTATATTGTCCATTATATGAACAGCATTTCGATCTTTTGCTTTTTTTATTTAACACTTTAATGGAAAAGTCAAAGGATAATAAACATTCAGTTTCACGTGTCTTAAAACCCGTAGTTGACGTCTTGCTTTATATATACATTATTGTGTTATCTATGGTTTCGTATTTTGATAATAAATCAATATCCAATTATCGATTATATAATCGATGTGGTAATTTATATTTATAATCGATTAACTTATATCGATATTCGAATGAATGGTATAAAAAATGTTTTTAGACTACGTTTATTAGTGTCATAAATTATTTTTACTATTTCTTCTAAAAGTAAATAAGAATTGCTTCCATATCTTAATATTTTGTTGTTGTAATTATTGATTAAATATTTTAAAAAGCTGTTTATAGAATGGACAAAATATAGACTTTTACATTTCTGAAAAATAAAATGTTATCTCAAATGTTTTACTCTGTGCTATCCAATACTTTGTTTTCCCCCTTCAAAACATACGCAACAGGGTAAAATATGTTCTCAAGGCATAACGTTATCATTCTATAGATTTAATAGTAAAATATCAGGTTAAATGTTTGTTAATGGCGCTTAAGTGAGGCATAGTTTTGGTGAGTTCATTCTAAAAGCTACTGACGATATTTTAAAGGTTATACGAAATATTTATGTGATTGGGTAAACCTTTAAGAGAAACCATAATAAATGTCTAATAGTCATAAGGTGCTCTATGGTTTTACAGATTAAAAATTGATTTTTATTTTTCCAAATATAACTTCGGCTATATTATTATAAAATGCAGTCACTTAGAAAAGTTGCTCTTTTTTTAATGACAACATTTTGAGTGAATTTTTATTAACTATGTATTTAATATCAATGTATATTTAGAATTTTTTCATTTTGTCTCATAAAGTCACTATTGGGAATGTCGCTCATTTAAATGGCAACATTAACTTGACAATGTCAAACTATGGAATTTTAATAACAGTGTATTTAAAACCCATAATTTGTATGTGGTCCTTTAATATAAAGTCATCTTTGGGACAGTTGTAAAAAAGGGAAACTATCCAAAACTATAAGGAATTCATAACATACATTGTGTCGTAAATAATAAAAAAAACCATTATTTTTTATGTTTCACCATATTATAGTATAATTTAATTAATCATAAAACGTTTAACATTTTTCGTTTAGATGTAACACTAATTCGAATGATGGAGTTTAAAAAGACTCTATTTTGCTGTTGTCCAAAAAATGGGAAAAAAACGATTAAATGGCAAATCATCAATCGTTTTCCCCCATTTTTTAGTAAATTATAACTCTCGTTTTATTTTAAGAAAAACATCTGTTAACGACATGTTTTAATCTTTCTACTTAATTTTAACCATTAGAGGTTTTCTTTATAGAATAGCAATTTAATTTAAGTTTACGTAGAATCCGTAATGGACGGTAACCTTTATGCTCTAAAATTAATCATTCTCTATTGAAATACAGATAATTAAATGTCATATTTTATGCTCTACAGATACAGAAAGTACTTTCACATTCGGTTACTTGTTTCATTGCCTTATAAGTTTATTAAAATTAATATAAGGTGAAAAACAGAATCACCTATTGTAATACAGATAATAAAATGGCATATGAGGGCTTCGACAGATACAGAAAGTACTTTTGTTTTTTCATTGCCCTGGGTTCTAGCCCTTTGAGCCTTAGTACGTTTGATTTTTTAAAAGCATTACAAATTTCACTGCCAATTTATTAATGAAGCTTTATAAAATCTTCAAACCCGTTATAGTGAGGTTCAAATGGTGATATTAGCGCTGAATAGGGATATATATTAATATATGTACTGAAAAATTGTTATTAATGACATGTAAATGTAAAAAAAACGGAATCCACAGAATACGTTTAGATAATGATATAGGGGAATGCCAATTAATATATTCACCTTTTTATCCACAATATATAATACAAAGGTGAATTGAAACTGAAATACACATATCAATAGATTATTTAGTCATTGGTCCATTAGTAAGTAATAAGTTATAAAAAAAACTGATAATAAACTTCACAATTTAAATAAATAAATTTAAATTTCTCACAGCATAAAATATATAAATAAAAACATATATAACAAGAAATTATTAAGAAAACAATAGTGTTGCTATTAATTAATATCGAATCAAATATTTGAAAGAAATACATTATAAAAACATAAATAAATAGAAAAAGAACATACAAGAGGCGGTCTTATCGTTTAATAGCTTCTTTCAGACAATCTCAATAACATAAACATACACACAAATAACTATGCTGTAAGTTATAATGTGACAGACTTTGAATTTCCTAATTATTTTCTAAAATGAATCTCCATAAAGAGATTCATGTCTAAAAAATGTTTGTTATGAAATTACTTTGCATTTGAAATAGATTACGCTAGTTTTGTGCGCCGCCATGTTGGCCCTAGCTGCTCTGTCGACATGCGATAGATAGACGGAAAAATGTCAGATTTTTTTTAAAGGTAACTTATTTTTTTAAATATAATTCTAAGCAATAAAGGTTGAATTTAATGAGTGAACTTTAGTTTCTAAAATGAAATTTAGACAATTGACGCTTGTTATTTTCGCCGCCATATTAGCCTTGGCTGCTTTGCTGCCATTCATTTTACCCCCTCATTCCGCAGCCGGATGTAATGCAAAGATAGATGGATATGGATTCTATCGAAAGATGGAAAAATTACAGATATTAATGTTTAAATTTAATTGAAATCTCCACAAAAAGTTTCACTTTGAAAGATCGAATAGTTTTGCCAAAGTACGATGCAATTTATACAGCTGATGCAAGCTTTATAGGCTTTTGATATTCTATCGAACACGTTTTACTTTACACCCTCTCTATGAGCGGCTGTAACGCGACATGCGATAGATGGACGGATAAATAAAAGTGTGGGAACAAAGTTTCAATGTAAAAAGGTCGTACTGGCATTCCCCTATTGGAAAACTCGTTATTTTTTTAAATTGAATGTATTTTTGTAATACGCAACACAATGTGCCACAAAGTTATTGTTGAATCAACATATTTTCACACTAACTGTTAGGGTTCAGGTCAGAGTATTAAGTGTTAGACACAATGTTAAATAATTAATAAGGTTTTTAATACGTTTTAATGATAGGATCTCTACTGGCAACACTTATTGATGTTTCCCCCCCACTTTTTTTGTAACTTTTAGTATTACGGCCCTGGGTTCTAGCCTTTTAGTGTAATGCTATAATATATTGAAATGCTGATGGCCATAAAATTAAAATGATTTATTTTGAAATTAGGGACTGGCACAGGTAAAGAAATATCGATATTTTCCAACAGCAAAGACATTTATCGATATATTTTTCATAGAGTGGTAAGTAAGAGTTTTATTAAAAGAAAATCTGGATTGGGTAATTTAAATTTGACAGTTTTATAGTTATTAATTCCTAGTTGGTTTTATAAATAAAAAAAATATAAACCAGTATGATATATAAATTTTAGACCACAAGACTAGAGTTAAACATATATAAGCCGTTACCCTCGCCCGATCACACTTTTCGTAACGCTCGCTACAATAAGTAAATATCGAATTAATTACTCTAAAATATATATCAATAGTATTGGAATTAATCGATTTTTCAAGATAATATCGATATTTCGAACCCGAAATTATTATCATTTTTGTGTAACTATTGTATGGTATATGTCTATCGCCGTTATCTGTTTGGTCTAAACTACCCGAAATTGATTAATAGGTAATTATGTTAAATAACTCATTCAATTAATTATGTTTACTTAAAGAATAAAATATTTTTTAATGCAAAGTAACCCCCACCCTCCTTCCCTTCCATATAACGAAATTCCATCTTCCACGTATAATAAAGGTATATTTCCCAATTTTTTGTTTTCATTTTAATATGGAATTATTTGAGCTTTTAACGAGAAATATTACAATTGAATTATTTCCAAATTGCGTTAGGGTTAAGTGTGGGGAGATCACTACATTTACTTATTTTTTTTATTATAAACATAACGCTTTTAATGTTTACGTAGTTTCCATAAAGATGGTAAAGTTAATAATAAGTTATAAAATGTTTATTTCAATACAACTCAAACCTTATATACTTCGCTTTAAAGGTTACTTTTGAATAGCAGGGAAATTCAAAATAACAGTTAAATCGATATATGAAACGTAACTCAGTCTCTTTTTATCTTCACTAACTTACGTCTCCGATCGCACGCCGGATCACAGTGTTCGTAACGCATCCAACGGCTAACCCCCCGAGACAAGCGTGCATAAATTAATAATTACAATTAAACTAAAATCTTACAGATATCGATATTAAAATCGATAACTTATTATAAGCCTATAATAAGTGACAGTCAAAATATTAATAACTATTTGAAATTTTGTTATTCTAATATGTACTTTAACTCGAAGGTATTAAGGTTTGTATTTATATACTTGTAACGAAATACTAATGTTGCCATGTTCCACGTGTCTGTTGAAGAGTTTATCGTAGTTGCGAATGGCGATACCGTGTTGTGTGTTGTTATAATGCTGATATAGGATATATTGGAGCGAAGTGATGCTGATAAATTGGTTAAGTTTCATATTTTATAATGATTGAATATAGGTTATGTAAATATTTAACAAACACAAAATAAAGTTATTGATTTACTACAGTTTTTTTTTACATCCCATACTGTTATTTAATGTAAATAAAAACATTAAAAGTGCGTGAAGTATTTAAACAAATATAAAACTTTAAATTTCGGAGACTTGGTAGAAGGGAAAAAGTTAGATATGTTAGGACTTTAATGAATTTAATTGTCATTAAAATAGGAAATCTCAAATGGACGATCTGTAAATATAAATGCCACATGTTATTTGTAAATATTAAACTACCTAACCACCAAACCAATCAGCATAAAAAACGCTGCACATCTTAGTGATTCTAATCACGAGTTCCATTCGTAAAAATTTTACCTTTTTTTTTTTTTTTTATTTATTACACACACTTACAGATTATGATATTAGAAGTACATAAATATTACATCCGCGCGACAATCAAATCACATCTCCAAATTACAGTGTGTACACAGGCAGCAATTTGTACAAAAAATGAAGGACGTGTCACTTGCCAGAATTAATACATAAAATAATATAAAAACATAAAAGAAGACTTAAAAATACATAAAAAAAAAAGTTACAATAATTTCGACTAAAAACCTACTTGGTGTTTGAAAGCGTATTGCAACAACGAATGGACTTGACAAAAGCAGTGGGGTTGTGTTTAAAAATGTCAAGATTTGTCGTAGAGGCTAATTCATTATATAGTCGACACATTCTGACAATCGGGTTATAATAAGAAGAATTATTTTTATACACGTTAAGGAAAAATGTATTGCATTTATCCGGATTTCGTCTGCGATATTTAATGTTAATATTAATTAAAGACAATAACGCGGGGGCGTCAACATGTGAATGCAAGATTTTGTGTAAATATGTTAGCAGTGAGATGTCTCTTCGAATTAATAAAGATTCGACTTTGTAGTGTTCAAGCCTGCGTACATAACTGTTCAAAGAACGACGCCGACCGTCACGCCAGACCAGGGATCTAAAAAAGCGTCGCTGAATTCGCTCAATTCGGTCCGAGTGTGTTTTATAGTAAGGCGACCAAATGATTGACGCATATTCGACAACACTTCTCACGTAGCTATTGTAAACTATAATTGAGCTTACAGGATTTTTGAAGTCTCGGGTGTTGCGCAGTACGAACCCCAACATTTTGTTGGCTTTTTTTGTGATATAGTCGTAATGGTCACGAAATGTGAACTTACTATCAATGAGTACCCCTAGATCCCTCACCAAATTATTTCGCTGTAGAATATTACTATCCACTTGATACTCGTATAAAATATTTTGCTTCTTTGAAGAGAAGGTAATTACTTGACACTTATTCACGTTAAGTGTCATGAGATTCCTTTGACACCATTGAGACACCCGTTGCAAGTCATTTTGTAGTGCGATACAGTGCTTCAAGTCCGTAATCTCTCTATAAATTTTTAAATCGTCTGCGTATAATAGATATTCATTACTTATAACCTTACTTATATCGTTAATAAAGATAATAAAGAACAGGGGACCCAAATGTGACCCTTGCGGTACCCCTGACGGAACAGTAGCAGCTGCTGAGAGAAAACCCTTCAATGCGACAATTTGGCTACGTCTCATCAGGTATGATTTTATCCACCGGAAAAGATTGCCTTGTATTCCGTAAGCAGCTAGTTTTGTGCACAAGAGATTGTGATTGACGCGATCAAAAGCCTTTGAAAAATCGGTGTAGATGGTATCAACTTGTTTAGTTTTTGCAAAGGCACTGCACACATAATTTTTAAATATTAAAAGATTACTGACAGTAGATCTTTTCTTGCAAAATCCATGTTGTTCGATGCAAATGTCTGATTTAATATGATTATATACAGCATCATAGATAAAGCATTCTAATATTTTCGCCAAACATGAGAGTATACTTATGGGGCGATAATTTTCACAATTATTTTTGTCTCCTGATTTAAAAATAGGAATCACATAGGCTGTTTTCCAGGTAGTTGGAAATGTACCGTATTGAAGCGACTTGTTAAATATTAAAGTAAGAGGCAATGATAGTTCTGTCGCACATGATTTAATAAAATGGGGTGGTATACCATCTGGACCCGTGCATTTATTACTGTCTAATTGACGTAGTTTTACATAAACCTGTTTTTCATTTATTTTTAGGTCGGATAGTACAGAGTTGCTACAGTTACTTATATTTGACTCTAGATAAGTGTGCGACGCAGGGCTGTGATTGTACACTGAGTTAAAGTATGAAGCAAATAAGTCGCATATTTTGTTCCCAACCGAAGCAGAGACACCTTTATAGGTCATTGTATCAGGAACGTAATTACCATTTTTTCTTGCATTAAAATACCGCCAGAACGTTTTAGGGTTATCTTGTAAGGATAGTTCAGCGTTATTGGTAAATGAATCGTAACATTTTGCTGTCAACCTCTTACTCCGAGTTCTTAGCATAGCAAAGGTGTCAAAGTCACGTGGGTTTTTGTGTTTCTTGAAGCGTGAGTGGTACAAGCGCTTTTCTTCGATGCACCGAATCAATGGCAGACTGAACCAAATAGGGTAATCGACTGAATAATCTTTTAAAAATGGTGTATGACGTAAGATGATACTATTCAAAATATTATAAAAGATACCCACCATCTCGTCTACATCTTTTAAGGAGAACTGCTCTTCCCAATCGGTATTATATAGGTCTTTTTTAATTTACCTTGATGCGCCTAAAGAAGTTTCACTTCAAAAATTTTAAATTATAATTTTATAACCCAAGATTACAAAGTTTCATAAGCTAGAAAAGTTATATACTCTATATTACTTGTTTCCAAACCCTCCACAAATTACTAGAATTATCAGTATTATACAGACCAAAAGGATCTTAATAAACTCCTGAAATTCTTGTTTACTCATTCATACAGCAGAAGTCAGTAATATCACTGTTACTACTTCTCTATAATTTAGTATAATATCTTTAACATAACCCAATTACATCAAATTGATGCTAAATGCTTGTGACTTCAAAAATGGTCACTTTTACTCCAATAATTCTGATGTATGTTATTTTTTCACAATCCTCACAATAAACAATATTTACAGACATATTCTATATAGAATCAATATTTAACAGATTTCATTCATAGATTTCATATAACATCAGTTGCCTGCTGTTAAAATCAGTACCATTATTTTACAAAACAAACAGATAAAAACTATGAAAATTGATTTTTGATCGATCACTGCCATATAATACCAAAGTATTGTGATACATGTGATGAAAAGAAAAATATGTTAACAGACATAAATATATGTAAATTAACTATTTTAATAAAACTGTGATAACCTAATTACTCGATACTCAATGTAATTTTAATTGCTCAATGCATGAAAAGCTGCTAATATGAAAATACAAGTAGACACTCCTCACTTTATTTATTAGTGCAATAAACTTATGTTTTACAAGATGTTATTTAACAATAACAGTCAATCTGCAATGGATAAAATTTTAATAAAAATAAAAACCCAAGTAAGTTTTACAAAACATTTAACTAATACAATAAATAACTACAATAACACTTGTTTATTTTGATATATGGAGTCTATTTATCACATTGATAAAGAAATTTAGAAATGGGTATTTATTTGCTGCAGACAGCAAAGTAACTTTTGTAACAGTTAAAACATTAGAGAATAGATAACCACCAATTGCACCCAAGTAACATGGTATAGGCCACTGTTGCCATGGAGTATTCCAGTCCAAGGGTATAACAACAGCTCCGAGCCATGCACCACATACAGCCATCAAGGCATTATTCACCAACATGGCTATAATTGTATCGCGTGCAAAGCTTTTAACACCAAACAAAAGCTGCATTGACGCCTCCACACCGGTGTGTGCAATTAATGGAAAAACTGTTAATAATGTAAGTAAACTGGATAACATTAGTGTCCCATCGTGATGTTCTAACACTGGAGCACCAAACAATATTATAGCGACGAAATAACAAAACACTACTCCCAGCAGGAATATGAACGATTTCATAACGTCACCAGCTCTGTTTTTACTCTTCTTTTTAACTTGAAGATCATTTGTCGAGTTTAAATAGAATGACTTCATCAATTCCGCTATGAATATTAATACCAGGACATATAAAGACGAGGCATTTCCAACTGAATACAGAAGACCCTTGTATGATATGACCGTCACGATACTAGGTAAGTAAATGCATGTTATCAAACTAGAGATAGTAACCCTTCTGAGTTCTAAATGGTTATTTAAAGAAAACATCTTCAAAATTTACATATGTAGTTATTAGAGATCAAAATTATAGTATTTTCAATTTTTGATATACGATCATAAAATATTTATCTGTCAAATTGTAAGTTTCTATAATGACTTTGACATAAAACTAAAAGTTTTTTTTTTAATTCATTCCTTCAATAGGAAAGCCAAAGGTTTTCAATTACTGTTTCTTTATGTATTGATTGCATAACAATAAAATAGTTTTATTTAAAATTAACTACTTGGATCTTCTAATCTATTAATGTTATAGGTAGGTGAATATAAAAATACATAACTTTATTAAAACAAATATTATAAAGTGGCAACATTTGCGTTTTTATATGTAAGTATGGATGTGTGTGTATGTTTGCAACGTTTCAAAATTTTTTAATGATTGAACAAAAAAATGTTCTATAATATTATAGAAGGTATTAATATCTACAAAAAATGTCCACGACACCACATGTCCAAATAAAGAAGTTATGCCACTATAACTACTTTTTTACTTTTTACAATTTAATAACAGTGGCGGCAATAATCAAACCATATTATTCATACCTCTGTATTAATCTTTATCCCATTAAAGTATTAAAATCGGATATTCCATTTGACGAATTTAAAGAAAATAATGTAGTAAGTAGTATAGCGACGGCCATATTTATTTTGTTCGCAAATTTTATTCATATGCCATCATACATATCACACATATAGAAACAGAAGACTTTATGTATTCCAGAATTACTGTTTTTATTCGTTGACACGGTTTTTTTGGAATATTCAAACTTAAAACTTAGTGAAACAAAATTTTTGTCAATAAAAATAAATCTTTAGTCCGACTTAGTAGACTTTTCGAGGGGCATTGGTAGTTAGTTAACTATATAAAACTAATCATACACATTACGTTAAAAGGTAAAAAAAATATGTTAATTCAAATGATAAGCCGCGTCTAAATTGCTGTCCATAGGGCGTATTCTTCAAATGCTGGCAACATTACCGCTTTTGGATAGCTAAGCTTAGTAATTCCATAAGATAGTTATATTTAAAGATTTTTATTAAACTATAAATGTCTAAATTCACAGGAGAAAGGTAAGTATCGAAAATATATTAAAATTTGAATATGTTAGTTTATCACAATTTTATATAAAAATAATCAATTTTTCAGACATAATATTGATTTTAAAACTAGTTTCATAGGTAACATAATACACTTAACAATTTGATTAAATGTTATTTTATACACTTTCATAAGATTTCGCATTGAATCGATTGGAACTCTCCGTTAAGGCTTTTTAAATATTTCGTCAATATAAATTCAAACAAACAATCTTATTTTCTAAATTAAAACCAACGCCCAAATATGTATGTACATAAAAATATTCGGATATAATCCGGTTCTAGTATTGTACACATTAAAACGGCTTTCGCTACGGTATGACTGTGATGAATAAAATCGAAATGGTATCGAATATCGACTAATTATCACAATTTCACTACAAATGAAGGGAAATTAAAGACACGGTAAAATTATATAAACCATTATAATTCAGTTAATATCTTATAAATGTAATCGAATTTGATTGTTTTTAACTTTTATTTATTATTTATCTTTTACCAGGTTAAGTAGTTAATATTTCGTTATTACCATCACGTGAGTTCAGAGTTAGGGGCTTACTTGTAAACAATGATAAAAAATTCTAACAAGTGATATTTTCTATATAAACATTTTCATAATATGATTATTTAATTCTTTGATAGAAAAAGAAGTTTTATACCACACAGGTTAGATGTCAGTTTAACGATATTCTTGAATTAGCAACACTGCGATGACACTGACAGCTCATTCCCATGGCAACACTCTCCCTTTCGAAGTCAAAATAAAAATTCTAAGTGAAGACTGGAGTCGGAAATATAGTAGAACATTTATCCAAACATAATCGATATGACGACACGTACTTTATAAATGAAGGCTGCCGCGGTGTGAGCTACCAGTTGCACAAGTGACGGCGACGAGACGTTCGGCTACAGTGAGAGCCAACGTTGAACGTGATTAGCATCGAAACAAACACTGTTCAATAATATACTCGTGTCGTGTTAGTGAGTGTCAGCGATTACATAAAATGCCTTGTCCTTTCTTAGGATCGATGAATCAAACGTTCGTGCGAAATTACGCCAGCGTCCTGGTCAAACAATATGGGAACCTCTGCCCCATACTCTCGCGCGGCTTCCGCTCTCTCGGCGTCGACGAAACGAAGTGTCCTTTCATTCAGGAAAACTCGATCATATCGGAGGCCCCGAAAGAGATGACCGAAGATATCAAAGAGAACGTCACAAATTATCAATATGAGAAATTTTTTAGTGATCAAATTAATGCTAAGAAGAAAGATTACTCTTACAGAGTGTTTAGAAAAGTGTCTCGTCTCGCCGCGGAAGGCATGTATCCGCAGGCCTTGGAGGGGGGCGATAATCGCCGAGTGACCGTGTGGTGCGCCAACGACTACCTCGGAGCTTCTCGCCACTCCGCCGTGCAAGATGCAGCAATTTCAGCCATCAAGTCCTACGGCACTGGCGCCGGAGGCACCCGGAACATCGCGGGAAACTCCCAAATGACGGAAAAACTCGAATCCGAAATAGCCAAGCTCCATAAAAAACCAGCTGCTCTAATATTTAGCTCCTGTTTTGTTGCAAACGATGCAACATTATCTACTCTAGCGAAAATAATGCCAGGGTGCATAGTTTACTCCGATGCAGGGAACCATGCCTCCATGATACAAGGCATCAGGAACAGTCGAGCTCCAAAACATATATTTAGGCACAATGACCCCAACCACCTTAGAGAATTATTATCATCTTCACCATCCGGTGTGCCTAAGTTAGTAGTCTTTGAGACCGTTCACTCAATGAGCGGTGCCATCTGTCCTTTAGAAGAAATGTGCAACATAGCCCATGAGTATGGAGCGCTAACCTTTGTGGACGAAGTTCATGCGGTTGGCTTATATGGGAAACATGGTGCTGGAATTGGAGAGGAGCGAGGTATTGAACATCTAATAGACATCGTATCGGGAACATTGGGTAAAGCATTTGGTAATGTGGGGGGATACATCGCTGGGTCTAATCTTTTAGTGGATACAGTAAGGTCTCTTGCCCCAGGATTTATTTTCACCACTGCTCTTCCGCCGCCAACATTAGCTGGTTCGTTAGCAGCGATAAGGCTTCTAGCTAGTGAAGAGGGCCGAAGCATGAGGGCTAAACATCAAGCGATTGTTCGCTACCTGAAACTGTCTCTCCTCATAGCAGGTCTTCCTCAATTGCCCTCTGTGAGTCACATAGTCCCAGTACCGATACAAGGTGCTGATAAAGTGGCACTTGTCGCCGAGTCTCTCATGAAGAGGGGTCATTACGTACAAGCAATTAACTATCCCACTGTGGCTCGGGGTGAAGAACGGCTGAGATTCGCACCAGGTCCCTACCACACCCCCGAGATGATCGACAGCCTCATCACTGCCTTGATTGAATCATTCCACGAAAATAACATAAGCTTTAACCAGTTCATGGTGAACGGGGCCTGTCGCGAGTGCAGCATGGAGTACAAGGTGGACATCGCCTACGAAGAGCCCTTCAAACACACCATGATTGCTGCATAATTATTAATAAGACGGATGCTTCTCTAGTTTTGTGCTGGCAATGAAAATAATAATAAAAAATCGTTAAAATATTGCAAAGTCTATTTCAGTTGATTAATCTATGGTGTGGTTTCATGGTAGGAATTAATAAAACTATATGTATTATATTTGATGGTATTATTTAATCCCAGTACTTGATGAGGCCGTCCCAGCCTGCAGTGAGCAGTCTGCTGGGCTCGTGGGGGTGCCACAGCGAGGTGATGCAGACGCCATCGTGAGCTTTCCACTTCTTGTATAATTTCGTAGTTTTCCAGTCCCAAATATAGCATTTTCCATCTGCATCGCCCGACACGAGATAACTGTAACAAAAGATAATATTATAAATGCGAAAGTAACTCTGTCTGTTGCGCTTTTACGACAAAACTACTGAACCGATTTAAATGAAATTTGGTACATAGATAGTCTGGAGCCTCAGAAAGGACAGGCTACTTCTTAAGGGAAAAAAAGCTTTTAAGGGATGGAAGTATCGTCATTTTAAAAAATCGATATAAATATATATGGTATCAAAAGTTTGACCCTCAAGGGTATAAAATGATAATCCTCACTAATATAATTAATGCGTAAGTCGGTCTGTCGCATTTTCACTCCAAAACTCCTGAACCGATTCAAATAAAAAGAAAAAAGCCTGAAGAAGGACAGGCTACTTGTTACATAATAAATAAATAAATAAATAATAAATAAATTTCTTTATTTTTTAGCAGCAACGGCTCAATGGGGTTAGTACACACAATACTTATAACTATGTTAGTAAAACTAAACACAAATAATAATAAATTAATAATACTAAACTTAAAAATCTAAAAAATTTTAAAAACAACTATGACAAGGTCATCTATGAACTACCCGTTTTTTTTTTGATCGGCCCAAACTGCACTTTGAGGAACTGGTGGTAAAATGGTGAATCCACCCTTCCAGCTAACATTCTCAAAATGCAGTTTGTGCTGGAGCGCAACCTCGACATCAAGGACGTCAATCTTTTCCTTTGCAGGGCAAAGAAATCATCAGTCCTTGCCTCTGCAAACATAGATGATGCCGAGCAAAATTTTGGCAGGCCGAACAGCATTCTGAACGCGTTATTGTACTGTACCCTAAATGAGTCCAGTACCTTCTGGGTGTAATTGGTCCAAAGGCTCCCAGTGTAGAAGGTCTGGCAATAGGCTTTAAAAAGCGTAATTTTAGTAATAAAAATTAGTAAACTTACATCTAATGTACTAGTCGAAATCTCTAGCTTTCCTTATATAATAATAATAACTTCGACCATACTTTATTCCAGCCTGTGAAGGTTTCCTCAAAATCGGTAAAGCCATTGTGAAAACATGAATAGTATTACATTGAGATATTTTTTAAAATAAATTTATCGTTAATCAAGGGACAATAATTTTATTTAACATATATTGTCTTTATATATATTATTATATTAAAAAATAAAAATATCTCTGCTGTTCTCTCTGCTATTGAATGTTAAAATTAGACTGGAGCGAAAGAGAGTACAAAAATTTTGTTTTATGTAAAAAAATGTATATATTTTTAGGTAAATAATAAAGAAAATTGTCCTTATCTTTCATAAAAACAAAGATTATATAAATTTTGTTTAAAATCAATAGCTTTTTGAATAAGTCTTTAAAATCGCATCCACAGAGAGGCAGTTCAATAAAACGAATGATAACAAAATCGGGGGATACTGTTTGGTTTTCTATCTATATATCTATCACCGCTATCCGAAATACAATTACACCATTAGATAGCTAAAGGATTAAAGAATTTATTACGCTAAATAAAGACTGTACCACATCGATCGCGGCGAGGGGGAAGTCCCCTTAACACACATTCCATTTTTTTACATCTTTAATTATGTTCAGTACGGATATACATATAGTTCTTTGTTTTGTCGTCGTCGTCGCTTCAACCG
Organism: Elymnias hypermnestra; assembly: GCA_015832385.1. Taxonomy (NCBI): domain Eukaryota; kingdom Metazoa; phylum Arthropoda; class Insecta; order Lepidoptera; family Nymphalidae; genus Elymnias; species Elymnias hypermnestra. Next base: position 3,791,495 of record JACTOM010000894.1, read on the forward strand.
ATGGACGTCCACTGCTGGACATAGGTCTCACGTAATGATGTCCTCAAGGCCCGATCTTGCGCCGCCTGGCTCCAGCGGCTACCGGCGACCCTCTTTATGTCGTCGGTCCACCTTGTGGGGGGTCTCCCTACACTGCGCCGCCCGGTGCGGGGTCGCCACTCCAGCACCTTCGGGCCCCAACGTCCATCGGTCCGTCGGACTATGTGCCCCGCCCATTGCCACTTCAGGTTCGCGATTCGTAGGGCTATGTCGATGACTTTGGTTCTGCTACGGATCTCCTCATTTCTGATTTGATCACGTAGAGAAATTCCGAGCATAGCCCTCTCCATCGCACGCTGAGCGACTCTGAGCTTTCGTATGAGGCCCATAGTCAGCGACCACGTTTCGGAGCCGTAGGTCATCACTGGCAACACGCACTGTTCCAAGATAAATGGAAATCTTTGTTTTGTAGATAAATGGAAATCTACTTCAGAAATATTAGTAGCAGACGCAGTCGCGGACACAAACTAGTAATCAATAATGTAAATATTCCTCAATCACGCTGATTATGCATAATTATAAATTATCGTTTTCACGACACTCAATTAATTTACGATTCAATTCAAATGATAAAGGGCCCATCAACGAATTCATTATGTAATCGTATGTTAAATAATAGTTTTCAAGTGCTTATGACTGATTTATTGTTTAAAATGCGTAAAGGTTGGTGTGACTGTGATCTCAAACTCAAACTTAATGTTAAAGAGTCGAAAATTTTTTTTCCGGGCTGAGTATACGCATTTTTAATAGATATTTCTTATACCCAGAGTACACACGATGAGGATATATCATTTCAATTAGAAGCTCAATACTGTACTTGTACAGTACTCATTGGTCTAGTGGTTAGCATGTTCGACTGCAGACCTGAGGTCCTGGGTTCGAGTCCCTGGTTGGGCCAATTCAAAAATCAATAGAGTTTGCTGTTAAAATTTCTCAATATTTGGAAGTTGACGGTGTGATCCACCCCCGTGCCTCGGAGAGCACGTTAAGCCGTCGGTCCTGCGCCTGATCTCTCTCCGGTCGTGTCGGATTCCCGTCACAATCGGACTATGAGAGTGAAGGAATAGAGAGTACACTTGTGTACTATATGCCTGCCAATCCGCAGTGGAGCAGCTCTTTAAACCCTCACTCATATGAATGAGGAGGCCTGTTTAAAAGAGTAACTACTGAGTTTCTTGTAGGTTTTTCTTGGTTAAATCAAATTTTTGAACTTCTAGATTGTAGACATGTTACCAACGGACAGACTAATCCAGATTGAGGCCTGAATAATCAGCGGTTACTCTTTATGGTCTACACAATATCGTATTTAGCCTTTATGTGACTAGCCACCGCCAAAGCCTCTTACCAGTCCAAACTCAGACTAATAAGAAATCACAATTTTCGAAATACGCCATACGCTAGTGATGCCATCAAAAAATCTCAATATAGACGCCCAGGAGGAATCGAACCCAGGACATCTGATGGAGAAGCGAGAACCCTCGAATAAAACTAGCCTTTATAAATAAATAACTAATGTTCACACGCAATGCTATAACGCTTACATCTCAAGCTATTATTTCGTTACATTGAACTAAATTAAATAAACAGCCTTGTGATTATTACGTTCGGTGTGTATGTTCTCATGTATTATTACACGAATTTCCATTCAAATATAAAGATATATTTGCTGGATAATTCCCGATCCAGTGGAAATATGGGGCAATCGGTTCGTCATGAAAGCAGCGAAAGGAATACTGTATTTCATGTGACGGGATCAGGAGTTATGCGGGTGACGCCGTTGGACACAGCTTCCTTTAGATAAAACTCCAACTGCGCTGTCTGATATCCTTACTTCTTCTTCTTATCCCTTACCCTTTTGAAAGAGCGGAAGTGATCGTTATAAAGTTACGGGGGGGACAGATGTTGCACGCATGACGACGGCTCGCCATTTCTCCGTGCTCGAGGACATCGTGCTGTAATCGTTTAGTGAACTTCGCAGAGCTGGTTAGCCATCGAGTAGGTGACCACGCAGTCTTTTGCCTTCCACCTTTCCCTGAACAACTAGGCGTTCAATGATTCGATTCGATTTATCGACAATTCGATTTATTATCACTCCGAAAGACGTGTTCAAAGAAAGTCAGTATGCAAGAGGTACGTATGAAACTCGGTCTAGGAAACCCCAAGAATTTTTCCCAACACCACATTTCTATAGCATCTATTTTGTGACTTTCCACACCTCGCAATATCCAAGTCTTATCAGCATATTAAAATATAGGGAAGTGCAGCGTCACGAGTCTGGTTTACGTGGTTTGGAGTTGAAAAATATGGAATAGAAACATCACTATGTTTCTATTCCATATTTTTCAACTTATCCTTACGTATCCTTATGTTCATTGGAAAAGTCCCGTTGAATCTTTTTATTTAATTTTTGCCAACAGGTTTTCGCTTGATTGGAATCTCGCCTGATGTTACAGTATGAGATAGAAGCGTGTAACCTTCGTAAGGAGTAATTTGACTCTTATCTTTTCTACATGGACCATTATCTAGCGGAAGAGGTTGGAAGGCTAGGAGATACAGGTTTGCGTTTTCCTTGCACATTCCCTTAATTCTCGAGAACATACATAACATCACGCCTCATTTCCATAGGTTTAGGCAGAGACCATGATCCTTGCACATCTCCTTCGCTTCTTTCATTCTCATTAAACCTTTTATACAAGTTCGTCGGCTTAGAGTACTCTTGACTTGGCCTTTAATTAAAATGTCCTGGATTTGACTCACTTTTGACTTATACATCCTTTTTGTCAGTCTCCTTTCATTCATTCTCTCCTCATGCCCAAACCACCTAAGCATACCTTTCTCAATTTTAGTCACTACATCTTCCCTGTTGCTGTCTAATATGTTCTATCAATAGCCATCGACTTTTTCACCAAGTTAATGTACAGTAACTAGTAGCCTTTAAACCTTCGATTTCTGGGCACAAGCTCCCTCACTCATAGGAGCGGGTTTTAGAGCGTAAACCTACCACACTGCTCCACTGAAGGTTGGCAGGCTTCATATACCTCAGAATTACTTCTTAGTTCCAAGAATCCACTCACCTCATCACTGGCCATCATGGCTTTTAAGGTACACGGAAATTAATTCCACGATCTCTGAAGAACCTACTTCAAGGAATTACACTACATTGTGTAATATGGTATTCAGGTTGACTTTTAAAATTATTATTTCAAAAGCGACTGTGCCTATATTTAGATACATTTTATTTGCTCTTGCAGTTTTGAAGGTTGTACTCCGACTGCAGACCTATTTTTATTCGCTACCTTTTCAGGTTTAAATGTGAGATGTATTTTTAGAAATTTTCATTGAACATAAATACTGCGAGGGCACTGATACCTGTTTACGAGGGTTTAAGTATCCTGATGTTTTGTAGTTCCCATTTATATAAATGCATAAAAACTAGTTGTTCCCCGCGGTGTTACCCGCATAGTTCGCGATTCCGTGGGAATAATGGAAAAGTTATTAATGCAAGTTTACGTCGCGAATGGAAATATCCGAACCCCGTGAGAATATGAGGAGACATGTTCTTGGTAAAAGACTAAGTCGCGAAAGGATAATATATGCCGAATTTCAAGTCAATCTGGTGAATATTTTTGAAGAACTCTCTGAGTAGTCGTTTTTCGCTTGAAATTTGACATACTCCTTTCGCGATGTAGACACTCAGAAACAATAGATTCTTTTAGATTCTCACGGAACAGAGAACGCGGATATAGTTGTGACTAAAACTGAGAAAGGTATGCTTAGATGGTTTGGGCACGTAGAGAGAATGAATGAAAGGAGACTGACAAAAAGGATTTATGAGTTAAGACTGAATGAGAAAATTGTAAGGGGAAGACCAAGGCGAACGCTCTTGGACCAAATCCAGGGCATTTTAAATAAGGGCCAGGTCCAGAGTACTTTGAACCGACGAACTTGTATGAATAGTTTAATGAGAATGAAAGAAGCGAAGGAGATATGCAAGGATCGTGACAAGTGGAAGGACGTGGTCTCTGCCTAGCTCGAAGGGAATGAGGCGTGATGCTATGTATGTATGAACAATGCATTGATCTATCAAGAAATCTACAAAGCTCTTCGCACAATATACTTGAAATTTAGTCTAGTGGCTCCTTGCGCGGAGTAGATGCTGATCGAAAGGGGTTTCCCTACATTCCCACGTGAAGCAAAAACTATCAATCCCTGACACACCAAGAGACTTAAATTACGACTCGCTCACTAAGAATAGACGTTACGAAATTCCCACGGGATAGAAAACTACACATCACCAGGGTATAACTGTAATTCACTGACTCATCACGACGGGAGCCCCCGAACTTCTCGCCCGAAAGACCTTGAAATTACCCGTGGACCATTTGGCCGTATTTCCACGGGATTGGGAGCTATGTGGGTGGCAACAATAAAGTGATATAGTTAGTCTGCGAGTGAAGGCCACTAATGCGGAGCATTGCAAGCGCTTGGCAGTCATTATTATGTAGAGCTCTCAAGGGAGTTGGCAAAGGTCACGGAGAACACGCTCTAAAATACGCGAGTTTTTCTTGCGAATATCAATGCAGCTAGACTAAGGCATTAGGCGTACCTTGTGCCTTTCAAAAAGTCTGTCGACACTCTTTGTATAAATTCCGAATGAGATTGCCTTTCACTCACCAGCTTCTCAGATGAAAAGTATATTTTCATCATACCTGTATCGAAAACTGCCTCATTGGTCTAGTGGTTAGCATGTTCGACTACAGACATGAGGTCCTGGGTTCGAGTCCCGGGTCGGGCCAGTTCGAAATCGATATTGAGTTTTCTATTAAGATCTTCTCAATATTTGCCCGAAGTTGGGAAGTTGGCGGTGTGATTCACCCCCGTGCCTCGGAGAGCACGTTAAGCCGTCGGTCCTGCGCCTGATCTCTCTCTCCGGTCGTGTCGGATTGCCGTCATGTCGGACTATGAGAGTGAAGGAATAGAGAGTGCACTTGTGTACTATGCCTGCCAATCCGCAGTGGAGCAGCGTGGTGGGTCTATGCTCTAAAAAAACCCTCTCTCATATGAGCGAGGTGGCCTGTGCCCAGCAGTGGGACGTTAATGGGCTGCTACTTACTTTTTTACTTTACTGTATCGAAAGTTCGTACTTTCGGCGTTATTTTGAGGGACAAAAGTGTCACATTGCTTTCGTATTAAACAAATGCGTATTTTAGTGCGTATACTTGAAATTTTCGACGCATTCGCGCTTGTTTTATATATCGAATTTTTGGCATCGTTAACGTTGGTAAACAACTCGTTGCTTAGTTACGTAGCCGAAGTATCCGAACTATTAATTCAATATCTAACTTTGTTTAATTACATTTCTGTCTGATGATAAATTGCGATGTCATACTTTTGGCCCTAGGTAAGTATTATCATGTAGCGTATATAAAAACCAAAAAGCGGTTGCATATTTTGATGCTAGAAAACTTAGACGTAGTAACTAATAAAATCCAATTTATTTACAATGATAACAACGACAGAAGCCTCACCAACCAGTACACACTTTTAAATACAAATTTTCAGATAAGGTGAAGCGAATGTAAATTTAATTTACTTATTCTTCTTCTCTATAACGTAGTTAATCAGACGGTTTCTCTGATTTTCTCTCGTAAAGTAAACGCAGTGCATCACACGTAAGCAAAACATGAGTAATATTAAGGGAAAATCATATTACATTTATATATATTATCTTAGGTGACACTTAAATGTGGGAATACGACTCCACATATTTAATGCTTACGAAACTATATTAACTTTGCAAATCCAGCAGGACATGTGCCTACGTATGACAGTTGGAGCACCAGAGGTAAGTCATTTCCCGTGACACCAGGACGCCCATTGTGGAGGTGTTCGTCAGAAAATTCGAGCAATACAACTCTCCGCAGAGACATTTCAACAGCATTCCCTGCCAGCATTCGAGAGCTGCCTTATTGGTCTAGTGGTTAGCATGTTCGACTACAGACATGAGATCCTGGGTTCGAGTTCCGGGTCGGGCCAATTCAAAATTAAGTTGGGAAGTTAGCGGTGACCTGTGCCCAGCAGTAGGACGTTAATGGGCTAAATAGCAACTTACCTTACCTTTACTCAAGAGCTTAAAGCACAGGTCGCCCTTTACCTTCTAAGCTCCTGTTATTACTACCACCTAACGTGGGCGGTGAAAGCATAGACGACGGGATGGCTGTGGTGACTTGGAATTGACCTCACCTAGCAAGATCTAGCTCGTTTAAGAATGGGCGAAGCATATTACCGGGCAAATCGATGCATGAGCAAAGGTGCCTAAGCAAAAAGGCATTGCCTCAGTTCAACTGAGAAGAATCCTTAATAAAAGAACTCAAACACACTAGAGATGTTCATGTAAAAAAATATCGATTTTTTCGATATAATATGTCATAGAGTAATATCGATACTTTGCGATATATCGATATTTTAAAAATATCTTAATCACTTGTTTTTAACTAGTCTACAATATTAAATAAGGATCAGACTAATTATGAGTAAAAACACTTAAGAGAGAAGAAACAAATCAACTTTATTAATACGAAAAAGATTTCAAGGCCATAAGACCCAAAAGCCATGTTTAGCATCTGCATGTAAAGAATAGCTTTTTATTTTCTAACATACCAATATGAAAGATTTATAAATCCCAGTACTTTTTCTCTAAATCTTGCAAAAACAAAATTTAATTCACCCTTTTGGCTCGCAATCTGCTTATCTGCTGTGGAAGAACCGGCTTTTGAGAATAGTTAAATATTTAAACGTCAAATTTCAGATTTAAAGGAATAAATAGATATAAAGAAAAAAATATCTCACGACATTTAGTATATCAGATGAAATATATCGATATTACATTCGATACTAAATGATTCGATATAATCGGATTGAAGCGATATATCGCGTCCGTGTATCGATATTTTTTGAAATATCGATTTATATCGCTCAATACTGATACACGCACTCAATCATATTTCGTTTTAAAGAAAATGTTATCATTTTTTTCATCATTGAACTTAAACTTTCTCCATTCTTGGTGCAAGTTGAAACGAATTCAGAAAAATGATATGAAATCAGAGAAGTTTCGGGGGTCAAATACTGTGATATTTATACATACATAGATAATACGTAAGAGAGTATAATAACATTGACTCATATACTGTATAAGGAGGACGTTCCCTTTTCAATGTAAAGGTTTCATTCGTAGATTTGATTTAAAGTGGAATTATTCGCAACGTATTCATTCATAATACGGAATCTTCATATTCCCACGAGATGAAGAACTTTTGAAAGAGATGAGTCTATGATGAATGGCAATATATTGATAGATGGGGAACAAGTGGAAGAGGTGGAAGAATTTATATACTTGGGATCTAAATTTACAAAAGATGGAACATGTGAAAGTGATATTGAAAGGAGAGTAAATGCAGGAAATATGCTAAATGGTGCTCTGCACGCTTTTATGAATAGCCAGGTGGTGTCTCAAAGAGCCAGACAGGCTGTGCATGCAGGAGTGTTTGTGCCAACACTTATGTATGGTAGTGAAAGTTGGGTATGACAGAAGAACCACAAAAGTAAAATAAATGCGGTAGAGATGAGGGCGTTGAGAAGCATGAGTGGATTAAAACTTAGTGACAGAGTAAGAAATAGTGTGATAAGAGAACGTTGTGGTATAAAAGAATACGTAGTGACTCAAATTGAGAAAGGTATGCTTCTAAGCATACCTTTCTCAATTCATGCGGTAGAGATGAGAGGGTTGAAAAGTATGAGTGGCTTGAAACTGAGTGACAAAGTAAGAAACAGTGTGATAAGAGAATATTGTGGTATAAAAGAAGTTGTAGTGACTAAAACTGAGAAAGGTATGCTTAGATGGTTTGGGCATGTAGAGAGAATGAGTGAAAGGAGACTGACAAAAAGGATTTATGAGTCAAGAGTGAATGCGAAAGCTGGAAGGGGAAGACCAAGGCGAACGTTCCTGGACCAAATCCAGGACATTTTAAATAACGGCCAGGTCAAGAGTACTCTAAACCGACGAACTTGTATGAAAGGTTTAATGAGAAAGAAAGCAGCGAATGAGATATGCAAGGATCATGGCAAATGGAAGGATGTTGTCTCTGCGTACCCCTATGGGAATGAGGCGTGATGCTATTTATGTATGTATGGGGAACTACGCGGTGACACCACATGGTACAACGAGTATATACATAAGCAAAATCAACAACTCAGTGACTCATCATGAAATCTTAAAAACGTTTCTCTCGATGGATTTGAAATTCGGGATAGATATTCCATTAACGACGTAGACTCTCATTAAGAACGGACTTTCCCATATTTATACGTGATCTAGAACTACTTAGATAACAGCTAGTTAAAAATAAATTACAATCATAATCATAATTAATGTACACTTTTACCAGGAGACATTTTTGTAATTTGAAGTATTACAATTAGTACTAAGTTATCATCATCACCAACTTAATCCAATAAAACGACCTTTTTTAATAGGTTTAATGTAATACTTAACATATTTTTATACATAAGGATACACATACATATGACAAGACAAGGCAAACGGGGGCAAAAACAATATAAAGCAAATTTATAAAGACATGACATCTTGTCATGTCCTTATAATGCAATGTCGCGGAATTCAAACTTCATGATATTTTCAAAGTATAAAACGTCCAGAAATCCTTTGCCGGGCTAAGGACAGTTACAAGTAATTTAATAAAGGTATTACAAGATAACGCTTCTTTGTGGAATTCTGACTTTCAAATAATTTTAGGCTATAAAATTTAATAGATAGTTGGGTGACAACGCTGAGAGCTCCGAAATGTTGAGTAATACAAAAATAAAGTAAAAGTAAGTAAGAAGCAGCCCTTTAACGTCCCACTGCTGGGCACAGGCCTCCTCACCCCGAGGAGGGAGGGTTTTTAGAGCATAGACCCACCACGCTGCTCCACTGTGGATTGGTAGGCATAGTAACCAAGTGCACTCTCTATTCCTTAACTCTCATAGTCCGACGGAAATCCGACACGACCGGAGAGAGATCAGGCGCAGGACCGACGACTTAACGTGCTCTCCGAGGCAGGGGGTGGATCACACCGCCAACTTCCCAACTTCGGGCAAATATTGAGAAAATCTTAATAGAAAACTCAATATCGATTTTTGAATTTACCTCACCCGGGACTCGAATGCAGGACCTCATTTCTGTATTCGAACATGCTAACCACTAGACCAATGAGGCAGTAGATTATAAATGTGTATATCTAATAATCGGAAAGGAGGTAATGAAAAACTGAGTGCAATAAAACTTTTTTAACTTCTAAACATAGTAAATCTATAGTCTGACTTAGAAGACCTTCTACTGCAGCGAGATCAGTATCTTCGCGGGCTAAGGGGCATTGCTAGTTTTATATATAAAGATACTTTGCTAAAATATAATTATATTCATAAAGATGACATCAACGCTGACTAGTCAAATTTGTTTTAAAACTGTTGAAACAAATGTCACATTTTATACATATTAATACATTTAAATTAAACACTTGACTATACATTTCGTTTATGTATTAAAATTATGGAAAATAATATTGAAATTTGAACGTCATACATTTCAGCACTTGTACCTATTCTGTACACTTTTGCATAGTCATTTACATTTAATGTAAAACTATTTACGTCTTTATTACAAAAAATTTCCAATTGTTCGAAAAAATAGTTAAAAATGGCTTGGTTAGTCTTTTTCATTATTCTATTAAGATTTCGTAGAGCAACTGATCTTTCTACGCGAGTGTCGGATTGCCGACACATCCCATTATGAGAATGAAGCAATACTATGCCTGCCAACCTGCAGTGGCGCAGTGCGAGGGGTTTAGACTCCAAAAACCCTCCCTTCTACGAGTGAGGAGGTCTGTACCCAGCAGTGAGACTCAAATGAGCCTGACCTTTTAATTATTAAAACAATGACACTACCATTAGGGTACATTATATCATAAATAAAGTGTCAAATCATCATCTCCTGGCCTATTTATACCACTCCCCTTATGCCACTAGGTGGGGTCGGCACAGCATGTTTCCCTTCGCGACTTTTCTCTATCAGCTGTCATTTCTATATTCACACACCTTACACACATATCCTCTTTCAAACAGTTCATCCACACTTTGTTTGGTCGCCCTCTCCCGGCCTTGCTATAGCAAACATGGCTATCCTTCCTCCTCGTGACGTGTCCATACCAGGATAGCCTTCCACTCCTTTACTTCTCGGTCACCAGTGCTGATTTCATACTTCCTCTTGTCTAATTTTGTTACTCCACACATCCACTTCAATATTCGCATCTCCGTTGCATGCAATTTCCTTTCATTCTCCCCTTTGGTGGTCCAGCAGTCCGATCCGTACAGGACGACAGTATAAAGAGTCAAGTATAAAATCCTTATTTTGTACTACCTTTTGTGTTAAATCACCACCTATAAAAACTAGCTTTGTGGACAAAAATATTGTAGTGACGGCAGTAAAAATATATAATAAATTACGCTTTACTTTAAAAACATTATAAAATCACCAGTGTTGAAAAGAAAATTGAAAAACTAAGTATTTTTAGGAAAATTATATTATAGTGTAGACGAATTTTTAAATGATGAACTAAGATTTTACAATAAATTGATTTGGCTAATAATTACTGACACGATAATAATTATTGACATCACTAAATGACTGCCTCATTGGTCTAGTGGTTAGCATGTTCGACTACAGACATGAGGTCCTGGGTTCGAGTCCCGGGTCGGGCCACTTCAAAAATCGATATTGAGTTTTCTATTAAGATTTTCTCAATATTTGCCCGAAGTTGGGAAGTTGGCGGTGTGATCCACCCCCGTGCCTCGGAGAGCACGTTAAGCCGTCGGTCCTGCGCCTGATCTCTCTCCGGTCGTGTCGGATTCCCGTCACATCGGACTATGAGAGTGAAGGAATAGAGAGTGCACTTGTGTACTATGCCTGCCAATCCGCAGTGGAGCAGCGTGGTGGGTCTATGCTCTAAAAACCCTCTCTCATATGAGCGAGGGGGCCTGTGCCTAACAGTGGGACGTTAGTGGCCTGCTACTTACCTTGCCTTATCACTAAATATTTGAATGCCATTAAATTTGAATTTGAATTAATGATGTTTTTTTCATAACTCGATGACTTCAAAAAACGATGTTCTAGGGTGATAAGTGCGATGATATACATACATACATAGCATCACGCCTCATTCCCATAGGGGTAGGCAGAGACCACGTCCTTCCACTTGCCACGATCCTTGAATACCTCCTTCGCTTCTTTCATTCTCATTAAACCTTTCATACAAGTTCGTCGGTTTAGAGTACTCTTGACCTGGCCCTTATTTAAATTGGCCTGGATTTGGTCCAGGAACGTTCGCGTTGGTCTTCCCCTTCCAACGTTCGCATTCACTCTTTACTTATAAGTCCTTTTAGTCAGCCTCCTTTCATTCATTCTCTCTACGTGCCCAAACCCAAACTATTTAAGCATACCTTTCTCAATTTTAATCACTATATCTTCTTTTATAGCACAAAGATGATCACAAAAAGAACAATAACCTCTAAATGTCTAAAATGCAAGTTGAGCGCATATTAAGACTCCAATGTTGACAACAAGCCACCCTGTCTAACGCCATATCCCAAGATATATTCATAAGACAAAGCGCTCGCCCATCTCACTTGGTTGACCTGATGGCTATATCAATACTTAATCAGGGATATGTAAGGCACATCCACACCAGCTCGAAACAGTTTTTCCAATAGTATATTGTAGGACACCAGATCAAAAACTTTTGACAGATCATATAACACTAACGTTGTGGTATAAAAGAAGATGCAGTGACTAAAATTGAGAAAGTAATGCTTAGATGGTTTGGGCAAGTCGAGAGAATGAGTCAAGAGTGAATGGGAAAGTGGGAAGAGAAAGACCAAGGCGAACGTTTCTGTACCAAATCCAGGACATCTTAAGTGATTTGGATTGTGTGAAAGCATTTCTCATCAGAAAAAAAAAGAAACGCGCTGCCATAGAACGCTAAATGGGATGGTATCATCAAAATAATCAACAAGAGAATATGACGCAAGTCGACTCACACTTAGCAGCGATCGATTTAAAAAAAGGTATATCGGATCGAGATAAAAACATCACACATTCATAATCGAGTTGTCATGTGTTTATCTGTTTTTATTCAAAGATATGTGAGCGGAATGTTATCTAATACTTCATTAGCTTTTACTATCAGTCTGTGCATGATATGTAGCTACGTGTGTAAGATTGATCTAACTGTGCCCGAAGTGTCGCGTAATTCCCAATCCTGTGGGAATGTGGGAAAATCCTTACGAATGCAGGCAAAACTGAATATAACGACAGATCGGTTGCAACAACCGAATCTTAAGGTTCCGAATCTGTATATAAAATAACTTAGGCTTATTATTTTACAAATTAGTCACATACTTTAATGAGGATTCTTTTATTATTATTGAAGCCTATAAAAACAATTTTTGTGCTTTATCTATACATTAATATGTGAAGTAAAACCTTAGTATCCCATTTTAATAAAATTGCGAAGACGGTGAAGTAAAAAATTTCCCGCACTTATATTTTATTTAAAGAAGGAGTGAACAATGGCAATGTATTTTAATTATGCAAAAAATATGCGTATTTTTCAATCACTGACAATTATATTAAACGTCATAAGGTTACATTAGAAAAATTTGTATTCTTAAAAGCACTAAGGAGGTTGCATTAGGAAAGTTTGTATTGTCAAAAAAAGTAATGAGGTTACATTAGAATACTTTGTTTTTTCAAAAGAACTAACGAAGTTACATTAGAAAAGTTTGTATTGTCAAAAGCACTAAGGAGGTTGCATTAAAAAAGTTTGTATTGTCATAAGAACTAATGAGGTTACATAAGAAAAGTGTGTATTGTCAAAAGAACTAATGAGGTTACATTAGTAAAGTTTGCATTGTCAAAAGAACTAACGAGGTTATATTAGAAAAGTTTGCATTATCAAAGCACTAAGGAGGTTACATTAGAAAAGTTTGTATGTTCAAAAGAACTAACGAGGTTGCATTAGATATGTTACTATGGTGGTTAGATTTATTTAAACATTCTCAAGTTATTGGTTAATTTTTTTGCATTTAAACTTATAATTTAAATTAATTATGGAAGAATTTCGACTCCTAGACGACCATTAGTATGTATAGATTGGTATTTGCTAATGGACATACAATTATTATTATAATGACAAAATTGTAACGAACTTTCATATTATCATAAATTCTTAATTAGTTCTAAGATTATATTTAAAAATCACGTTTTAATGTGAATATTTTTTAAACATTAAATACGTGAGGTCAAGATATCGGAGACAATATTTTTAAAAGATAAGCCTCATTGATATATTTTACTAACAACGTGATATTGATTGTACGGTCATTTGTTTTCGTATAAATTATCTATTCATTACTATAACTAATATAAATAGACAGATAAATAATCTTTCTGTATGATCATTATAAATTATAATTGGTACCTAGTAAGTATATATGAGAATTTAGTCAACAGGTATTATTTAACATTTTACAACATAAAACGCGATTTTATTTTAGCCCTAATTTATTAAGATGTCAGTCGTCATTTGAAATTTATTTATGAACGCTATTGCAAAAAGTACAAAAAAGTGAGCTTAAAGCTATAAAAGCTTTATCTGCCAAGTTTTCTGATTAACGAAGTCGTCGGTAGATGTACAATATAATTAAGGTTCAATACAAGGTGTAATCAGAAACTATCCTGAATTATTTATAAAAACATAGATACAAACTAAATATTATATTTCTTAGAGGGTATTCATTGAACTACAAAAAGTCTGAGTTATCTTTTTTGGTCAAAAGAACTAATGTGGTTACATTAGAAAACTTTGTATTTTCAAAAGAACTAACGAAGTTACATTAGAAAAGGTTGTATTGTCAATAAAACTAATGAGGTTACATTAGAAAAGTTTGTATCGTCAAAAGCACTAAGTAGTTTGCATTAGAAAAGTTTGTATTGTCAAAAGGACTAAGGAGGTTGCATTAGAAAAGTTTATATTGTTAAAAGAACTAATGAGGTAACATTAGAATACGTTGTATTTTCAAAAGAACTCACGAAGTTACATTAGAAAAGTTTGTATTGTCAAAAGTACTAATGAGGTTACATTAGAATACTTTGTTTTTTCAAAAGAACTAACGAAGTTACATTAGAAAAGTTTGTATTGTCAAAAGCACTAAGGAGGTTGCATTAGAAAAGTTTGTATTGTCATAAGAACTAATGAGGTTACATTAGAATACTTTGTTTTTTCAAAAGAACTAACGAAGTTACATTAGAAAAGTTT
>JACTOM010000894.1:3809558-3830552 GCA_015832385.1 Elymnias hypermnestra
AGGGTTCCTTCGCGCCCTGATCCGAGAAGAACCCACAACAAACTCAGTCGGGTATTTTTTTTTACCATCATCATTACAATAACAAATTAGTTTACTATATTTTAATTAAAATTAGAGCAATTTGTTCACTCCCAAGCGTTTCTATCGTCTAGGTAATCTTGCAACTTATAATACGATTTTTCTATCAACTTTCTTTTAACAAAGACTTTGAATTTATTAATTGACATCTTTAGAACGTCTTGTGGGAGTTTATTATAGAAACGTATACAGTTACCCTTAAATGAGTTGTTAATCTTATGCAGCCTACTAGAATTTATAACAAGTTTGTTTTGGTTTCGTAAGTTATATGATGTACATTCACTCTTTTTATTAAAAGAGTCAATGTTTTTATGTACATACAACAAGTTTTGTAATATATATACACATTCATGATTTCTATATAAAAAAGCACATCAGGTCACTTGCCATAGCCGAATTCTGAAGTGAGTTCCCTTACAAATATCGAATGCTAGAGAAAAAACATAGGGTGTGCTATGTCATGGACCCGGCCGTTTGTTGTACGTGAATAAGTCTCGTAATGGGGCTTCCCCTTCTGCCGCGCGCGATGTGTTACGGTCCTTACTTATCGTACTAAAATCTTTGATCCTTTAGTTATCTAGTGGTGTGATTGAATTTCGGATGGATATGATAGATATGTAGCTACAGCACCAAACTGTATACCCCGTTTATGTTATCATTGTTTTAAATTGCCTCCTTATGGATGCGATTTTAAAAGGCGTATCCACGTCAAAAGTAAGCGCACTAATACACCAGCAAAGATATTATTTATACGTATATAGTTAATAACGTCACCTTAAAAGTTTATGATATTTCTTAATGGTTATTTGTCATTGTAAGTTCATTTAGAAATTCAGAGATTAGAAGTAACAAAGGAAACTTGTATTTAATAGAAAAAAAATGACATATTAATGGAATATTTATGGTTTTTTTATATTCGACTGTTCATGTTTCTAATTTTAACCGAAAAAAGAGCATCGACCTCGCCTGAGTAGTGTTATGTAGGTCATTACACACTGGCTACAATATTTGATGAAATAGTTCCCTGGTAGGCAAATAATACATACATATATAGCATCACGCCTCATTCCCTTCAGGGTAGGCAGACACCACCTTCCACTTGTGCACAATCCTTGCATATCTCTTTCGCTTCTTTCCTTCTCATTAAACCTTTCACACGAGTCCGTCGGTTTAGAGGACTCTTGACCTGGTCCTTATTTAAAATGCCCTAGATTTGGTTCAGGAACGTTCGCCTTGGTCTTCCCCTTCCAACTTTCACATAAACTCTTAACTCATAAATCCTTTTTGTCAGTCTCCTTTAATTCGTTCTCTCTACGTGCCCAAACCATTTCAGTATTTGCCATAAAAGAAGACAGACCATGTTAAGGAAAAGGGTTTGTTTTATTCTAGAAACATGGGACTGATTTTGACGGAAATGTTGCCTATAAAAGGTCACTAACCCCCTTCTCATCAAAGTCAATATTGTAATGTTATGTAATATAATGTAATGTAGCTGAAGAAGACATTTATCATGCATTTAATGGTAAGCCCAGTATGACCCTCCTATAACTAGGAAGAGGGCATACATGTAAAGGTATTAATCCTTTTTTTTCATTGGGGATTAAGCTATAATGTATATTGTTGTCGCATGCTTTCCGGCGGAAACGGGTGGCAGCATTGATCAAGAAATGATCGCCGGTGAAACGTTTCCGAGGGAAAAGTCTTCGTGTTAAATCGCGTCACAACATAGATTCATTCAAGTGATATCAGTGGATCAGTAAAGTGTTTATTGTGTTTCGTAAATCAGTGAATTATTTATATAGTGTGACATAACTGGTGTTGATGAGTTAAAGTACTATTGATTAAATTGACTATATTTGTACATATACGCGTTTAATTTATATGTGTTTAATTTTTATGTTTTTTGTTTCATTTATGGGGGAGATGTTGTGGTTAACTTGATAAATAACGTTGTTGTCATCCTATATGCCTTTAATGAACACAAGAGGATCTATCGCTAGAAGATATTTAGTGTTTTAAGGCATAACATATTACACTATGTGAAGTTTCCACTTGAAGAAGTAAATGACAGCGTCTTAGTAGACGGGAATCACTGTCACACAGATATCCACGGGGCATGGTTGTTTCGCAGAGTATCTGTGTCGGATAGGACCAGAGCAAATGCCTCAGTGTCTACACTGCGGATGGGAATAGGATGACGCCCAATACACCCTGAGAGATTGTCCTGCATGGACCTAAGAACGTCATCGCTTACAGTCGTTTTGGCGAAGATGATGACGAAGACAGTGGAATGTCGGTGTCGCTAGGAAAAAATAACTTTAATATGGTATTAATCTGCCTTGATAATAGTAAAGCCAGCAAGAGTAAATCATCTAATAGGAAGAGCCTGGAAACCATCAGGTGGCGGGGGCGGGGGAGTCGATGGAAAAATTCCACGTTGCCCGATCTATCTGTTATGAAGATTTCTCCCAACAAAAAAAAGAGGTAATCACTGCCATAAAACTTTTTAAAAGCAACATCTATCTTCGCGACATCACAGCCATTGAATAAGCAATACCATACTTTAACAATGAGTCGTATTGTTCGTACTAATTCGAAACAATTATACAACTCTATATAAAGTGCAATAATGTTTTGAATTGCTTTGCTTGCTTTTGGGGACGGATGATCAAAATTGTGTCATCACTGACCTAAGTACCAAGGATAAGGGTAGCGAGATAATTTAGTTAGTGAAGCGCTATGAATAAAGATCTTGGAGAGTCCGAATCTTTATGAAGATATTGTTTAAGAAACAGTGGTTCAACTAAATAATCCTCTAAGATATCTTCGCGGACAAATCTTATACAGATAACTTTAAGTTCTCTTTAGTACAACGTGTTTATTTTTTTAATTTATCATTTTGGGCTCTGTTGAAGAGAAATAAGCGTTGAAATCTCCTGTGGTAAGTTTAATTTATCGGACTGCAGGAACCTAAAGTGTTGATGGGTCTAAAGTTAAAAAACTCTTCTATAAATCAGGAAGCCTGTGCTCAGAAGCCGAATGACATTGATGGTGGCAGGAAAACACAATCAACAGGCTGGATTTAAGACAACTAAAATGTTGAAGACTAACATGACAGAGTACACCAGTATTTAAGTAAAACTTAACTTCAATTTCTGAATACATTCCTTCAGATTTATACTATTCATTACTTTATGTAGACAATTTAATGATACATTTGATCACTTGACGACAGGCAATACATAGAATCATCACTTAAAGAGATAAGAAGACTACACTTTTGGTAAACTTTGTAAAAATTCAATTTGTGAATATAGATCCTACAGAATGTTAATATTCAACACCATAAGCAGACAATTTAAACGTAACACTGATTTTATATATAGAGCCATTGTCACGAGACACGGTTGCATAATGTCAAGATTAAGGCTAAGAATAGACCATTCAAAACGCTCGTAGAAGCCATCGTACATTCAGATAACATGCTTTCCAGTTACGTCGCATTGGCACCACTCCACATTGGATACAGTCATATATCTCTGTATGTATTTACTGTATGAATATACGTACGCGTATATATAAGAAACTTCGTCATCGTCGTCGTCGCTTCAACCGATGGACGTCCACTCCTGGACGTAGGTCTCACGAAATGATGCCCACAAGGCCCGATCTCGTGCCGCCTGGCTCCAGCGGCTACCGGCGATCCTCCTTAAATCGTCGGTTCACCGACTGGGGGTCCTCCCACACTGCGTCGTCCGGTGCGGGGTCGCCATTCCAGCACCTTCCGGCTCCAACGTCCATCGGTTTGTCGGACTATGTGCCCCGCCCATTGTCATTTCAGGTTCGCGATTCGTAGGGCTATGTCGGTGACTTTGGTTCTGCTACGGATCTCCTCATTTCTGACTTGATCGCGTAGAGAAACTCCGAGCATAGCCCTCTCCATCGCACGCTGAGTGACTCTGAGCTTGTAATAAGAAACTTAAACCCTTTTAAACAGCTGGAGTGATTTTAGTAAAATTATTTCTGTTTTAAGGTGTATTCAAAAATGGTAAGGATTGACAATTCTATTCAGACTAAAAATAAATTATTGTTGCTAATGCTTAAGCATGCTCTGTAGGACTAGGGATGTGACTTCGTCCGAACACCAGCATACATGGAGAAATGGACACTGTTTTCAATTTATGTGTTAGAAATTTAGTGATACAATTATAATAATTTTTACTATTAACTTATTTTGCCGTGATAACATCTTATAAATCTATGAACGCCGGCTGCACGCGCGTAAACGTTCACGTTTTACCTGACACGATAGAGAGGCGCAATCGTTCTAAGCGTCCGGCTTATGATGCATCTATTTCTCTTCTACTCCATCGACCAATGCCTCCGAATAGAAGAGAGACAGCTGCAGCACGCAACCTTCATTTCAATTCATAAAAGTACGCAAATTTGGAAACTAACATTAAAACAGCTGCACCGATTTTAGATGTAGGCCAATGGGACTTATCAAGTGGATATGATGTATTTCTGTTACAAAAATATAACTTGAACTGGAAGAAATAGGAGATAAATCACGCAATGTGGAGGGCTCCAGCTTACACTTATAATAAAGCTAAAGAGCTAGTTTTATTGAACACGTTTATCTCCGGAACTACTATACTAGTTTGAGTTGAAACCTTGTTCTGCATTTAATACAATTATCATAGTAGGAAGTTACATAGAAACCAGAATTTTCATATCTTTGATATTATTGCATTAAGGCACATTATAGTGTTAAGTCACATCACAATTGATACAGTTTTTGTCACGTAGAATATATTTCACCTTTTTTTTGTCAGAGAAACACCTCCGTGAATCTTTTTGGCATTCATGTAATTCTAGAGACTTGAAATTTTAAAGTAAATGGACGGTTTTGGATACTGTCCCTATTTTGTAAATATTTTGCTCCTTTTTGTGACTTGTGTGTAAAATTTTGATGTGCACAAATTGTTGATGAGAAAGTAATTATGTTATTGCCTGCTATTAATAATGACCTCGCTGCGTGCAGTGAATGGAGTAGTTGTTATGGACTAAAAGTAAATCCATCAAAGACGCAGGCTATTATTATTGGCAGCCCTGGCATGATCTCGAGGGTGAACCGGGTTAACCTTCCACCTATTGTGTTCAATGATTGCGTAGTACCTTAAAGCCAAAAAGTTAAAAATCTGGGTATTTATAAAAATTCTACGATTTTCTGGTCCTTTCAGTTAAATGAAGTAAGCAAAAAAATATTTACTGCTATGAGTACTCTCAGACGTCTGTGATCCTTTCTTCCAATTCCCACTAAAACAATGTTAGCCCACTCCTTGCTACTCCATTATGCTGACGCAAGCTATCTTGACTTGAATGAGTACCAATTAAACAAACTTGAGCGTCTTCAAAATATTGCTATTAGGTTCATATTTGGTTTAAGTAAATATGACCACGTTTACGAATTACGTTTAAGGCTCAAGTGGTTACCTATTCGATTTTGCCGAAATCTACACATTCTTTCTCTTCTGTACCGTGTTGTTCGATCCTCGCAGTTCCTCATACTTGGTAAATTGCTTCAATGTCTTTCAAGATAGCGGGCATAGGAGGGCACTAAGGTCTCCAGTTCTCCATACAGTTCTCATACAGTTCACAGTCTCTTCCAATGGAAATTCAACGTGCCCCCACTTTAGATACTTTTAAAAAATTAGTTAAAAATCATTATCTTTTTAGTTTTTTTCCATATAATGACGACGCGACGTATATATATGTTCTTATCTAATTATATTTTATTTTTATATATATTTATGATGTATGTATTTTATTTTCAGAAATAATTATGTATGAATGTATGTAGTGTAATTATTATTCTCACCACCTACCTTTAAACTCTTAACTAAGTCACCTTCCTTAAGGTTGTCTGGAAGAAATCGCTTTAAAGCGATAAGACCGCCTTTTGTCCGTCACTAATATAGTTTATGTCTCCCTTCTAATATATAATAACTTTGTGTGGTGTACAATGGAGCATAAAAATAAATAGATAAATAAAATATGTTATATGAACTTGTTATGAGGTTTTTTTCTGTTATATTTGTCCTACAATTCTAAATTAAAGAGTTCAAGAATTTATTTGTGTGGTTGAAAGTTGTATTACACTTAATTGCAGGTCTAAGATTACTATATACAATAAAATAAACTTAAATATAAGACAAATAAAAGTACTATACGCGGTCTTGTTGCTAAATAGCGATTTCTTCCATAAATAACAAGGGTTTAATAAAAATCAAAATTAGAGGAGGTACATAATGACATATTTAAGCCGTGTTAATTGTATGATGGAGAACAAGTGGAAGAGGTGATAGAAGAAGAATTGGTATACTTGGGATATAAATTTGCAAAAGATGGAACATGTGAAAGTGATATTGAAAGGAGAGCGAATGCAGGGAATATGGTAAATGGTGCCCTGCGCGCCTTTATGAATAGCCAGATGGTGTCTCAAAGGGCCAGACTGGCTGTGCATGCAGGAGTGTTGGTGCCAACACTTATGTATGGTAGTGAAAGTTAGGTATGGCAAGACAATCACAAAACAAATGCGGTAGAGATAAGAGCGTTGAAAAGCATGAGTGGATTAAAACTGAGTGACAGAGTAAGAAATAGTGTGATAAGAGAACGTTGTGGTATAAAAGAACTTGTAGTGACTAAAATTGAGAAAGGTGTGCTTAGATGTTTTGGCCATGTAGAGAGAATGAATGAAAGGAGACTGACAAAAAGGATTTATGAGTCAAGAGTGAATGTGAAAGTTGGAAGGGGAAGACCAAAACGAACGTTCCTGGACCAAATGCAAGACATTTTAAATAAGGGCCAGGTCAAGAGTACTCTAAGCCGACGAACTTGTATGAAAGGTTTAATGAGAATGAAAGAAGCGAAGGAGATATGCAAGGATCGTGGCAAGTGGAGCTGTTCTGTCTGTTGAGCAACTGGATTGAAATATCGACAAAATATATCATCGCCATCGTGGTACGTACACATTAATAAAGTTGAAATATGAAAAACTATAAACTTTTTTTATGGTTAATACATTTTGCAGTGTCTCTCTCTGTCTCTCTCTATCTCTCTCTCTTATATGATTGACGAAACTTCGTTAACCTTCGCAATTGTGAGGGTCAGCTGGTGAAAGTATAGATAGTACGAATTATTTTTTATTATAACCACAGAAAGAAGCTCTTTGGTTATTTCTTTTCTTACATTGACCATGCCTTTGGTCGTTTATGTAGTTGTCTAGATTATGTAGCATGCCTTTTTCAATAGAATTTCTTTGATTTGCTGTTAATAATATAAATAAGATAATCATTATAGTATCCTACCGGTAACAATGTATAAGTTTATTATTAACAAGCGATTTACAACCAGAAAGACTGTCCATAACAATTGATTAATGTTTATAAACATAGATTCAATCATGAATATGTTTCAAATGACATTTGTGAAATTGTAAAATCATCTTTATCTCAACCAGATAAAGATGTAAATTGTTTCCACTACTTAAGCCAATGTTTATAAATGTTTCGATCGTCTGCATATAACTGTGATCTCTAGTAAGTAAAAAATCAGAGCAACACCAAAAAAGTCAGTTTGAAACGACACATTTGTAGATGAAGGTTGAAAAAGTTACCTCAATGCGATAACGGATCTATATATATAAAAGCAATTGCTCGCTACACTGATGATCAAGTAATACTTGCATCATCTGCTAATGAGCTACAGGAGATGGTAAATATTATGAAGGAAGCTTTGAAAAGGAAAGGAATGAAAGTGAATGTAAACAAAACGAAAGTTATACTTTTTGAAAGATTAATCATCTAGGATGAATGGCAATAATTCGATCGATGGTAAACAAGTGGAAGAGGTGAAAGAATTTGTATACTTGGGATCTAAATTTAAAAAAGATAGAACATGTGATAGTGATACTGAAAGGAGAGTGAATGCAGGAAATATGGTAAATGCGGCAGAGATGAGAGCGTTCAGAAGTATGAGTGGATTGAAACTGAGTGACTGAAGTAAGAAATAGTATGATAAGAGAACGTTGT
Organism: Elymnias hypermnestra; assembly: GCA_015832385.1. Classification (NCBI taxonomy): domain Eukaryota; kingdom Metazoa; phylum Arthropoda; class Insecta; order Lepidoptera; family Nymphalidae; genus Elymnias; species Elymnias hypermnestra. The sequence goes on from JACTOM010000894.1 coordinate 3,817,730, forward strand.
GGTATAAAAGAAGATGTAGAGACTAAAATTGAGAAAGGTATGTTTAGATGGTTTGGGCACGTAGAGGGAATGAATGAAAGGAGACTGGCAAAAAGGATTTATGAGTCAAGAGAGAACGGCTGGAGTGATTTGGCTATATTGGTTTTTGGTTTTTTATGAAAAGCTAGGGAAGGATAATCAGCATTTTTTCATATCTACTCAGGTATATAATTAAAACAACAATTGCGCTTTCCCTTAGGAACTAGGCCTACCTGTCAAACATTTGATGCCCGTCCCGTCGTTTAGAAATCAATTAAAATTAAAAATCTTTCCGAAATTAAAAAAAAAATAAAAATGAAGATTTTTTGATTGTTTTTGGTTTTGGATGTCAAACATTGTCGTCCCGTCATTAAAATATTATATTGAATTTAAAAGAATACTTCTATTTTTTTTCATTTGTTTTTGACATTTGACATTGACAGTTTACAATTTCTGATCGTAACAGTAATATATTATGAACTTTGTGAGGGCGTAAAGGTCGCATTATTTTTATAACAAATTCTTTTTGTGCCGCTTTGTCAATTTTTGATCACATTTCTTACTAAAGTTAAAACATTTTGCAATTATCAATCAGCTATTTTCATTTGTAATCGATAAATGAGGCAGTACGAAGTTTGCCCGGTCAGATTCGTACAAAAACAATAAAATCGCCATCAAAAATTGGGGGATGGGGGTAGTAGATTAAATAATATTTTACGACCTACTTTCATACATAGCAACGATAAGAAAAAATATTCATTATAAAGTTGAGCCTTTTCTAGAGAGAGACCAAAGGCACCGTGACACGACATTTTTACATAATAGATTAAGTTAATATGAATAAAGGAGAAGAAATCATTTATATACTTAGTATTATAAAGCGAATCTCCGAAACTAATCAAATCGATTTCGACATTTTTTTTTAATTTTGCTAGATTAGACCACTAGACCTAGTGTCGTGTCTAGGTCTAGTGGTTAGCATGTTCGACGTGATACCTGAGGGTTCGAGTCCCGGGTCATTTCAAAAATCAATATTGAGTTTTCTATTAAGATTTTCTCAATATTTCTCTGAAGTTGGGAAGTCGGCGGTGTGATCCACTCCCATGACTATTAGAGCGATGGAATAGAGAGTACACTCGTGTACTATGCCTGCCTGCCTGGTCAATCCGCAGTGCATCGTGGTGGGTCTATGCTCTAACAACCCTCTCTCCTATGAGAGAGGAGGCCTGTGCCCAGCAGTGGAACGTTAATGGGCTGCTACTTACTTACTTTGCTAGATTTGTTCCTAATTATTACATAAAATAGGTTTCTTTTAAATACGTTATCAGGTTTTGTGCATGAGTTTTTGTTTAGTAGTAAGTTCAGCTGTCAACTAAGTTACATAAGCATCAAATAACTGGCAACGTACCTTTTAAATACAACATTTAAGTGTACGCAAACGTACGAAGTTACGCGGGTCAGTACATTAAATATTATACTATATTAAACGTATTTTATGTACAAGTAACAAGTTTATTATGTAAACTTCCTTATATCACACAAGGAAGCCTACTACGGTATTTACAATGACATAAAAACTGTAGCGATTATTCATAAGTTCTAGTTCAAGGTCCCTCTTATCACGGACAATAAATTCATGTACACGAACGCATTGATAACAGTACAAATTAACCGTGTGTAATTATAGTATTTGATAGTTTTAAATCTATAAATATACTAGCTTATGTCGTGATTTTGCATAGAGTTTGTACACGTATCCATAAAAATTAATTGCTGTTCGTTAGTCTCTCTAAAACACGAAGTGACTGGACTGATTTCAATGATTTTGGTTTTGAATTATTCGTGGAAGTCCAAAAAAGGTTCAAAAGGTGAATAAACATGTAAAACATACTTGGAATATAGTAAAAACAATAATATCGATTTCCCTTAGGAACTATTCCTACATGTCAAACATTTGATGTTCGTCCCGTCTTTTAAAAATCAATTGATTTTAACAATCGTTCCGAAATTAAATAAAATTAAAAAATCAAGATTTTTCTCGTTGTTTTTGGTTTGAGTGTCAAATATTTGATATTTGTCCCTTCGTTTAGAAATTAATTAATTTTAAAAATCGTTCAGTAGTCAAATATAATTTATATATGAAGATTATTCCCACTGTTTCTGGATTTTAAATGTCTAATATTTGATGTTCGTCCCCGCGTTTAGAAATCAATCAGTAATGAAATATAATATTAAAATGAAGATTTTTCTCACTGTTTTAAGTTTTGAATGACAAACATTTAAGAAAAATTGGTTTCCATATCTATATTTCCTCCAAGTTATATATTTTCGCGAAAGAAATTGCCTACACAAACCAATCGCCTGAGAGGCGTTTATAATAGATATCAAATTTATTTAACAGAGAGTTATTTCGGTATTTATTATATTAGTATTGATAAATGATATGACATCGTTTTCAGATTGTCATGAGAGGTGCCATGACGACTGCAAATATACAAAGATGACATGAATGACTTGTCTTTCTTTAAACAACAAACAAGGCGCTTAATAAAAATAACTACGACTATATTTACTTCCACATGACATTGACAGTTACATCAAATGTAGTCCCAGACCAGTAGTTTTTAATCTTTTTAGGTCCAGTACCCTTATGTGTTTGTATGAAAACGCCACCAACGATCCGTGTTCAGGACCAAAGCATGGAGTCTATACAATTGCAACGTGGTGTGGGACAGGGAGATGTTATCTCCCCGAAGCCATTTACCGCGGCGTTGGAAGACACCTTCAAGCTTCTGGACTGGAACGGATTCGGCATCAATATCAACGGCGAGTACATCACTTGCGATTCGCCGATGATATAGTCATAATGGCAGAGATTCTGGAAGATCTCATTACAATGCTCAATGACCTCTGCAGAATGTCTCAACTGGTGGGCCTTAAAATAAACAGGGATAAGACAAAAATCATGTCAAACATCCATGTTTCGGCCCACCCGGTCATCGCTGAGAACTCAGCAAGTTGTAGACGAGTACATCTACCTTGGACACACGACCCAATTAGGTAGGTCCAACTTTGAAAAAGAGGTCAACCGCCAATTCCAACTCGGATGGGCAGCGTTTGGTAAACTACGGGACATTTTTTCATCCACAACTCCTCAGTGCCTGAAGACCAAGGTCTTCGAACAGTGCATGTTGCCAGCGATTACATATGGTTCCTAGACATGGCCGCTGACTAGAGGCCTAGTAAGAAGACTCAGAGTCACTCAGCGGGAAATGGAGAGGGCTATGCTCGGGATTTCCCTACGCGATCAAATCAGAAATGAGGAGATCCGTAGGAGAACTAAAGTCACCGACGCAGCCTACCGTATTGCAAAGCTGAAGTGGCAAAGGGCAGGGCACATAGTTCGCAGAACCGATGGACCGGAAAACGCAGCGTCGGCAGACCACCCACCAGATGGACCAATGACATCAGGCGGGTTGCGGGCAGCCGTTGGATACAGGCGGCGCAAGATCGGGCCCAGTGGAATTCATCAAGAGAGACCTTTGTCCAGCAGTGGACGTCCATTGGTTGAGACGACGACGACCCTTATGACATAAATAGGCTTACTGATTTTACCCCTATGTGATAATACAAAGACTTTATCAAACATAAAAACGATGGCACGTGAAAATTTGTGATATTTTTACTCTAAACTTCATTTAACTCAATTTTAAAAATCAATTTGGAAATCGGCTATCGATAAAACAACCTGTAGAGGTTATTAACCTGTAGAGAGATTTCCCCCCCGCGAGGGCAATTATCTCCAGATTAGGAACCCAAGAGGACACCTTAGAGGAGAAGCTTAGACCCACCATGCTGTTCCAATACGATTTTAACAAATGTCCAAGAGTTGCTCTCGAAAAAGGCTTCTTGAATAAGCAATATATTTTAGTGGAGGAATACAGGAATTAGGGCTTTCATTTTTATTGCTGACAGGTCAGTACTTGACTGTGATCTCACCTGTTGCTAAATGTGATACAGTTTAAGATGATGAAGATAAAAGCGAAATACTTGCTATAATTTCTACACAGCATTGTAAAGTAACAAAAATTTTTGTGGCCGAAGCCTCCCCGCATTCCAGACCTAGGCTCAAAAAGCATTTTTGTATAGTCAGTAGTCCGTTCGTTGGTAAAAAAATCTACCACCGGTTTAGAAAGTTGATTACGCTGAGAAGAAACTGGCAAGAAACTCAACGGTTGCTACTTTTAATATAGTTTTCTACAATATGCAAATGGATTCAAGTCCAAACAAATTTATCACTTAAATAATCTTCAATATTATAATATGGCTTCAAAACTATGTGGAGGCAAATCTAAAACTGATTGAGGTAAATTATTAAAATCGCGTATGCTCAATCCGACAAATGATTTCTGAACCTTTTTATTTATTGTATTTAAATCGTGTGTTCCGCTCCTTTTACTGTATAAATTAATATTATCACGGATATATAAAATGCTATTCAATGTATATTGCGAAGGTAACGTGACAATTGAAGTTTCTTTGAATTATTCTCTTGAGGAGACGCGAGATCCCAATTGATATTAGGCACAATATTAGCTATGCGAGTTCTCGCACTAGTGCTCCAGTGAGCCCTGTCCAGGATCTGATCTCATTTTTAGCAAGTATCTATCCACAGCTGTTATGACTTGACGTACTAAGATAAGCATATGTTCTCTACGCGACTAGTTATCTCAATACTAATATCACGATCGATGCAATAACGATATATCTATAGATGCATTACCCCACAACTCGGATGACGTGATCTCATTGGCACATACATACACGGTAGAGGCATTCAACAATCTAATACGCTACTATACTTGTATTATAAATGGCGACTTCCAATCACTACGTCCGTTTTGACAAAACACGTTACTAATACAATAGGGCTGCCAAACTATACAATAATATTATATGACAAGAATGAGGTGATGATGAGGGATCTAAATTTACAAAAGAAACATGTGAAAGTGATGTTAAAAGGAGAGTGACTGCTGGGAATATGGTAAATGGTGCTCTGCACGCCTTTATGAATAGCCAGATGGTATCTCAAAAGGTCAGACTGGATTGTGCATGGAGCAGTGATAGTGCCAACTCTTATGTATGGTAGTCAAAGTTGGGTATGGCAGGAGAGCATTGAGAAGTGTGAGTGGATGGAAACTGAGTGAAAAAGTAAGAAATAGTGTGATAAGAGAACGTTGTAGTGTGACACCGACTCCAAATATAACAATACGAAGAACACTATAAAAGAATACGCAATTATTTCTTACTTTTTAGACCATATTAGTGAATCTGAAGTAAACTAACAAATTTGTCTCAATATGTGTACATCTAAAACAATGAAACAATTTTACAAAGTTAAATTTACATTAATATCGCCACGCCCGGGATCGAACCCGCAACCTTATACCACCGCTTCACACGTAATTCACCTTTCAAATATTGCAACGCAGCAACAAACGTAAGGTAATTGCCATTTGATTACAGAAAGTTATAGATTTTGCCAAAAATCACACTCTTACTGTACGCCGTTGAGGAATTCCATTGATCTTCATATTTAACTACGACAATTACTTGACCATACCGATGTTATGGTAGGTGACTCAAATATCTGGATAGCTTATAGAAGATTCTGCCGAGCATCGCTAATTTGCTCCTAAGAATTGAAGAGTTCCGTCACTTTGTTATGGATTCCAATATCAGCACCTAACCAAACTATCACAAAACAACCCTTGAAATACCCTTTCTAATAAAAAAGAGAATAATCGAAATCGGTTGGTGTGATCTTGAGTTATTCGTCTGTTTGTCACGCACATACTTACGCAAATTTAAGACTTATCCGGTTTTGTCATGGATGCCATCATCAGAACTGGTTTAAAAAAAATGGGACCCTATGACGAGCACCACGTTTCATTAAAAAAAAATATCAAGATCGGTCTACCCAGTCGGGAGATATGAGGTAGCAAACATATAAAAAAAATACAGACGAATTGATAATCTCCTCCTTTTTTAGAAGCCGGTTTAAAAGAAGATGTAGTGACTAAAATTGAGAAAGGTATGCTTAGATGGTTTGGGCATGTAGAGAGAATGAATGAAAGGAGACTGACAAAAAGGATTTATGAGTCAAGAGTGAATGCGAAAGTTGGAAGGGGAAGACCAAGGCGAACGTTCCTGGACCAAATCCAGGACATTTTAAATAAGGGCCAGGTCAAGAGTACTCTAAACCGACGAACTTGTATGAAAGGAGAATGCAAGAAGCGAAAGATATGCAAGGATCGTGACAATAGGACGGACGTAGTCTCTGCCTACCCTTATGATGAAGGAATGAGGCGTGATGCTATGTATGTATATAAATAAATACAAAAATAGAATTTCAAACCATCCCTCTGATATCCCAAACCGGGCACATTGTAAAAGCATTAGAAGCTGGCTTTAGTTCATTAAGCTTATATATTCATCATTTTTTTGTCACTGAGAGATGCTTTCATGACCGCTGGATGGAGTGTACACCTAATTGATCACCAGGATACTCATTAAATCCCAGTGGAACTATCTTCATTTGACTCAAAGGTTAAAAAAAGGGGAAGCAAGCGACCGATCTATCCCTTCGCCTCTCCAATGCCCCCTTCTGCAAGATAACAGCCTCCCAGGAGGGGAGCAACTACCCTCCAGAATATCTCACTATCGAGAATAGCGGCTACTATTCTAAGCAAATAGAGGTCATTACTAATTCATCATAAGATCTTCAAAACTATTGGCAATTGGGTTAATGTTTTGCAAAGTTACTCCTTTCGTAACATAGACGTCCTTCTGCAAGTCTGTCATTCTGCAGAAGGAGGCACTAAATAGGCAAAGGGAGATTATGGCAGACGCTACTCCCTCTAGCCGAAGTACGGAGAGCGCCAGGAGGCGCAATTTCCCTCGCCTGCTCTCCCTTAAGTCGGATTCAACCGGGGCGCCAAAGCTGAATGCGTCAGCGAACATCTGGACCCCAACACTTAGATGAGGAGGGTTCCGCTGGGTGTTGATGGGTATTCTGGTAACTAGTCCCACATTCCCGGATTTCATGAAGAAAATCTTAAATTATTTTTAGGTTATAATGTAGTTTGTTAGAAAGTTGTCATAAATAAATGAGTAAACAGCTCGTTGCTTTATTGTTGACATTTTTATGGAACTTTAGATCCCAGTCTGATGAAACATTGTGCCACTACAGGACAGGACACCCTAGGTGTGTAATTTACTGTCTACCAATAAAGAAGTATGTCTACGATACTCTTATCATATTCTTGCAAGTGTATAATTAGGTTCTTCAAAAGCATGAATAATTAATATACGAGTACAAGGTCATTTTTTGGTAAACTAGTTAGACAAAAAAAAAGCAAATTCTCAGGTTATTAGTTAAAAAAGTATGTTAACTTTGTAGGGTATGTTAATGACTTAAACGTAAAAAGATACCTTTCTAATTATTACATTAAGCCGATGACCTTCAATAACAAATCAGTTTTATTATAACAATTGTTATAACATTTATTAAGTAATTCTCGCGGTTACAATTTCATTTGTAATAAAAGTATTGTTAATTAGGCACTACCATTATAAAAACACAAACTCACATTAAATAATAACTTTTAATCTCTCCACTAATTAAATATACACTTGTACTATACCAGTGATAACTTCACTATTTGAATTTATACAATTTAGCACAATTTCCTTTTAAAACAACTATATCACGAAGCAGTTGAAAAGACTATATTTACAAAATTGTTCCGTTCGTTAAAGCAACCTCGTATTGTCATAACATTTCGTAATATTGCACAATAATTCCCAACAATTCAGAGCTGTCGCTGTAGTCACCCAACTATCTATAGTCTAACAGAACTTAGAGATCCAACTTAGTCTGTGTACATTTAAATGTGGGAAAGTACAAAGTCTATTTGATGGTAAAGTAACTAAATTGGCAGCAGAGCTCATACTTAACGAACTCTTGCTTTAAATAAATGCAATATGCGTTAAAGTAAACCCCAAACGAAAAAAAAATCGTTAAAATCGGTTGAGTTTCCGAATTGAGTCTGTCTTCACTCTAAACTCTAAAACTAAACTGATTTTGTTAATAGAGTGGTTCCCCAAGAAGATTTATGTATAAGTCGGAGTACGGTACGTGGCTAGTTACCACCCACCCTACCAGCAAAAACGTAGCGCCAAACAAAGAAATTTGTGTTCCGGTACGATGCTGTGTAGAAACCGTAAGGGGTATATCGCCTCTTAACAGATTAGCGCGCNTAGAAAAGTTCTAATGAGTCATAAGAAGAAATAATAACAAATTTTGTTGACGCAGCAAAATAAATTGCCAAATCAGTTGTCGTAGAAACCAAACGCGCATGCGCCGAAAATTTGAAGCATCCGGACTAAATTACGCATTTCTTTAATCGGGAGGCAATGTGGCACTTTCGTCACTCAACATAGGACCGCAAGTGCTAATATTAAGAAGAATATTATTAAGAAGTCCAAATTAAAATATCTTTATTCAAGTAGACCTATTGCAGCACTTTTGAATCGTCAAATATAGTTTTTTCTATATATTATTTAAATGAATGACTGATGATAAGATTGCAGAACGACTTACAATCTAAAATTACGAGTTACGTTCCTTCGCGCCCTGATCTGAGAAGAGCCCACAACAAACTCAGTCGGGTGTACGTTTTTTTTTGTCATCATCATCATCAACCGCTCGTTGCTTTATTATTTTCATTTATATCGAACTTTCGATCCAGGTCTGATGAAAATTGTATACGCGCCATGGGACGAAAGTATGGCACTGTCACCCGCGATTTTATCAATAGTGTAAAACAGATACTAAGCAAACAATTGCAGAAAATGATATATGACCCTCGCTTGTCACAACCCTAGCCTCGGACGATATCTAAATAAAATATTTATCATTACTGGAGGTCATAGTCATGGCGACACGATACCCGGAAATCATTTGACAAGCACAGGTAAGTAATTTAAACGATAACAACTCAATAGTGTGTACAAATTATATCCAGTTGTATCAAGTTTCGATGCAAATTGCGTAAATCATTACATTTGCAATCAGCGAGTGTTAACCAACTTGAACCGTTTGAACTTTCGTTCAAAGAGTGATTTGCGTCATTTTATAATTAAATAGTGATATATATTTGTGGCTTTCAAAGCCACGAGTGTAATGTATAATGTTTACGGTTACTTTTAACATATTACTGGATTAACCACGCGACTTTGTCTATGTCATATGAATGAGATACGATTCGAGATAGATAACAAATTCGATTAATATTAAAAAAGGGCATTTTTCGTCAACCTCCATGATACAATGTATCCATTAACATTTTGCTTAAACTAGAATGTACTGGTATTCGAGGAATTGCTTAGAGAATGTTCAAAAGTTATGTAAGCAAGGCTGAGAGAGTAAACTACGGTGTCCCATAGGGTAGCGTTCTTGGACCTATACTTTTTTAAATATATGTTAATGATTTAGGTAAATTGTAAAATAATAACTTACGCGGATGATTTAATAAACATAAATACCTGGAAAGAAATTTACCAGTACTCTAAGACTGCTCAGAGGACTCAATGTTGACAAACCAAAATTTATAACCTTTTCCCGAAATGAAACTACTTAAAGTTGTGTATGGTAAAACCTATGTTATTTCCAACCTTTGAATTATAATTTTCTTGTAACTTACTAACAGGCCCACAATTATTCATCGTACGTACGAAAACATTCAACGAATGTCAACGAGGAATGAAACGAAGTTTTTAAAACCTGTAAGTCAAAGACAGAGTGAGCAACGTGTGATTAATTAATAAGACCAAACCTAAAGATGTCGTGAAGCACGTATTGTGACAAAAGTAGAAGTGGACTGGCCATATCCAAAGACAACAGATGGTCATACAGAGTAAATATCTGGTGCCCAAGAGACACCAAACGGAAAAAAGGACGACTCCCAAAAAGACGGTGAGATAACCTCAAGAGAATAGCAGGGAAGATTTGGACACGAATAGCCAACAACAAAATGCAATAATTAGAAATGGAGCAGGCTTTTACCACAGACGGTCCTTAATTAAAATAACTAACTATACAAACATAGGTTAAGGAATTTTGTAAATATCATAATACATGTATACTGTAAGGGGACACTAAGGCTTTTTATATTTAAGACAAACGATTCCGAAATACATGGACGTTACTATAACCGTTTACGCAACGGAAGCTCTCAAAAGGAATAAATTAACCACGTTTTTACCACATTTTTCGTTAATACTCCGCTCCTATTGGTCGTACTTTGATGTTATGTGGCCCATAGACAAACAGCTAGCAAACAAGTAGTGAAACAGTTTTAATATTTCATCATCATCTCAACCGATGGACGTCCACTGCTGGAAATAGGTCTCCTCCAAGGATTTTCACATTACACGGTCTTGTGCGGTTTGCAACCATCGGCTTCCGGCGACCCTTTTCAGGTCCTTCCAGTACCTTGGGACCCCAACGTCCATCGGTTCGCCTAGCTATGTGCCCTGCCCATCGCCACTTCAGCTCGGCGACTCTTCGAGCTACTTCGGTAACTCTTGTTCTTCTGCGAATCTCTTCGTTTCGGATTTGATCCCGAAGAGATACTCCGAGCATAGCTCGTTCCATCGCTCGCTGTGTGATCCTGAGCTTCCTAATAAGGCGCATAGTCATTGGCCATGTTTTTAATATTTACAATACGAAAAATGCTCAACAAATCTAAAACTAACAGTAACACCTTGAAGAACACCTAGTCCTTACTAATATAATTACCGCGAAATTAACTCTGTCTGTTGCGCTTTCACGACAAAACTACAGAACCGATATAAATGAAATTTGGTACACAGATTGTACAGATTGTAACGTAACGGATGGAATCGGCATATTTATAGCTAGAAGCTTGAAGCTTATTTTTTAGTCTTTTGATTCTATAAAAATAAGTATGTCAAAGCTTGCAAAATTTATAGCCTCAAGGGTGTATGATAAAAATCCACATCCTCACTAATGTTATAAAGACGAAAATAATTCTGTATATCTGTCGCACTTTCAGGCCAAAACTACTGCAACCTAAATGAAATTTGATACACAGAGAGCCTGAGACAGGAGAATAAGCTCTTTGCAGTGAAACACATTAAAATACTTGTAAGTATGTGTCAACTACTAATTGACCTGATACGATAGTTCGGTGATGATACGTGTATTATCCATTTCGCTTCTCGGTAACTGTCGTAACAAAATATGCGTAGAGATAACACCAGACAATAGAGAAATAAAAAAAAAAATCTGGTACAAAGTGATCGTTACTAACGGTGCGTGTGTCGCGTCGAAGGTCGTTAAGTTTTTTTTGTGATAATTTGTGTTTTTGATTATATAATTGATGTGAATAACAATGAAAACCCTTGAAGCAAGTTTTAATTTATAAGATATGAGCCTATAAATACAAGATGGACTTTTTTCAGTCCCTCAAAGTTTAGCGCAACATGATGCTACACTAGTCTTAATTTAATGAACAAAAGATAACATCATAACATTTGGTAATCTTTCAGGAACATTTAAGTCCCAAGCGCCACTTTGGCGTTATTCGACCCGCGGGGCAAGCGACGATTATTTCCGTAAAAATCGCGGGCAAATACGGGGGCCAATGAGACAATTTAAGGGTATTTCTTTGTAAAATATAAAGCCCAAATTAATGAAAATCCTACCCAAAAACACTTCGATGCGGACAAAGTTGCGGACATAACTAGTATTTGTATAATTTTGTTATAGATCCACTGTTCTCAACGAAGAATTTAACATGAATATTTTAAAACGTTATATAACATATTAATATGAAAATTATTGCAGGTAAATAAGCAGTGTGTAAAAAAAACATCTTGACAAACAAGTCACCTTTCATCTGAGTAAATAATAATTTTTAAAAGAATTTTAAATTGAATTTTTAATTTGGCAAATAGTCTCACGTTCTCGCATGTTAAATATGCAGATTAGACTAAATATGATACAAAATTTGGATATAAAATAACTCGTCTGAACGTTATTTTGAAATGGAAATAACTTATGGTATTGTTAAGAAATGTCACGTGAATTTTATATGTTCATTATTATTACAATGTTTGGATCCTGTTTCTAATAACATTAAGTTAACTAACATTTCTTTATATATAAAAATCTATTGACTTTCATTGATCTCGATAACGGCTAGACTGATTTGTCTAATACTTGTTTTGAATTATTTTTTGATGTCCAGGGAAAAAGGTTTAAAAGGTTCAATCTTAGTTAGGCGGACGACATAGTTCTCATGGGAACGGTAAGGTCGATCCAAGAGTTATTAAAAACTTGTGAAGGATATGCAAAAAGTCATGGACTGGTATATAATGAGAAGAAGAGTGTATACATTGTCTTTAAGGCCAAAGGCATACCAACGAATGAATATCAGCTAGATCACAATATTAAGCTGAATGGGTCACGTCTAAAGTGCGTTGACCATTATAAATACTTAGGACACGTGGTTGCGAATGACCTTAAAGACGATATAGACATTGAAAGGGAACGAAGAGCGTTGGCGGTGCGGTGTAATATGTTGGTTCATCGGTTTGCTCGTTGTAGCGAAGAAGCCAAGATTAGTCTTTTTAAGGCCTTTTGCCAGAGTTTTTACACGGCATCCTTGTGGACCAGCTATACACAGGCGGCGATAAATGCTCTTCGTGTCCA
>JACTOM010000894.1:3840738-3893922 GCA_015832385.1 Elymnias hypermnestra
TCATACTTAGAACCCTCTTACATACATGGCTATCCTCCCTTCTCATTACATGTCCATACCAGGCTAACCTTCCACTCCTTAACTTCTCGGTCACTGGTGCTACTTTCACACTTCCTCTAATATACTCATTCTTAATCTTATCCAATTTTGTCACTCCACACATCCATCTCAACATTCGCATCTCCGCTGCATGCAATTTCCTTTCATTCTCCCCTTTGGTGGCCCAGCACTCTGATCCATACAGGATGACAGGTCTTACGATCGTCTTATAAATCTTCCCCTTTAGTTTAAGGGGCATTCTGGCATCGCAAATTGTTCCCGAGACCTGCCTCCACTTCATCCAACCTGCATTTATCCTGCTAGTAACATCTCGGTCAATGCCGTCGTCGTTTTGGAAGATAGAGCCGAGGTAACGGAAATCGGAGCAGACTCGAAGGGAAACACCATCTAAGACAATCGAAGAACTGGATGGATCCCCGAAATCACAGAACATGTATATATAAAAAAATTTAAGTACAGCGCGATGTATTTCACGCTTAATTTACTTTAGAGCAAAACTTATATCTAACAAAAGGGATTATAAATTAAAACGTTACCAAGTCTTTGTTCTAAATCGGAAATAATTCATGAAATCCAATTCAATAAAATTGGTTGAGTAGTTTCGGAACTCAAACCTTGGAACTTGGAATCTTTCAAACTATTCAAAGGATTTTAATGCAGTCTAATTCAAGAGTAGACGTTTATATGTATAACAAGCAGACCTGAGAGACTTCGTTCTGACAATAAGATTTAGAATGTGGCTGATTTCTGTTTTAAGAATGATTTTCGAAATGAAATTACATCAGTACTAAATGTCTATAGCTCTTACACTTTGTGACTATTTAATTAGGTCGGGTTGTGACTATTCACTTGATTTTGAACTTTGTGCAGCGGTACTAAAGTGCAAATTGACTCTTTGACGTTAGGAACACACCTACATTGCTTAGACAACAGTGTGTACTTGTAATTTATTATGAACTTTATTGAATAGCAATAAAGGTCAAATTGTTCTACATTTCAGTAAGAAAACGTTTGTATGGGAAACAGAAAAGGGCTGCTTTTAGGATTTTTCCCTGAACTATTTGAACTTTTCTTGCCGGAAGAATTGTCTAAATTGACCCAGGCGTTGTTGAGTTATGCGCTTACAAACACATTTTGAGATTCATTTTTATATTATAGATAGTAGAGTGAAGCCGAAAAATTCAAAGATTTTTAGACATCCATTTAATGTCAAATACATTTTTTCTGCCTCATTGGTCTAGTGGTTAGCGTGTTCGACTACAGGCAAGAGGTCCTGGGTTCGAGTCCCGGGTCGGGCCAATTAAAAAATCAATATTGAGTTTTCTATTAAGATTTTCTCAATATTTGCCTGAAGTTGGGAAGTTGGCGGTGTAATCCACCCCCGTGCCTCGAAGAGCACAAAGCCGTCGGTCCTGCGCCCGATCTCTCTCAGGTTGTGTCGGATTACCGTCACATCGGACTGTGAGAGTGAAGTAGAGAGTGCACTTGTGTACTATGCCTGCCAATCCGCAGTGGAGCAGCGTGGTGGGTCTATGCTCTAAAAACCCTCTCTCTTCGGAGTGAGGAGGCCTGTGCCCAGCAGTGGGACGTTAATAGGCTGCTACTTACTTTACTTACTTTTTTTTACATTTTTTCAACTTGTAATGGATGACACTTGGTGTTGATACAGTTATTTCAAATATAACTTCGCAGATTTTAATTATTAGTGGAAACTTTATTGATTTAAGTGCTAGTTCTAAGTTTATTTCAAAGTTTACAAAAGGTACGGGATCGTTAAATCTTCAAAGATTACTTTCCGTGTAACCAGTTTAAGAAATTCGTGTTAAATAGCTCAGGAATCAAGTTTACGTTTACACGTGGCATAAACAATAAGTAGTACTTACAGTGTACTTCAATATGTTAACAATTAATAGCCATCAACGTCAGGCCTTGAACGTTGGCCATCCAGACGTGTAAATAAATTAATATGCAAAATAATTCAAAAAGTCAAGTAACAAACGTAATTGTTAGCTTATCGCTATAATATTGTAGACGTCATAAAACGAGTTAATTATGAAATTAAATTTCCAGTTCAAAATAAACGGCGGGATACCAGTAGGCGTATGTTAGAATTCTGCTCTCGGCTCCATGGGCCTTATTACAAAATATGGACTAAACCAATACTATAAAGTTGGCAATTTAAATTTGGATTTGTTTTGTTATAAAAATCAAATCAATACATCACTACATGGGTCGGCAACCATTTCTTATAGAAGGGCCACAAATGTTATGAAGGTATTTGAGCGTGCCACAAATGGACCGCTGTTTGTCGACCCTTGGGCTAAAGTACACCTCGCGGTCGTGGTACGTTCTATGGCATTCTACGGAGCTCCCATATGGGCACATACTCTTAACACACGTTCCCGAACACTGCTGCACCAAGCACAACGGATCATGGCGGTGAGAGCCATCCGGGAACACCGCACAATCTCCGGGGAGGCTGCCTGCGCTTTAGCTGGTACGCCGCCCTAGGATTTGTACGCAGAGGTGCTTGCAGATGTGCATGACAGAAGGATGGAATCATGGCTTCAGGGCGAATCTCCACCACAATTTGCGGAGGAAAGAGGGCGGCAAAGGGTGGTACAAGCCGCCCTGAAAACCAAATGGAGGGAGCGGCTCTGTCGAAAGCAAGCTACAAAACCATATCGGCAGTCCGGCCCATAGACAAAGGTGCAGTGATCTTCCACCTTGCACAGGACCTGTCGGGCCACGGGTGCTTTGGCAAGTAGCTGCGCGAAGTAACTAAGTGTGAGTCTACCGAGGGGTGACGCGAGTGTGGTTGCGTCGTTGACACGGCCCAACACACGTTCGATGCGTGCCCAGCCTGTGCGGTGTGTGCTCAATCGAGTTCTCGTGACCCCGTCTCCTAGTGATGTAGGAGCACTTCTGGGTTTTAGCCGGTATAAGTCCGGCATAATCAGAAACATCCTCCCGAGTGTTCTAGATATCCACAAGGCTTTCCCAGCGTTAAAAAAAGTACACCTACTGCACGGAATGGAATTATTAGGGATCGTTCTTAATTAGATCCGGGATAGCCAACCAGCACCCCATAAGCCTCAAAGATAAATATAATGCAAAAAATACATTTTTATTTCCCATTCTATCTTCTGTAAGAAAAGGGTGTAGACTATGTGATAGGACGGCTCAAAACCAAGGTTACGTTAAAAAAGGTGGTAACATAAAAGTTAAATTAACTATAGCCAGCAGTAAACTGGGGGGGGGGGCACGGCTTTCATGTTAGTCCTGCAAACAAACTGTGATCGCATGCAATTGCTCATTTCATCAATAGAAAAAATGACATGACGGATATTCAAAATTTTACTTTCGTAACGAACACTCAAAACGGACAATCGTTTTTAGGCACCACGAAATAGAAAGAAAGAAGTACTTAACGAACTTCTGAACACCTAGAAGACAAAAAAAAAACCTTAGTGCTTGGTTTCAAATGGATGAAATTCAATAGAGTTAAAACTTATTTTATAATGAGGCCTCATGAGACCACAGTCGGACTAATCCAGGACAGGGAGAAACTCAGTCACCGATGTGTTTAGTGGGTATTGTGAGGCTTCCTACCTCGTCGATACCACTGACCGTAAATATGATTATTCGTCAATGTATCTATTTCCCGGAGAAAAAAATATGGTTTCATCATACCGAAAGTTCGTACTTACAGCGCTATTTTGAGTGACGAAAGTGTCACATGGCCGTCCCGATTAAATAAATGCCTCATGTGATGAGGTCGTTGAGATGAGTGGATTGAAACTGAGTGACAGAGTAAGAAATAGTGTGATAAGAGAACGTTGTGGTATAAAAGAAGATGTAGTGACTAAAGTTGAGAAAGGTATTCATAGATGGTTTGGGCACGTAGAGAGATTGAATGAAAGGAGACAAAAAGGATTTTGGACAGGACGTTCCTGGACCAAATCCAGGACATTTTAAACAAGGGTTTAATAAGAATGAAAGAAGCGAAGGAGTTATGCTAGCATCGTGGCAAGTGGGAAAACATGGTCTCTGCTTACCCCTATGGGAATGAGGCCTGATGCTATGTTTGTATGCTTCAAATTTTCGACCCTTGGCTAAATTCGCGTTTCAAAATGTCAAAATATGTACGAGACACTTTAACCATAAAATATATTTAAAGTTAAAATTGTACACAAGATGTCTTAAAGTCCAGAAAAATCGGTTGCAGTTTTCGGACTTCATCGGTGAAATATTGAGACAAGGATTTTTGAAGTGAAACTTCTTTAGGGACATGAGGATATAATTTGTACGGAGTAAAGGCGTGATTGTGGTCACGAAGGATGTTCAGCGTTATTTCGATGATTCTTTTTTATATATGTGGTCCAGTTCTGATGATGGCATCCATGAGAAAACCATTATAAGTTTTAAATTTGTAGTATGCATGTGCGCGATACATAGACGAATGACAACATCACGCCAACTGATTTCGATGATTTGTTTTCTTATTGGAATTATACTTCAAGGGTTGTTTGATGACAGTTTATTTAGGTTTTGACCATGGGATCCCTGACAAATAACTCTTCAATTCTTAAGAGCAAATTAACGGTACTCGGCAGAATCTTTTATGGGCTATCCGGATATTTGAGTCATCTACCGTACCGTTGGTATGGTCAACCGATTGTCGTAGTCAAATATGATGATCAATGGAACTCCTCAACGGCTTACAGTAAGGGTGCCATTTGTGGAGAATATCTAACAATCTTACAAAGGAGTTTCACTTCTGACATGTGTACTTTGTGCATAGGCACTTTTTTAAACGAGATTAAACAGGCGGTTAGATACATAAAATTGAAATGTCAAAATAACGACTTTTTAACACAAATTTACAACCATTAATATTAGCTAGAGAGCCATTTAATATCAAATACCTACCAATTCTGCCGGTGACCTCTACTCTTTTGAAATGTAATAATTTTTTTATACGTGTATCTCGAAATGGAAATTTTTCAAAAAAAAGCGACTTTTTAAATGTCAACGAGTTTTTTTTTTCGAAATGTGAAGGTTGACTTTTGCAAATTCGTCAAGGTTGGCCACCTTATTGACGGGGGTTGGGTATTTATAGACTTTGTTATTCAAAAAAGTAAAATATGTTTCAATACTAATTTGAGCGATGTACATTTATGGAACAGTGAGAGCAGGATAATGTCGAAGTCACTTGAATGTATACCAGCTGTTCCCTGCAGTTTCAGACTTTTATGCTAGTCTTTCTGATTATAGTAAACTAGTTGGACATATGTTATCACAGACTTTTTTGTAGATTTGAATACTTTCTATAATATTGTAGAAGTTTTTTTTTATCTATCTTTAATAGTTTTTGCAATGCACGCGATTGCAGATTTTTTGTTACCAATTTTTTCACACCTTGGGTTACATTAATGCATTTTTCTTATAGATCCTTATTGTTTTTTTAAAAAGTAATATAGTCTATGTCGTTCAATGAAAATGCAGCTTTCCAATAATGAAAAAAAATTTGAAATCGGTCCAATAGTTTTTGTGTGAAAACGTTACAAACATACATACATGTTTTCTCTTTAAAATATTAGTTTAGATAAAATATAGTAATAGGTACTTTAAAGGTTACATATTTTTTTGCAATGATAAGAATTAAATTACTGATTAGAGTATCTAATGTCATTGTTTTAGAAACGTGGCGCTTTGTACGTCATTTTTAAACTAATTCTGCATAAATATGTTAGGGTGTTAGGAGACAGCCCCCGAAAACGAAGACAGGCGATAGCATTAATAACACCTTTGATGATGGAACGGAAAAAATCATGTTTTTAAAAAATTGGCTTTATGTACGCTCCATCATGTTAGCACAGCTAAATGAAAATATTACTTTTCTAAAAAAAATCAACAATGAAACACAGGCAGCTGCCGCTCGCACGCAAGGCACGCGGCCGTCACCGGTGTGCGTGTAAAACACACTACTAAATTAAGAGAAAGTGCGTTGACCCGTGCGTTCAACGGCGAGGCGCTGCGCTTTTTCGCGTTCCTTGACCCGAGCGTCAGCTGATTATGTTTTATTGTTGATTTATCTTTAGTAAACGCTTTCTAAACGGTTAAAGTTACATAGTAATCATGTATGACGGAATTGTTCCTCATAAAGAGTTCTAAAAAAACGTCCAAGATAGTATACGTCTATCTTTAAAGATTGACCCACTCTAACCTTTTTTATAGTAACCTAACTTGTTCTGTCTATTAAGAGTGATACATAAGTGTAAAGCAGATCGAATAGTCTCTCTTTCTCTCTTATATAACGCAGATGAAGTCACGCGGGAGCGTTAGTTAAATACAAACCATATTCGGTTTAATTGGTTGAACTGTAGCCTTTTTAAAAATGTATAAGGGACACATTCTCGCATTCATTAAGTCCTGTGCAACATTTTCGTAGTTGCCTTTCGAATGAATTGGCTTTAGATGTAATTTTTAATTAAAAACAAAATTGATAGGGATCTCTTTTTAAAATTAAATTAAAGAAACACTAGACAATGTTGTTTTTTTGTAAATATATACCGACCAATTAATAAGAATATCCTCTATTTATAGATATAGGTTTTTGAAGGCAACTTAAAGAAATGACTTCGATAGTCGGAAAGTAAACGTTATGTTTAATTTAAGATTATGTAAAGTAGCTAATTAGTTGGTGCCAACACTTAATAGGTAGTGAAAGTGAGGTATGGCAGAAGAAGCACAAAAGTAAAATAAATGCGGTAGAGATGAGAGAGAAGTATGAGTGGATCGAAACTGAGTGACAGAGTAAGAAATAGTGTGATAAGAGAACGTTGTGGTCTAAAAGAAGACGTAGTGACTAAAATTGAGAAAGGTATGCTTAGATGGTTTGGGCATGTAGAGAGAATGAGTGAAAGGAGACTGACAAAAAGGATTTATGAGTGAATGCGAATGTTGGAAGGGGAAGACCAAGGCGAACGTTCCTGAACCAAATCCAGGCCATTTTAAATGAGGGCCAGGTCAAGAGTCCTCTAAACCGATGAACCTGTATGAAAGGTTTAATGAGAATGAAAAAAGCGAAGGAGATATGCAAAGATCGTGGCTAGTGGAAGGACGTTGTCTCTGCCTACCCCTATTGAAATGAGGCGTGATGCTATGTATATATATTTAAGTTTATTTTATTGTATATTGTTATCTTAGACCTGCAATTAAGTGTAATACAACTTTCAACCACACAAATAAATTCTTGAACTTTTTAATTTTACTATAGAATTGTAGGACAAATAGAACAGAAAAAAACGTCATAACAAGTTCATATAACATATTTTATTTATCTATTTATTTTTATGCTCCATTGTACACCACACAAAGTTATTATATATTAGAAGGGAGACAAAGTATATTAGTGACGGACGAAAGGCGGTCTTATCGCTTTAAAGCGATTTCTTCCAGACAACCTTCAAGAAGGAGATTTAGTTAAGAGTTTAAAGGTAGGTGAGAATAGTAAATACGTCATAAATATATATGTCGGAGGGCAGATGTCTGTGGAACGCTGGCGCCATCTATCGGCGTGGACAGAGTCAATGGTTGCAGTCCGGCGGGAGTCACTCGGCAGTTGTCGAGTAGCGCTCGACCGGAGCAGTCAACTGTTGAAACTGTCGCGTTCGTAGCTATTAGTGTTAATTGATATCGGGAACATTAAGTGATTGAACATTATAAACCGAATTAATTAATAGTGTTTGATTGCACCAACATTACCCATGAACGCCCACAGAATAAGAAATTAAATAATGGATCCAATTAATAACGATGTCGGCGGAAAACCCTACGCCCTTGCTTCTCCCTTCTCTCTTATTCTTCGACATATATAAAAATAAAATATAATCAGATAAGAACATATATATACGTCGCGTCGTCATTATATGGAAAAAAACTAAAGAGATAATGACTTTTAACTAATTTTTTAAAAGTATCTAAAGTGGGGGCACGTTGAATTTCCATTGGAAGAGACTGTGAACTGTATGGAGACCTTAGTGCCCTCCTATGCCCGCTATCTTGAAAGAAATTGAAGCGATTTACCAAGTATGAGGGACTGCGAGGATCGAACAACACACGGTACAGGAGAGAAAGAATCTGTAGATTCCGGCGAAATATATAATTAATAATTTCGAATACTGACAAAAAAACACGTGGCATTTTTATTTACAATCCGTCATTTGAGATGTCAATAAATTATTTGTATTAATTTTCGACACTTAATATTTTCTTCCTCCCTCTTAGTCTCGGAAATCTAAAGTTTTAGATCTGTATAAATATAAATATAAAAATTAGTTTTGCGAGTATTATCTTCGATCGCATTCTTCCCACTTAGGTGATATTACAGTCAAGAGCAAACCTTATAAAAATTACTACAGAATGTTCCTTAAGTACTTCGACTTTCGGCCAACACGGGTGGAAATGACATACTTTCGTCCCCTCGTGCATACACAATTTTTCATTGGACCGTGATCGAAATTTCGATAAAATTGTAAATAATAAAGTGCAAAATAATATGAAATAAAGTGTGACATTGTCTCGCATGCTTCGACTCCGTAACATTTATTTATGACGACTTTCAATCAAAAACTATATTATAGCCTGAAATTAGGCAATCAAAATATTTTAAATAAATTAAAGAAAATAAGATCTTATTAATCGTAGGAAGAAATATTTTGAAACACAAAAGAAGCGCGCATGCGCCAAAAATTTGAAGTCTCTGCACTAAATTAGGCATTCATTTAATCTGGAGGCAATGTGGCACTTACAACACTCAAAACAGCGCCAAAAGTACGAACTTTACATACTACCTGTATGATAGATAGTATTTTCTGAAGAATTACATAATGAAATTCATAAAAGAACTATATACGATTTGCTTTATATAAATATTTTTACACCTAGAGAGAATAATTAGATAAAAATAAAATATAATTTAAATGATAATAGGGAATTGAATAATAGGGAATTGAATAATAAAGACACGACTCCAATGTGCTTACTTGCTAAAATACTGACGTTTGTCAGTCGCTTTTGCTGAATGGGTTCGCGCTTCGAGCAGTTCTTGCGATATCAGCAAGTAAGCGTGGGCGTAAGAAGAAGTCAGTGAGCCTTTTATTTTAGTTAGTAATAGGTACAGTTATTTGTGAGTTGTCGAAGGGGCTCACGGTATTTTAAAAGAGACTTAACGTGTCGGAACCCGCATACGCACAGCAAGTTTTTGTGGCAAGCATTGAAGTAGCGAGGTCGCAAAGAGAAAGTCGTAAATGACCTACGAAATACGATACGCGGTCACATGGCTTCAAACTATGAGTATTATATCATGTCAGAGGCCAAGTAATTCATATGAAGGCCTCGCTGGTAGTATAATATTAGTACTTGCTTAGAGGACAAGGATTATTATACACTTGTTACTAATAGTCGCTTAGCCAGCGGTCTCAGATTCGAATATACTTGTTACTAATGTACTCGCTAAATTAGCGCTACCAATTACAAATATACTCGCTTAGCTAGCGGTTCGATTACGAATATACTCGCTTAGCTAGCGCTCCCGATTACGAATATACTCGCTTAGCTAGCGCTCCCGATTACGAAAATACTCGCTTAGCTAGCGCTCCCGATTACGAATATACTCGCTTAGCTAGCGCTCCCGATTACGAATATACTCGCTTAGCTAGCGCTCCCGATTACGAATATACTCGCTTAGCTAGCGCTCCCGATTACGAATATACTCGCTTAGCTAGCGCTCCCGATTACGAATATACTCGCTTAGCTAGCGCTCCCGATTACGAATATACTCGCTTAGCTAGCGCTCCCGATTACGAATATACTCGCTTAGCTAGCGCTCCCGATTACGAATATACTCGCTTAGCTAGCGCTCCCGATTACGAATATACTCGCTTAGCTAGCGCTCCCGATTACGAATATACTCGCTTAGCTAGCGCTCCCGATTACGAATATACTCGCTTAGCTAGCGCTCCCGATTACGAATATACTCGCTTAGCTAGCGCTCCCGATTACGAATATACTCGCTTAGCTAGCGCTCCCGATTACGAATATACTCGCTTAGCTAGCGCTCCCGATTACGAATATACTCGCTTAGCTAGCGCTCCCGATTACGAATATACTCGCTTAGCTAGCGCTCCCGATTACGAATATACTCGCTTAGCTAGCGCTCCCGATTACGAATATACTCGCTTAGCTAGCGCTCCCGATTACGAATATACTCGCTTAGCTAGCGCTCCCGATTACGAATAAACTCGTTTGAAACTCGTTGAAAACAAGTGCACGTTTCAAAAATCCGTAAAATACGATGTTTGTTACGATTGAAAATCGTGAAAAGCTATGAAAAATTGTCAAATAATTTCATCATTCAATATTTTAGTCACTTGATGATTAACAAGTCAGCGATATTTGACTTTTACTTATTGTCTTAATTAGCGTGATCATCAGTATGCCACGTGATCAATTTTTCGTTTGCCGTTAACATATATGATAAGGAAAAAGATATTCAATATTAAAAAAATATTTTTGTTACAACAATATAAAAAGTTCACTTTTCATTTGCCTCATTCACTCCCGGTTATTCTTTCATCCCAGTTCAGAAATAATATAAGACATCTTCAACTTCGCGGGAGAGAATGCCCTATTTTTCTACCTAGATGGGTAATATCGTTGTCGTCGTCGCTTCAACCGATGGACGTCCACTGCTGGACATAGCTCTCACGTAATGACGTCCACAAGGTCCGATCTTGCGCCGCTTGGCTCCAGCGGCTACCGGCGACCCTCCTTATATCGTCGGTCCACCATGTGGAGGGTTTCCCTACACTGCGCCGTCCGGTGCGGGGTCGCCACTCCAGCACCTTCGACCCCCAACGTCCATTGGTCCTTCGGACTATGTGCCCCGCCCATTGCCACTTCCGGTTCGCGATTCGTAGGACTATGTCGGTGACTCTGGTTTTACTACGGATCTCATCATTTCTGACTCTATCACTCCGAGCATAGCCCTCTCCATCGCACGCTGAGTGAGCTACCGTATGGGCCCCATAGTCAACGACCACGTCTCAGAACCGTATGTCATCCCTGGCAACACGCACTGTTCGAAGACTTTGGTTTTCAGGCACTGAGGGATATTGGACAAAAACGTCTTCCGGAACTTCCCGAACGCTGCCCATGGGTAATATGCCATTTTTCAATTCATATTTATAAAACTTATATTTGTTTAAAAGTAAGTAAGTAGCAGCCCTTTAACGTCCCACTGCTCGGCACAGGCCTCCTCGCTCATATGTGAGAGTGTTTTTAAAGCATAGACCCACCACGCTGTCCACTGCGGATTGTCCGGCATAGTACACAAGTGCACTCTCTATTCCTTCACTCTCATAGTCCGATGTGACGGCAATCCGACACAACCGGAGAGAGATCAGGCGCAGGACCGACGGCTTAACGTGCTCTACGAGGCACGGGGGTGGATCACACCGCCAACTTCCCAACTTCGGGCAAATATTGAGAAAATCTTAATAGAAAACTCAATATTGGTTTTCGAATTGGCCCGACCCGGGCCTCGAACCCAGGACCTCATGTCTGTACTCGAACATGCTAACCACTAGACCAATGAGGCAGTTATATATTTGTTTATATTAAGAGAAACTAATCTTAGGTATGTGTGGTCTATCTACAAAAGTCTTTGTGAACCTCAACCCCAGATAATATATAAAAAATTGTATTTTTCTATTCAAATCTAAAACGGTTGATAAGGTCGAGGATCAAATGATATATATTTAATAATTAGAATAACTAAATCAACTGGCAACAATTTACCAAACTTTATCACTGCAGATTTTACTTATAAAGTGATAAACATACAAATATCTTTTTGTATATAAAAATTATCATTTAAGTTAACTGTCAAATTTCTCCTTTTGAGAAGGAATCAAGTGAAATGATAACAAAAATATCAAAAGATATTATGATAATTATCAATTTATTATTGTTTGCAAAATTAAATAAATTGATAATTATCATAATATTTGGATAAATTTTGTTATACATCGGTACTCTTAAGGATTCACTTAAATGATAATAATTATAATTATCATTATATATTTTGATGATTTTTTTTCATTTTGCTGGATTGTTCCAACTGAAGACATAGGATAGGTTTTTTTAAATGCATAATAGAAAAAGTACATATCTTTTACTGTGAAAGCTTTAAGTATAAGTTCTGCTGTCTATTAAGTTAGATAAGCATCGAATAGATGGAACTTTATTTTAAATCCCACAATTAATTGTACGCAAACGAAGTTGCGTGTATTAACTAGTATTTTTATATATTCTACCTATAATTTTTGGTAATTGTAAAATTTTACTATATAGTAATAGAAGATTATGTAAAAATGATGTTTAAAATATTTATCATAAACTTAATAAAATAACCATTTAACATTGAAATTTCTTACAATCATCCATTGTAAAATGATAAGTAAAATATTCTGCATAAATCTAAATTGGAAAAAAATACAATAATAATATTGATAAATAATTATTGGCCGTTCTTTCTTATTGTCTAATTTTTTTATAAAATTTGTCAACAATATCTTGTTGGAATTATAAAATGCTAAATAAAATGAAATCCTAAAATTATAAAAAGCTAAATAAAATAAAATCCTAGAATTATAAAATGCTAAATAAAATGAAATCCTAAAATTATAAAAAGCTAAATAAAATAAAATCCAAGAATGATAGAAGGCAAAATCAAAATTCCTACAGACATACATTTGATAGAGGTAAATTTACGTCTTACGGTTTCTACACGGAATCGTACCAGAAATTTTTGCTAGGCGGCAGTTTTTTGCTTGTAGGCTTGTAACTAGCTGAAGCCGAAGCCACCCACTAGGCCAAGTAGTGAAGTGAGTATGCGAATCTTTGGATCACCATGGTCATCAACCAACTCTAGTTATGTATGTCTTACCTCATATCCGGCGAGAAGTCCACGGAGCAGGCGTACCCGGCCACCATGTGACCCACGAAGGTTTTCTTCCGGTTCAACTTGAACCGGTTCAGTGCGCTGAACACCACCACCTTGTTGTCCATGGACTGGCACGCGAGCCATTTGCCATTGGGTGCTGCGGTTACCGCTGGCAGCGAGTGCATTGAGGGGTCCGCTATGTACTTCATGTCCACTGGGATATCCCTGATAAATACAAATCTTTTACTCAAGTAGGTACTTCTACAGCACTTTTGAATTGTCTAATGTTGTTATTTCTAATATACGATTGATGATGGCATTAAAGAATGTCTTAGAATCTTATATGGTAACATAAGATTATAAGTCATCCCTCGAAAGGGTTCCTCGAGAGGACTGTGATTATAATATGATAAAATTACCAATATAGGAATGGGATTATAATAGGATAAAATTACCAATGTGGAAATGGGATTATAATATGATAAAATTACCAATGTGGGAATGGGATTATAATATGATAAAATTACCAATATAGGAATGGGATTATAATAGGATAAAATTACAAATATAGGAATGGGATTATAATATGATAATATTACCAACGTTTTCTTTTTATAATAACAATAATTATCATTTTAGTTAATATTTTAGCGATCTAATTCTATATCAAAATTTTCAATTTATCATCAATATATAAGGTACTTTGCAAATATACACACGTACATCCATTTACACACATTGAGATTAAATTTTTTTTAAGTTTTAATTATTTATTCTTTTAATTATAAAGATTAGACCCATTTAATATGTAACTGGGAAGACCATGATCCTTAAAATACGGATTTACCTGTATTAAAAACAACATTTCACTTTCCCTAACAAAGTATTCCTAACTGTCAAACATTTTATTTTCGTCCCTGCGTTTTGAAATCAAACTAATATTAAAAGAATACTTTTGTGCTTGCCACTCGACAGAATAACCTTCAAATGACCTTCCCAAATGGCAGCAAAACGACTACAAAATGGCGGAGCTTCCCCCTCCGCCGTGTGCATTGTGTTACAGTCCGTACAGTGTTACAGTACTTAGGCTAATAAAATCTTTGATCTTTTAGGTATCTAGATAATTTAGGATGGAGGTGATAGATATGTAGCTACAACACCAAAATGTATCCCACCATTTTGTTATCATTCGTTTTTTTTTTGGTGCAATTTTAGAGACATGCGCGTTAAAAGAAACTCACCATTCCCAAACTCTTAAACTCTTGTCATCCGAAGTGGAGACAAACCGACGATTGTCGTCGACAAAAGTGATGGTGTTGACGGCCCCAAGATGCCTGTCGTACTCTTGAACTATCTCACCGCTACGGATATCCCACTGACAAAAAAAAACATATGGTAAGTAGCAGTCTATTAACGTCCCACTGCTGAGCACAGGTCTCCTCACTCATGGGAGAAAGGGTTTTTAGAACACAGACCCAAAAAAAACCGATATTGTTACAGTGATTTCATGATTGATAAAAGAGTCTCACTAAGAAAAAAATTAAAAGTGCGTGCGTATAAAGTACACACGTCAAAAGTGAAACATCTTTGGCAAACTAATTTTTAAGTCTTATTCATATTTATATAAATCTAAAAATGTAGATTTCCGAGGCTTAGAGGAGGGAGAAAATATTAAGTGTCGAAAATTAATACAAATAATTTATTTCAATCTCAAATGACGAATTTTAAATTAAAATGCCACGTGTTTTCTATCAATATTACAAATGATTAATAAAATTTTGTTTTTCAATTTTAAATGAAGAAAAGAGAATTTATGAAAATATTTATTTTATATTAAATGATAAAGTGACGAATGGCAAATTGAAATGCCACATGTTATTTGTCAATATTAAAACCACCTAACCTTCAAACGAGTTAGCATAAAAAACGCTGCACATCTTCGTGACGCTAATGACGCGTCTCATCCGTAAAAGTTGTACTCTCATGCGCTTAAAGAAGTTTCATGTCAAAAACAATTGTCATTTATGGAAAGATCATATACGTTTTGTAACAAAACTATACGAGTATGTTTATCATTCTACAAAGTATCTCAGTGTGCTTGAGTCCGTATCTCTCCCTCTCTCTCTGTGTGTGTGTGTGTTTGTGTGTCCGTCTCTCTGTGTGCTTGTGTTAGTATCTCTCTCTCTCTCTCTGTCTGTGTGTGTGTTTGTGTGTCAGTCTCTTTGTGTGCTTGTGGTAGTATATCTCTCTCTGTGTGTGTTTGCGTGTCAGTCTCTCTGTGTGCTTGAGTCCGCATCTCTCTCATTCTCTTTCTCTGTCTGTGTGTGTGTGTGTCTACTGGTGTCTCTGTCTCTGTGCGCTTGTGTCCTTATCTCTCTCTGTGTATGTGAGTTTGTGTGTCCGTCTCTGTGTGCTTGAGTCCGTATCTCTCTCTGTGTTTGTATGTGCATGCGTGTCTGTCTACGTGAGTCTGTCTTTATGTATGTGAGTCTGCAAGTGTGTTTATTAATATATATCATACCATATAAGACGTGACGTTGCAAGATATTAACATCATAATCATTAATAGCAGTTTTTGAGAAAACTGGTTAACCAAGTGCGAGATTAGCAACCCTAGTAAATTATAATAATGCAGTCGGACGTTTTCTTATAGTGAGGCACCTTTAAACCTACTACAAAGTGGAATGTGAAAGTGTTCTCACACATATGATCTTCTTGTCGGAGGTGCCAGCCACGAACAGGTGCTGCTTGTCCTCATCCGGGTTGAACTTGGCGCAGTACGCCACTTTGCGGGACGTGAACCGCTGCACGCACTCGCCCGTCTCAGTGTCCCACAACTTTATGTACCTATCGTACGCTGCAACAAAATCATTCAAGATGTTTTAAAATCAAAACCTTTTAAGCTCCCTTGATTTGGTATGGAGAGAGCTGAGAAATGGGTGTGACAACGTTACAAGCATTCGAACGAGGCGAGCGGAAGTTGAGAGGGAGATATACGTTAGTGAAGAGAGAAAGAGAGCGAGTTACGTTGTATACATTTGGATTTGGAAAGCTTTTATAAATTTTCACTTCTATTTTAGTGTAATTCTTTTCGTTCCGGTTAAGTTTTGACCGCATTTCTTACTAAAGTTGAAACATTTTGCAATTATCATTCAGTTTTTTTATTTATTGATTCTGAGACGGTAAGAAGTGTGCCAAGTCGGCTAGACTAGAGAAAATATTTGTGTTATTGCATGTATATATATGTATGTAACACTTTCATACAAAAACTTCTGCAACGATTTCAAATTTTTTTTACAATTAGAAAGCTGCATTTTTACTGAGTGACACAGACTATATCTTTCTCAAAAATAATAGGGATCCCTAATAAAAATGCATTAATATAACCCATGGTGTGAAACATATTGTTATTGCATGCGCTGCGGAAACTATTGATGATAGACCAAAAAAATGTTCTACGATATTATAGAAGGTATTAATATCTATAAAAAAGTCCACGACACCATATATCCAACTACTGTACTTATGGAACTATAGTTTGTGGCATTTTAAAAGGTAATAAATGTGCCGACAATAATCAAAATATTATTTTGTATCTTTATATTAATCCTTATCCTATTAAATATTTTATTAAAGACTGTTTCAATATTAAAAATGTCAATCTAAATAAAATAATGTTTGCCGAGACGATATGAATTCTTTGCAAAGTAAAATCTGTATATTGATTAGATTATGAATTTAATGTATCTAATAATCTGAAAGGAAGTAATTAAAAACTAAGTGAAATTAAACTTTCCACTGCCACGAGACCGTCATCTACGCGGGTGAAACCAAGGTAAGGTAAGGTAAGTAGCAGTCCATTAACGTCCCACAACTGGGCACAGGCCTCCTCACTCCGAGGAGCGAGGGTTTTTAGAGCATAGACCCACCACGCTGCTCCACTGCGGATTGGCAGACATAGTACACAACTGCACTCTCTATTCCTTCACTCTCATAGTCCGATGTGACGGGAATCCGACACGACCGGAGAGAGATCAGTCGCAGGACCGACGGCTTAACGTGCTCTCCGAGGCACGGGGGTGGATCACACCGCCAACTTCCCAACTTCGGGCAAATATTGAGCAAATCTTAATAGAAAACTCAATATTGATTTTTGAATTGGCCCGACCCGGGACTCGAATCCAGGACCTCATGTCTGTAGTCGAACATGCTAACCACTAGACCAATGAGTCAGTGAAACCAAGGGGCATTGCTAATTGCTTTTTTTGTGTGGCAGAATGTCCGGCTTGGGGACTCACAGCAACATCCTCTGGTGTCCCTCATCGGAGCGGATCTCTCACTGCCAAGTACAGTGGGCGCCATGCTTGACAGTGAGATAAAATGGATTGCAGTAGCCCTTTTCTGAGGGGCCGTCATTTCTTTGAAGGAGGCAATGGAGCAAGAACGGGAAGCTACTGCAGATGCCACTCCCCTTCAGAGGAGGAGGCTGGGCGGCTAGAGGCGTCTTTACGAACGCCTTTTGTCTCCTCCTTGAACATTCTCAGTCAGCGTGTCGCTGGATTTTAGTGCACACTCCCTGCCTCGTGGCAGGGGTGTGCAATTGCATTTCTCAGCGGAGAAAAAAAGGAGCATTGCTAGTGATTTATAAATAAACATTACCTGCTGATAGGAACTGTTTCCCTGTATTGTTGAAGTTGACATCTCGAACAGCCTGCCTGTGCCCGAAGTAGGTTCGTATACAGCGACGGTCACCGTACACCTCCCAGATCTGTACGTTGAAAATGAAAAGTAAGTAGCAGCCTGTTGAAGTCCTACTGTTGGGCAGAGGAAGGATGCGATGGCTTGTAGGGCGAATACATGATCCTTTTTCATAATTTGTCTTAGTATTGACTGGTCTCCACCCTACCAGCAAAGATGTACTACCAAACAAAGAGATTTATGTTCCAACACGATGTGTAGAAACCATAAGAGGTATATCACCTCTTACCAGACTAACGCGTTTATTGCATATCTCCTTCGCTTCTTTCATTCTCATTAAGCCCTTTTTTAAAATGTCCTAGATTTGGTCCAGGAACGTTCGCCTTGGTCTTCCTCTTTCAACTTTCCCGTTCACTCTTGACTCATAAATCCTTTTTGTCAGTCTCCTTTCATTCGTTCTCTCTATGTGCCCTAACTATCTGAGCATATCTTTCTCAATTTTATTGAGAAGTATGTTCTCAACGCTCTCATCTCTGCCGTATTTATTTTACTTTTGTGATTCTTCTGCCATACCCAACTTTCACTACCATACGTAAGTGTTGGCACCAATACTCCTGTATGCACAGCCAGTCTGGCCCTTTGAGACACCATCTGGCTATTCATAAAGGCGTGCAGAGCACCATTTACCATATTCCCTGCATTTACTCTCCTTTCAATATCACTTTCACATGTTCCATCTTTTGTAAATTTAGATCCCAAGTATACAAATTCTTTCACCTCTTCCACTTGTTCCCCATCTATCAAAATATTGCCATTCATCATAGATTCATCTCGTTCAAAAAGCATAACTTTCGTTTTGTTTACATTCACTTTCATTCCTTTCCCTTTCAAAGCTTCATTCATAATATTTAGCATCTCCTGAAGCTCGTTAGCGNGGACAGCGACACCCACACTCGTGTTGCCCGCCAATCGCTATAAACCACATGCGCACGAGTTTGGTCACGAACTGGCCCGATATGACGCTGAGATTGTCTTCCATGTCTAGTCAAGCTCTACGTACATAATCTGCGCCTATTGTATCCTATATACAATAGGCACAAATTATATATGGCTCTAAAAGGCTAGAACCCAGGTCTAAATGTGTCACTTTATTTATTTTAACAAAACAGGCTCCATCTACAAAAAAGTAATTATAAATAAATATTAAAGATAATGAGTTTTCAAATGAGAGGTAAGCCTACATATTCGTAGCCTCAACATGCTTATATGATAAAATTCGTCGTCGTCGTCATTGTCGCTTCAACTGTTGGACGTCCATTGCTGGACATAGGTCTCATGCAATGATGTCCATAAGGTCCGATTTTATGCCACCTGGTTCCAGCGGCTATTAGCAACCCTCTTTATGTCATCGGTCCACCTTGTGCGGGGTCGCCACTCCAGCACCTTCGGGCCCCAACGTCCATCGGTCCGTCGGACTATGTGGCCCGCCCATTGCCACTTCAGGTTCGCGATTCGTAAGGCTATGTCGGTGACTTTAGTTCTGCTACGGATCTCCTCATTTCTGATTTGATCACGTAGAGAAACTCCAAGCATAGCCCTTTCCATCGCACGCTGAGTGACTCTGAACTTTCGTATAAGGCCCATAGTCAGCGACCACGTTTCGGAGCCGTAGGTCATCACTGGCAACACGCACTGTTCGAAGAGCTTTGTCTTCAGGCATTGAGGAATATTGGACGAAAAGAGTTGCCGAATTTCCCGAACGCTGCCCAACCGAGTACTAACTTACGTCTTTTCGTCTACTAACAAGACGAAAAGACGAAAGTTAGTACTTTGACTTGAGTTGAATAATTGCATAAATGATTCAAGGAGGCGTGAATAATAATTCAATATGTAAAACTCGTGGAGAGTTAATAAGCTTGCATACAACCAATTTTCCATTGGCGTCAATAGATGGCGCTATACTCAAACTACACCGCGCTATCGACTCCAATTTACTAGAGTATAAAGCAAAATCAATAGGAACAGCTCCTCGTGCCTCAATCTATTGAGTAAGGAAATTATTGGGCCTTGGTAACGCTTGGCAATGTCCTGGTAAAGGGCGACCGTATTTTTGTAGGGTTCAGGTCGTCCCTTTGAGTCGCGAGCCTACTTTGCTCGTGATTCGGGTGAAGCGATCTGCCCTAATTAAACTAATATTATAAACGTTTGCGTTTAAGTTTACACACTAAACCTACAGGACAGTGTTCACATTTTTTTTTTCAGAGCGACATAGGCATTACCCAAAGGGTGAAACAATAATTGCATATTCTTTTATAGTGTTTTTCGTATTGTCATATTTGGAATCGGCGTCAGCCAAGGTAGAAGTTCCCCGTGTGTCCACTTGGCAGCTCTCGCGTTTCTCCCACCTATAGCTATATATGAAGGTGCCTTGGCTGACACCGACTCTGAATATAACAATACGAAGAACACTATAAAAGAAAACGCAATTATTTCTTACTTTTTAGAGCATACTAATATATTTGTAAGAGTTTTGAAGGCTCTCTTTTTTTGTTAAAATTTCTATTTATTTTTTGATTTTTAGTGAATCTAAAGTAAACTAACAAATTTGTCTCAATATGTGTACACCTAAAACGCGTTTCGCATATGAGCAATGACGAGCACCACCTTTCATTTAAAAAAAAATCATCAAGATCGGTCCACCCAGTCGGGAGATATGAGGTAACAAACAAAAAATACAGACGAATTGATAACCTCCTCCTTCTTTTGAAGTCGGTTATAAAATCTGTTATCGCGTGCGTTGCGAAAAATATTGAAAGAAAAATGTTCGACAATTTTACAGAACGTATTATTATCTACAAAAAAGTCCGCCATGTCATATGTCCAACTACTGTAGTTATACCACTATAACTACTTTTTTGTATTTTAAAAGGCAATAAAAATGCAGACAATAATCAAACCATATTATTCATGCCTATTAATCCTTATCCGTATGGATCAGAGTGCTGGGCCACCAAAGGGGAGAATGAGAGGAAATTACATGCAGCGGAGATGCGAATGTTGATTGACAAAATTAGATAAGATTAGGAATGAGTATATTAGAGGAAGTGTGAAAGTAGCACCAGTGACCGAGAAGTTAAAGAGTGGAAGACTATCCTGGTATGGACATGTCATGAGAAGGGAGGACAGCCGTGTTTGCAAAATATGATGGTGTGGATGAACTGTGTGAAAGAGGATATGTGTATAAGGGGTGTGAATGTAGAAATGACAGCGAATAGGTTGAAGTGGCGAAAGGAAACATGCTGTGCCAACCCTACCCAGTGGGATAAGAGCAAGAAAATAATGATGTATTAATCCTTATCCTATTATAAAAATCGGACATTTAATTTAAAAATCTCAGTCTGACAAAACAAAACTACGTCAAATGTTGTGTATAGGGAAGTTCTGAGACAATAAAGTATTATAAATAAATCTCTTCTCTAAATATACGTAAATGTGTTACGAATTCAAAAATGTATTAGTTAGATATATATTCGTTGTAAAGTAAAATCTGTATATTCATTAGATTACAAATGTGATGTATCTAATAATCTGAAATGAAGTAATTAAAAACTAAGTGAAACAAAACTTTTTGAACTTCTAACAAAAATAAATATATAGTCGATAGCGGGTGACACCGCGGGGCATTGCTAGTTAGTGATAAAAATTAATAGAAACCGATAACAATATTCAACTCCGACTTAAAACTCGGGAAAAAAAATTTAAAGTTTAATATTATATTAAACTTTAACTAATAGCCATAAGAAATGTAATAATTATATTCTTGTAATAATTACAATCATGGCCATTAGTTGAACTTCAGAATATATTGGTGTTTAAAGCGGAACTTTTATTTACATAGCCACTGATTTTTCCGTCAATGTATCGCATGCCTCATTACAGCCGGCTAAGGAATTTGTGTTAAGTGAAGGCGTTCAGAGCCCCAATATTTGTAATGAGATAATGGAATAGGTTCATCCCCACGTCCTTATTGGGGTTTAATCAAGAAATATCGATCTTAGGAAATAACTGAAACGGACTAACACGGTAGAAACTTAATCCGAACAACTTTGGTTATTACCCTACTTTGTGTAATGTTGAAAATAAGCGAGTTGTTGAATAAACAAAAAATCACCCTTAAATCGAACTCCTCCATGCTTTCTAAAAAAAATTGCACCTAACGTAATAACTCAATGTGAAATCCTAATTCGACTGACTTTATAATCATCAATCATTTAAAAAATGTATTGACCTATTATTCTATATAATGATGATTAAAGTAATGGCGGTAAGAAAATATCTAAGTTACAATTCAACAATACTCAGAAATAATAGTGCATAGGATACGTTTGTCAGCGCCACCTATTACAGGTTCTGCGAGTGTGTTACATTGTAGTTTCAACATGTACCGGTAGATGGCGCGCACTCACATTTCATATATTGTACATTGCGCTATGGAGATTATTTTATTATTATACAAGTACTTTTGTAAGGTTGGTTTCAGTGACTCTGGTTTCCCTTCAAAACGAATAAATCTTTCGCCTTTTACTAAAGATTTCCGTGGAGGGGAACACTCAAATGAGTCTGATATATTTTTTGAAAGCCTTGCTTTCCAAGCAAGGCTAATAAAGAGTCTAATAACGTGTTTACTCGCTCTAAAGAGTACCTATAAGATACGAGCAATTGAGAGAATAACTGGAACTTCACACTGTTTAACTGTATAGTTAACAAATATGAAGGTAAAATAGCTTGGAATGCGACATAATCCACGTGAAATATTTTATTTGGGTATCATTTATACGAGATTATTTTACGAAATAAATAACGACACGTATATGTATTATAACGAGCTATTTGCAATGTTTCCCTGTATATTAGTCCTTTATAAGGCTCTAGATCAATGTTTCCCAACGTGGGCCCACGCCCTACAAGAGGTCAAAGAATCTCACTAAATTAAAAATAGAAAAATCACTATTATATTGAATTTGAATTTCACTTTTGAAGCGATTTCTTTCTAAAATCAAATCATTTAAATTTCTTAAAAGTACAATTTATAGCATTTGTATAATGTTATATATATAAAATTCTTGTGTCACAATGTTAGTTACCATACTCCACAAAAACTGCTCGACCGAACTTTATGAAAATCTATAACCACATTCAGTTTCTGAGAATTGGCTATTATCTATTTTTCATAACCCTAAGTGACAAGGTTTATCCATCCCTAACATATTAATTTTTTGGCATATTAATTTTTTTATTATGATTTGACATTAAAAATACATACAATCCTATTTTTAAATGGCAATATTAGTTTTTATATGGCAAAACAATATTTACCGGGTCAACTAGTTAATTTATAAATGTTTCATTTCACTCAGCCAAGGTTTACGGTACCCTTATTTTAAAAAGGTCATTGACTGTATATCTGAACTCTAGCAGCACTAAAACCTCACCTTAACCCTGCAATCCATTCCTGCTGAGAGCATGAGGTGAGCAGTTTTTGGAAACCAGCGCACGGCGGCAACGCCCTTCGTATGACCTTTCCAAGTGAAGATGTGGGCCTGGAACACGTTTGACATTTTTTAAGGAAATATGTTACCCCAGGAGACCA
Organism: Elymnias hypermnestra; assembly: GCA_015832385.1. NCBI lineage: Eukaryota > Metazoa > Arthropoda > Insecta > Lepidoptera > Nymphalidae > Elymnias > Elymnias hypermnestra. The sequence continues at coordinate 3,864,159 of JACTOM010000894.1, forward strand.
GATTACTATTAACAATGCTCCTTACACTAACACAAATACACAGTGTCTTCGCCGGCGAAGACGAGGTCCCCGTTATCTGAGGCACCCCAGTTGCGGACCCATGGGCGTCAAGACTAAGCACTGGCATTTTAGCCCTTTTGAGCAGCAGCAAATGTTACTCTAAGCCTAGGTCCGAGCCTCGACGCCCTTAGATGTATGTCGCCAAAAACCCTCTTTCTTGTATAAGTGTCCAGCAGTGGGACATTTATAAACTACTCTTTACTAACCTTTGGCAGAAAGCATTTATCCGGTGGTGTGTCACTACGCAGTTGTGTTTCACTCCTCGGTGCTTCAATCCAAGACCGACCCAAGTAATCTGTGGCTTTGTCAACTGAAATATCATAAGTGAAAAGTAAGTAGCAGCACATTAACCTCCCATTGCTGGACATAGGTCTTCTAACTCATTTGACAGAGGGTTTTGAAATATCATACAATATTTAATAGCTAATACACAATAAATTTTACGGCATACGAAATACCAATATGTTTAATATAAAGCTTTGGTGATAAATGAATAAGATTGTATATTACTTTTCAATTTTTGCTACAACTGAAAAGTTACATTGAATTAAAAAATATTTCTGAATGTGGGCGTGGGCGTGTGACGTCGCAACGTTAATATCTTCTCACAGTAGTAAACAGCTGTGTCAAAATATAAAAACTTATGTAATGAAATTGAGACCAGTGGATTTCATTGAAAAATCTAGTCAATGAGAAACAAAACAAATTGACAATTGAGTAATTAAATCAATGTAATTCCAATCACTAGATTCCATTGAAAGATTAATTCAATGTACTTCAAACCACTGGATTTCATTGAAAAATTGAGCCAATGTAATTCAAATCACTAGATTTCATTGAAAAATTGAGTCAATGTAATTCAAAGCAGTTGATTTCATTGAAAAATTGAGTCAATGTACTTCAAGTCACTAGATTTCATTGAAAAATTGAGTCAATGTAATTCAAATAGCTGAATTTCACTGAAAAATTGAGCCAATGTACTACAAACCACTGAATTTCGTAAATACACAGTATCGTAACCAATGGTTGCACGTTTACAGTCAGTCAATGTGAAAAAAATATTTAATTAAATAGAATAAACGTATCTTAAAGAGTTATGCTGTAAAATGATCAAACTTACTGTGCATAATAGACTTCTCTTCCAACGGCTTGTCATCATCCACTTTGCCTTTCTTCTGTCGTTTTGCTAATATTTCTTCCAACTCCTTAGCCTCGTCACCCTCCGGTTTCATGATTCTGTAATTTTAAGTTCAATAACATGTTTAGTCATAACTCAATATCATCATCGGCTATATTACGTTAACTAAACCTTTCGCTACGACTGGCGTATTATTTCGTCTTCGTTTATATTTTAAGCTTTGATCTTATGTATCACAAGTTATAAGTATGTAATATAAATTTTCTTGTTTTTTTTATTTGTTAATTTCTCATGAAGTGTTTTTTTCTTTTGAAAATAAAGATCTTTAAACCTAAATCAACGAAAAACTTTATTGTGACATAATATCACGGCTGTCGTAATATAAAATGATTTGCTTATTTTACAAAAAGAGCAACACGTGCTATGTGTAAATATACATATATGTCAGAGAATAAGAGAGAAGAAGAATAAAGCATATCAGCATAAGGTTCCCCTCACAAAATGTCATTAGTGGGTTCCATAATTCAACCTCCAAACTATTGGCGTCGGTGAGTAAAGTTGGTGCCTTTAAACACTATTAATTAACTCAGAATATAATGTCCAATCACAATGTTCCCGATATCAATTTACTCAAACACATTAACAATATATTAATGGTTAATGGTTTATAACGCGACAGTTTCAACAGTCGTCCACTCCGGCAGGTCGTCACCCGGGAACTATCGATCACGCCGACGACTCATTGAATCTGTCCAACGCCGATAGATGGCGCCGTTCCGCAAACTATTTGATTCCGACATATATATAAAATTTTGTATATCTATTCTGTTATTATTCTATTTATCTTCTGTTTTTATATAATAAAATTCTCTGTCATATTTAAAAATTATGATGCTAAAGATTTTTATATTAAGGCTTTGTATTAAAATATTTTTAGATAGGTATGAAAATATGGTATGATAAAGGCTGCAGCTGAAAATCGACGCCATGTGTCACATTAATGGCATATGGCAAAAAGGCACAGCAGCTTGGCTTATGCCATATGGCATAAATATTACGTAAGCTGAGGTGCTTTGCCTTTTCGGGGCTATGTAGGGGTTGCACAGCTTTTGTCCTAATGTTTAAATGCTGTTCAATTATTTACAAATATTAAGAAACATCAACCAGAAACACTGCGTCACAAATGAAGGATTTTATTTTATATTACTTAACTCTTTCACATAAGTTTCCATTGGGCAATTGTGTAAATGTTGTCTGGATCTGGTCAAGTTAGCACCCTACCACTAAACACATTCTACCACACGTAAACTATTTATTCTAGTATGATGACATATAGAAAACAGGAGTTACACATCTTAGACTGGTGAAATTTCTAATTAATAAATAGAAAACTTACCTTTTTTCTCCTACATAACCACCCCATGGACCTAAAAAGCCTGAGATATCCTCTGGATTGTCATTCTTATTTCTCTTCTTTTTGTCTAAAGGCCTCTTCTTGATAGTTTCAAACACAGTTTTACCTTCTGCTTCTACTGGAGCTGCTATCATAGCTGACACTGTAAGGAGAGAAATTTAATGTTAAGTCACCTGCTGACCCTGTGAACCCTGTTCTGCTATGAATTACACAGGTCAGCACAAAATTTAACCTTATAGTATTAAAATTTTGACAAGGTCACAGTTGAAGCATTATAATTTTGTTTTAATGTCTATAATTACTATAATGATGTTTTATTGCTACACACTATAACAAAAATGTTCAATTACAGACATGAGGTTCTGGGTTCCAGTCCTGGGTCAGGCCAATTCAAAAATCAATATTGAGTTTTTTATTAAGATTTTATCAATATATGACCGAAATTGGGACGTTAGCAGTGTGATCTACCCCTGTGTCTCGTGGAGCACGTTAAGCCGTCGGTCCTGGGCCCGATCTCTCTCCGATCGTGTCGGATTCCCATCACATCGGACTATAAGAGTGAAGGAATAGAGAGTGCACTTGAGTACTACACCTGCCAATCCGCAGTGGAGCAGCGTGGTGGGTCTATGCTCTAAAAACCCCTCGCTCCTTGGAGTGAGGCATATGCCCAGCAGTGGGACGTTAATGGGCTTCTTACTATCACAAAAGCTGTCTTTATACCAAACAAAAGTATATTTTTGTCATGTTTGTGCTTAATAAAGCAATAAACCTTAGGACAGCTAACAATTTTTTTTGTTTCAGTCTTGTAAAAGAAAACTTGATTAAATGTTGAAGGAGGGCAATAAATAATCTATAAACTATTCTCACACACATTTATGTGTTGTGTGTGTGTGTGTATATGCAAAATATTGCAAAAACAGCAAAAAAACAAAACAAAAACAGAACAATAAGTAAGGGCATCTATCTTTTTAAACACATATAGAAAAGTCAGTGTATTTAGGACTAACTCATTATACATTATAGCTTACAATGTAGATTGACCAAAATCTATCAAAAATTTATATGAAATAAGCAACAAGCAACCATTGAACACAGCAATTGTGCATTTTTAATCTGAGTATGTACACAGATCAATAAAAAATCTTGAGTGCAATTCCCACATGGTAGAAGTGTAACCTTCAAGATTTCTGACTTCAAGATAATGATATGCATTTTATATATTACATTGAAATTATATCGGAAGGGCTAATGACCGATTTCACCAACATTATCTAAAGCATCACATATCTATAGAAACCAAGTGTAAGTGTAAGTGTACTTAGAGATTAGTTTAACCCATAGCTACATAAACAATCCACTAAACTTGCCCCTAAATGTGCTCAGAAGATATATAAAGCTTAGGGGAGGTTGGTGAAATCAGCATAAGTATATAATTGTATACAGTTCCATAGTACACACAAACACAACAAACACTGAATTATGCGTCCTATCTAATTTTCTCCCATATTCAATTTTATCAATTCATGTGTCTCTTTTTACTTTTGCTTTTTCATTGCTACAGAAGTTTTCACTTTAATATCAGTTAAAAATATACTATTTGGGTATGGTTTTCATCATAATATCTTGTCTTACTGTTATTTTTAAAACATATTCCTAAATTAACAGTTAACTGAAATTACAAACCTACAACAGCATCGCCTTTCTCATCAATTGCTGGTTCAGTTGAAGGATCAACAGCATAGCCATAACTTGTGAATGTTCTTCTTTGATTTTCAAATTGAAATTCACTTATGTGTGCTTTTTCAACATAGCCAGACAACATGTTTCTAGTTGCTTTCATTTGTTGAGTTTGAAATGGATTTTCAGGGCCTAATGTTGGTGCAAACAGTTCCTCATATTTTGGGTTATGCATTAATTCTTGACTATTATTTACTAAGACTCTAGAATCTTCATTATTCTGAAATAAAAGAAAGAGCAATGCACATTATTAATACATAAAAAAGGTGCTGGACAAATGACTCAAGATGCTCTTTGAGGCATGGGGCTGAACTTCCCAACTTCAGGCAAATATAAAGATAATCTTAATAGAAAGTTTGAAATTATTAAAACTCGATATTGATTTGTTCTTATGTCTGTAGCCGAACATGCAGACCACTAGACTAATGGGGCAGTCGATAATACATACCTATCTACAATCTTATAATAATATAATACTTTTATAAGCTAGCAATTGGTCCTGTAATTAATATAATATTTTGCTACAATTTCTAATACAGTACCTGTAAATGAATCAATTTAATATAATAAGATGAAACTTTATTCATTACTTTAGCTTTAAAAGTATTAATGCACAAAATATATATCGAATAAAGCTAAGATTGTTTACTCACGGTTGGCGTTACTGTGGGTGCTGCACATATCTGCATTTTTTTTGAAAGGGATAAACTAGGATCAACAGGTTGCAAATGTTTGAGCAGCGCTTCATTGCTATTCTGTGTATTTGTTTCATCATTATCTGATTCGTCTTCTGAACTGCTTCCGTAATTTTTTATATTTAACATTTTTCTAGTTTTCCTTATATACTTAAGACTCAATTAGTTTTAATTCATGCTTGAAACACTAAAATAACAAAACAACACTGCTTTGCTGTTGGAATTTTGGAATTTTATTGGTTTACAGCTGACATGACAGTTTTTTTAACAATTATTTTACGGTCATAGAGTCCAACTATTTGAAACCTTTAGTTATAATATCATGCTAAAACGTAATCCGATATCCGAGTTTTAGTTGATCTTTTATCAAATTATTCTCTTTATTTATTTTATACAAAAATATATTTTTTTAAAAATATGTAAACTTAGCATAAAAATAAAAGCATTTAAAACCCAACATCGGAAACATCACAAAATATGTAAACTGTTATGAATATAAATAATTAAAGAAATTCTATTTGGCTTTTAATTTATTTTTCAATGGATAAAAGATTAAAAAAGTAAGATTTAGTAAAAACTTAAACATGTTTACACAATTAAAATGGCTTTCATATATTTATATAATTGTTTTATATTAAAATAAATAAGTGGATATTCACCAATTAAAACAAAACCTTTTTGTTTTTTAAATTATTAATAAAGATCACTTCTAAAAAAATAGACAGCATGTTAACCAACACTCAAACAAAAATCCATAGTCCGGTCAGGTGACGAATTCTTGTGACAGTTCTCAATTTACGCGAATTTTCGCATTTTTCAATAAAAATACATAAAAATGGCCCTCCAAGCTGCTGTAAAAGGAAAATTAATCAGCGTCATAGGGGATGAAGTAAGTCCTTCCTTATCATAATTCAATAGAAGTATATTTGTACTGTTTTAACGAATATAAAAAATTTTTGCTATAAAAAAATATACTAAAATTTCTTTTTATTATAATCACAGAGGAAATTTTATTTGTGTAAAACTTCTGTGGTTTCTTCCAGGACACATGCGTGGGATTTCTCCTCGGAGGAATCGGTGAAATCAACAAAAACAGACACCCCAACTTTATGGTTGTAGACAAAAGTAAGTAATTTCAAATTTTATTATCATTCAATAACTAGGTGCGGCATACACTATCGAAATTTTTAAATATAAGAAGATATTAATTTCATCATAAATACAGATATGATCATCAAATATGTCTTTAAATCTTTTAGCTCTCCATTAGGGAACCATAGTTATATTATATGTGTATATTATTTTTTTGTGTTCAAATACATTTAACAATGGTATAGTATGATAAGCCTACCCAGGTTTCAACAGGAGCAGGTACTATGTGAATTACACATCAGCATAGCTTTTGCCTTGCTAATATTATAAATGCAAAACCAATTGATGTTCATCATACATGTTTCTTGCAACATAAACTTGCAATAATAATGGCTTTCCATTATTGAAACAGAATCAAGAACTATGCAGGGAAGAGCTAGTAAAACAAATAACAATAGTGTGATATAAATAGTCTTAGCAAATTTTGTAAATTCATTAACTGAGCATCTTAACTCTTGATATATAAAGTGGTGATGAGATTATACATAATTTATATTTATACTTTCAGATACACCTGTGAGTGAAATTGAGGAGTGTTTCAAGAGATTCGTGAAACGTGATGACATTGATATTATCTTGATCAATCAGAATGTAGCGGAAATGATTCGTCATGTCATTGACTCTCATACCTTGCCTGTGCCAGCAGTATTGGAAATTCCATCAAAAGACCATCCCTATGATGCTAGCAAGGACTCGATTTTACGTCGTGCTAAGGTATAATATTCATTATTCATGTATAATTTTACTGATATTTAAGCCTGCACCGTTAATAAATATTGATTGTTTATCCAATTTAGTATGAATATCCTTGAAACTAAAAAAAATCTATAGTAAGTTCTGGTCTATTTATTAGTACCAGCAATTGCCTAGTGACTAAAATTTGGCCATAATTCATTTAAATTAGAATTTTTCACATTAAGGATCTCTTGTCAAAAAGCTATATTTCTCTAATCACAGATTTCACAAAGGCTACATTGTTAATGTCTTTTTCCAACAAATTCTATGCAATGAATTAATAAATGAATTTGCTAAATATCCTTCACAAACAATATTAATCTGTTCTCAATTTGACCACAGACTAGTAAGAAATATGTAGAATTTAATGATTAATGTGTTTTTTGTGCATAATTAAAAAAAATAGCATTTTGCTCTCCTCTATATAAACTATAGGTATTTCCATACTCTTCTGTCTGCTCAATTTTCACATATCTCAGCAATAAATTATCCTCTATTGTAGCATGTCTAAAACTTTTGCATTCAAATTTAGCAAAGTGACTAATTTCAACATGTAGATACTAAAGATTGCAAAGTTAATATCGTAATATATTTTATTGGTAAGAAAATTCAACCAACTCTCATTGACGTAAAGTGCATTTTAAAATAACAAATATGGTGGTTACTTTTATAAAATATCAGTTACTGATATATTGACCAAAGTTGTCATTTCAAAATGTACTTTAAATTATTGATTTAAGGTTCAGTTTCTATTTAACAGTATATTAGATCAAATTATTAACTTTGCCATCTTTAATAGATACTACTGAAAACAGATGTCTCCCATAACATTGGGAACTATATAGGGAACAGTTATTAGAGTAACAGCTATAATGAATACAAAATTTGTAATTACATTCATTTGCATAGTAAAAAAACAAACTACACAATTATAATAAAATCCTTGGATTTATATCAGTTGCAACTGTAAACCAAGTATTATACATTAAAACCTACAAAATTGTTTGTTAAAAGCGTAACTACGGAGTGTCCTGCTGGTTTCCTCTCAGAAGGATTGACTTTCCAAAGTGTGATAGATTTGTTACCTATCTATCTATATATGACTGATGATTCAAAAAACCTTTTGAACCTACTTGTATAATGAATGTTTTGAATTATAAAAACTAATAAAATACTCTCTTTTTTGGCACAAGTATGTGGGACAAAATTGCCTAGTTCTCTCTAACCTAACTCATTTTTCTTCCTGGTAACCTAGCCATCTCTTTTTTATCGAAGTGTCAAGGAATTAAGCATAAAATGATGCTTACATTTTTAATTGATGTGTGATTAAAAGGGGTTAATTTTTCATCCCCGGTGTGAGGCAAATCATTCACGCAGCACAAGAGATAAATAGGGCATCCTCACCTGTGATTTGATAAATCTACAGATGAATGCCCTATTTTATGGTTTATAACATAATTATACTGTTTCTTATAAATATATTTCTCTTTCAGGGCATGTTCAACCCAGACGACCTGGTAGGCTAAAGTATATATTTATTGCATGACGTTTTTTTTGTTCTGGAAACAAACTGCTGTATTCATATATGATAATTGTAAATACATCCAACTTAACAAAAGAAAAACCTCTAACAATGTTACTCCATTTTAACTGAATTTGCAATTAATAGATATGTTTTTAGTGTGCTACAAAACTAAATTAGTATTAATACATTCCAACCAATCAGTATGTCAGCTGCATTAATGGGAGCATCATTTAATTATTTAATAAATTATATGAAACGAGTTATTCATTAATTAGTTATTTATGAAACATGTATAGATTGTTAAAGTTGTATTATAATATATCACAATATTTACTTGTGTTTTATTTTACCTAATTTTTTAAAGTGAAACTTTTTTCCATCGCCTCGATATTTTCGCTCATGTATCGCATGTCGTATTAAAGTCGGACGCATAATTCTCACTCGAAAGAGATTAAAAAGTTTCACTTCTTTTTGTGGTTATAAACCACACCTTTTTGATTTATCCTTTTAAAGGGAAAAGCATAGGTTTTGACATTATACAGCCTTTGTTTTTTCTTAAATTAACCTGTGTGAGCATGGTGTTTATAAAATGTGTGTGTTTTATATAAATTATCTTTCTGAAGTTAAAAAAGTAATATTATATTATTATTTAATCTGTGAATTTTCATGCAATGAACGAAAGTTAAGAAACCTATGCTTACTAGCTTTCTTTTTTTTTCAGTCAATGTTTGGCGCTGATAACTATTCAACATAGTGTCTTCTTTTTACTTCAATATTACTCGATAAGTCTATTTAATATGTAAATAAACCTATGTATGTAATAAAACTGTTCAGAGCTATTATTATATTTATTTATTTACATGTATATTAACGACTTACACAAATAATACTTATTTGCACACATATACAATATGATACAGTGCACACACACATTAAACATACAGATAATAACAATTATCCAATATTTGGTGATAATACATATAACTTATTAATACCCGTAGAGTGTGAGAAATATTTTGATTATTTTGAATTTATTTTAATAATTCAGTCATCGAATTCGGCGACGTCGTTTTCAGTCTTCTTGTGGCCGACCCAGTCCCATTTGGAGTAATGGAGCTTAGTTTTCTTGAATTTAGGATTCTTTGATGTGATTCTGACGAAGATACGGCGACCGAAGAGTGGCTGAAGTTGCCTGAAGTTATCCACAAGGGGTAGGTTCAAGTTGGACAGTAGACCTCGAAAGTTGTCCATCTAAAGTATAACAAAAATTAAATATAAATTATTTGAGTTTTAAAGGCGAAAAGGAGCAAAGAAATGGTAAAATTCGCATTAAAAAATGCAATTAGGTGACGACATAATTAAATAGTTAATAGAAGATAATATAAATCGTGTTAATTAACAATCCTGGGATGATATATTTAAAAAAATGCAATACAGTGGAGATGGCAACATTAATAATAGTTAAAAAATCAAACGTTGCTGAACTTCATTTAAATTTCATTCAAAACAGAATCCTCAGATGAAATATTTAAAAAATGCAATTACAATAGAGACAGCAACATTAATTATAATAAAATAATCAAATGTTGCTAAGCATGATTTAAATTTGATTTTAAAAATTATCTTTAAATGACATATTAAATAGATTAATATAGAGTTGGCAACATTAATAGTTGTACAAAAAAATGCTGCTTTTTGAATTTCATATTTAAACGAGGGCGGCAAAACAAATCCTTTTTGGCATTAAAAAGAACATTAAATCCGATCCGGTTTTAAATTTAGTTGGATTTTTTTGTTTTATGTATTTCGCTATCTTATTGAAAGTAAAAAAGTTTAAAAAATTATAAAAATGGTGGTTAACATCTGTATCTGTATATTGAAATCTTTCAATAATATACTCTGTGCGCTTATCATACACTCAGTCAGTATTTCGTTTCTTTTAAATAAAGTAACACAGAGTAATATATAAAGTTGCTTGGTTTTTGTAGTTATGTATTACACTGCATACCAATACTTGAGCAAAGTTTAATTCATATATTTTTAAACAGTTGACAAAAAGATTTCTACTAGGTATATATTTTTAACAAATAAATCCAATGTTTTTTAAACGAATTTGACGTTGCTTACCTGGAATACGGAGATGGGGAGGTAGTCAGAGAAAACTACCCACGTGACAGCTTCGGCGCAGGGAGGGGTGGTGAGGGAACCCTTGTAGGTATAGAATCGCTCAGTATCGAGACCGGAGAGGATTGAGGAGAGAGAGAAAGTATGCGGCAGTTGCATGCTGGTATTGTAATTCTCAATGGCGGACAAGTTCTTCACGATTGGAGTGAGCAGTTTAGCGTCGAATTCAACAACCTGTGAAATAATTATCGATTGACACATGGTGATCATGCATAGTGGAGCAACGTGGGTCTATGCTTTAATAATCCTCACTCCTACAAGCGAGGAGGCCTTGGCCCAGCTGTGGGAATTAATTGGGCTGCTACCTACCATACCATAGACGTTCATTATTTCAAACATGGCTAACCTAATTCGATCTTTAGAAAACCTGAAGTTTAGTCATTCTGCAGACTATATCACCTCATTTATAAATCTAAATCCTCGTTTTTTTATAATTAAATATTATGATGCTATTATAAGTACAATATTACGATTTTACAATGGACTCAATAAGTCATGGGCACCGAATTGTAATCATAAGTATCATTTGCGTAATCTGGCATTCTTACTTTATAACAATTTTCATCAATATCGGCTTAGCTGTTTTGAGTAATGAAAGGACATTTGCATTTGTGCATTTGCATGTTTAGGGATATAAATTCATCATATCACAACATTTAGTAAATGTTATATTGTCTGTAACTTCAATATTATACCATCTATCATGTCCTTTATACTAGTTAACCCGTGTAACTTCATCTGTGTCACATGGAGAAACAAATTTGATTACTATAAAAAAGGTTATAGTGAGTAAACCATGAAAGATAGACATATGCTTCCACGGACTTTTTTATAGAACATTATAAGAGGAAAAATTTTGTCATACATCTTTGTTGCGTAACTTTAATTTTTTATATAGCGCACGCATCGGAAGCTTTCTAAAGAAATAAATTCTAAGCAACAAATTTTGTTGATGCTCTACTCCTATTGATCGTGACGTCATGTCATGTAGCCAATGGGCAACCTCGATAAATTAGTTATCACTAAAATAACTAATAACACTAAAATAACGTTTCAACTATATAACTAGTAGTCCCTGGGATTAGCATTCACTGCAAAGCATGACTCATTGTCACGTTATGTCTAAATCGAGAGTGCAAGCGCGGAATAAGCGATAGAGAGGAGCGATCGGCCTAAACGTTCGGTTTGTGTTGATATCTCTCTTCCACTAGTAGAAGCGAGACAAGAACAACACACAAGCAAAACGTGAACTGTTTATAAAGTGAAGTGAAAAGTTAATTTGTTGTAATGTTTACGTGATCTGTCCTTTTACCTGGTAAAAGAAAGCGAGCACGCAGAGACCATCGGGATGCTGGAGAGCCTCAGCAAGACTTCTATATTTCTTGTTCCTGTGAATGATGTGCATTTCAAGGGGAAGTCGCATGTCGTTCAAGGTGTGCTCAGAACCTCGGTTGTTCTTGTCACCCCAGTGGAAGTGGAGGCCTTCGATTTCATATTCGTTGTCCAGTGGGCCGCCAAATATGTAGGGCAGACGGAAACCTTTCTTTTCCTCCTCTGAAGAGTACTTCGGGATAGTCAATGCCACTGTAATACCAATTTGATGTTAGTAACTCTGTTTTTAGTCCTTTATATAACCTTAGTTTTTAAAATTATCCTTTCATTTATCACTGTACCCTCAATAGTAGCAAAACAATTATCTTATCAACACTCAAATCCAAAATTTTACTGAAGGACACAGCTGAATCCAAAATATATATTTATATAGTAAAACTTCTTTATGCACGCTTGATTTGGAGAGTAAGCTGGCGAATGTGTGACGAGAGCGTTACAAAAAGTTAGATAGGATGAGGCGAACGGACGCAAAATAAAAAAAATGTATGCATATAGTTGTGGTTTAAAATACTCTTTTTTTTTAATTATGTCACTATTCTTAAATAACTGGATTAGATTAGAAATTCACACATTATTTATACTTTAACACAATATAGATACATTTGTAGAAGCCATTACGGTCTAGTGGTAAAAGACGTGGTTACTCGTACAGACAAGAAGAAGAAGAGAAGAACTGGGCAACCACTAAATTTCTCTTTATAAAGACGAAACTTACCTACTATATTGTTCTTTCCCATTCATAAATGTACTTTTCTGTTATGGAAAACATCGTGAGGAAACCTGTACATACCAGGAGTACTTCTCTGGGATGTGTAGCCTCTAAAAACCCTCCCTCGTATAAAAGAGCATGCTTGTGCCCCTGCAAAACAGCAGTAAAGCAGATTATATGTTACAACTGTTTCAATTACCTGAATGTCCGTTGTTTGTGGTAGTCAAGGGACCTGGTAATGGATTCTGGTACCCAATCAATTCCATAGCTGGTATGGAGATGGGGATAGCTTGACGTGCTGCTATCGCAATGGGAGATTGTTGTCTTCCACCGCAAGCTGGATGAAGTACTGCCCAACGACGCTGGTCAGATGCCCGATATCCCCAACCATAGACAATTGACACTACGAACCAAATGATAAAACTATTGACTTATCCAATATAGCAACTGCGTCTGCGTACACTTAATAGTGCCAGACGAAATGTAAGCTGTGCCTCTGCTTATTAAATCTTTGATATTTACTAAGATATCCATTTTAATGTTAATGTTAGGGACAGTTTTGATCTATATTAAATACTAGCAAAGACTTCGTGGCAATGGAAAGTCTACTTAGTCGGGCTTATTTTCTTAGATTGACATTTTTAAACTCATTATATCTTTTGAATGGACTATCTGATTTTAATAATTTAAAAAGTATTTTACAGGTATTGAATCGGCCTTTATTCAAGTATCATTAAAAAGATAATAGGTAATATAGAGGTATGAATAATATGGTCTGATTGTTATCTTCGCTTTTATTAACTTTTGAAATGTAAAAAGTAGTTATAGTGGTATAACTACAGTAGTTGCACATATTGTATCCTGGACTTTTTTGTAGATATCAATACGTTCTATAACAATGTAGAACATTTTTTTGTTCTATCATAAATAGTTTTTGCAGCGCAAATGAAAATAGACTTCTTATTTCACACCTTGGGTTACATTAATGCATTTTCTTTAGGGATCGCTAATTTTTTCAGAAAGTAATATATATGTATATATATATATATATATATGGCTTAGTGAAAATGCAGCTTTCTAACGGTGAAAAAATTTGTGAAATCCGTCCAGTAGTTTTTGTGTTAAGACATTAGAAACCAACGTACAAAGACACAAAGGTTTCCTCTTTATAATATCAGTTTAGATACAACATATGTAACATATCTAATTGGATAAGTAATAATACTGTATTGTATAATAAAGGAGATGAGAGCGTTGAGAAGTATGAGTGGATTGAAACTGAGTGACAGAGTAAGAAATAGTGTGACAAGAGAACGTTGTGGTTTAAAAGAAGACGTAGAGACTAAAATTGAGAAAGGTATGCTTAGATGGTTTGGGCATGTAGAGAGAATGAAAGGAGACTGACTATAATGAGAGTGAACGGGAAAGTTGGAAGGGGAAGACCAAGGCGAACGTTCCTGGACCAAATCCAGGACATTTTAAATAAGGGTCAGGTCAAGAGTACTCTAAACCGACGAACTTGTATGAAAGGTTTAATGAGAATGAAAGAAGCGAAGGAGATATGCAAGGATCGTGGCAAGTGGAAGGATGTTGTCTCTGCCTACTCCGAAGGGAATGAAGCGTGATGCTATGTGTATGTATAAAATAAATGGTAATGGTATGGTAAATAACACATTTTTTTGACATGATTAGGAACGAAAATAGCAACGACCGAAGCCTCCCGCTAATACTGAAACTGTTAGACCACCAAAAAGTGATTCAATGTTGCCTCACTATCGTAAAGGCCTGTGTAATTACTTCGTTAGCTGAAGTCCTGGGTTTGGCTCCTGGTAAGACAAATTCATTTTGTAATTTGTCGTAGTCTGTACTGATGTTAGACTTTGGCAGTGGCTAGATATTAGCAAACGATTGCTTAACGTTACGATACTATATTGAAAACATTAATCCCTTCTTACCATGTTTTGTTTTTTGCTAACAGGTTAGAACTTGATGGTAAGTGATGATACAATCTAAAATGGAAGCGCTAATGGAAAAGCTGCTAAGAAGTAATTTGCCTCTTATGGTTTCTACTCAGCGTCGTATCAGAACACAAATATATTGCTTGGTGGTACGTCTTTGCTGCTTAGACAATTAGACTTTATTTAAAAAGTCGTCGTCGTCGTCGCTTCGACCGATGGACGTCCACTGCTGGACATAAGTCTCACGTAATGACGTCCTCAAGGCCCGATCTCCAGCTCTCTAGCTCCAGCGGCTACCGGCGATCCTCTTTATATCATCGGTCCACCTTGTGTTGGGCATGTCTACACTGCGCCGTCCGGTGCGGGGTCGCCACTCCAGCACCTTCGGTCCCCAACGTCCATCGGTCCTTCGGACTATGTGCCCCGCCCATTGCCACTTCAGTTGGTTCTAATACGGATCTCTTCATTTCTGATTCGATCGCGTAGAGAAACTCCGAGAATAGCCCTCTCCATCGCACGCTCAGTGACTTTGAGCTTCCGCATGAGGTCCATAGTCAGCAACCAATTTAAAATAATTTCCTCTAAATCAGTACAATCAAATGAGATCACAGACAACCTGTTACTAGCAAAATGCCATATAATTCCCTTATCCATTGGCTATCTTTGTTTAATCATCACGAAATTTTAATCAAATGATAATATGCTTTATTATAATAATATAAATCGTATAACAATGGTGAATGTTATCAAAACAAAGTGCGGTCAACAAACAAAGTGTTACTACATCTTTCATTGAAATATAAAATGCTCCCGTTACAATGTCACAGGGAAATTAGCATTAACACGCTTTTCCTTGTAAATATTACGATATATTTTCATTTACCTCAACACTTTGCATATTTTTTAATTTATGATAGATATGGCAAAGGGGTTCCCGTGCCGGAAAAGTTTTTTTTAATTATGATAAATGGCAAAGTCATTACTGTAATGTATCGTAATTTTTTTATTCATAACGATTAAGGCAAATACATTCCCATGCCATTGAAGTATATTTTATTGTGATAAATATGGCAAAGGAATTACCGTACCGTTAGCATTTTATATTATGTCAAATGTGGAAAAGGCATTACCGCAGCGTCAGACTATTTTTTTTTAAATTGCAATAACTACGGAGAAGGTATGAATGTACCCAACTGTCAAAAGTTTTTTTTCATTATGATAGATATGGCAAAGGCAGTACCGTTGGTTCTTTTTTAATGATGTTAAACGAGAAAAGTTAGACAGAAAAGTTTTAGTCTACTAAGTCGGACTATATATTAAAACGGCCTTTATTAAAATATCATTTAATAAGATAAGGATTAATATAGAGGTATGAATAATATGGTTTCATTATTGTCGGCACTTTTATTAACTTTTAAAATGTAAAAAAGTAGTTATAGTGGCATAACTACAGTAGTTGGACATGTGACATGGCGGACTTTTTTTGTAGATAATAATACCTTTTATAATATTGTAGAACATTTTTTGTTCTATCATCAATAGTTTCCGCAACGCAAGCGATGACCAATTTTTTAACACCTTGGGATATATTGTAATGGTCAAAAAATCGTATAAATCGGTACAGTAATTTTAGCATCGAAACATTACAAACACACATACATACTAAAATGTTTCCTCTTTACAATATTAGTTTTAATATCGACGGCGAAGGCTTTGCCGTACCAAAAGTTTTCTTTAATTTTGTTAAATGTGGAAAAGGCATTACCATAAATTAAATGCTATTTGTTAGCGTCGCTAAAACTAAAGGAAGACTGGACTGATTTGGTTCTATTTTATTTTAAATTATTTGTGGGAGTCCAGGGAAAGTTTAAAAGGGGCGTAAATATGAAAAAAATGCCTGGAATATAGTAAAAACAACAATTTCGCTTTCCCTTAAAATTTATTACTACACGACAAACATTTGGTGTAGGTCCTGTCATTCAAATTAAATCAAATTTAGAAGAATGTATGTTTTTTTTTAAATTGTTGTTTTTGACATGTGACATTGACAACCACCAATTTCTGGTTGCAACTACATGCAGTTTGGCGGGAATCTGTACGAAAGCTTGTAGGCATTATAAACTTTTATAAAAAAGATTTTTATTGAATAAAGATTAACAAAGTCTATTTATACACTATGGCTTTTAAATTCACTATACGAATGCTTCACGCTATGCATTTTATTGTTGTCCAATTGTCAGATTGGCCACAAATCAATAGCTCGTTAGAATTAAAAGATATTCAAATAACTTACGTGTCCTGATTAGAAACTGGTGATTGTGTTCTGTTAAGAGCATATAACAAAAATAATAAATCTATGCGCCGCCTATTAAATATTCCCGACGCGGACCAAGGGTATTGTAGAAGACATCATTATGCAAAGCTTTAACAAAATTATGCATGTAACGAGTTATGGCACTTTTTTTACGATGTCGCAAAGATATTAATCAATCTGTCGTTTGTGTTATGAAGTGCTAGCTTTTGCAGGCGACTTCGCTCGCTTTAGATATTGCCATTAAAGTTACTTTCGTTGTATTTAAACCTATTTATATAAAAATGGTATGTCACGGATTTGTAATATGAAGGAGAAGGTTCGTATGAAAAAAAATTAACAAAGTTACGTAGAACATCTGCAATTTTAAGTAAACTTTTTAAATGTGACCTCCTTAGTGATTTTGACAATATAAACTTTTTTAAGTAACCTTATGTTGTTTGATATAATTGTCAGCGATTGACGATTACGCATTATTACTCTGTATATGTGTAATGTATTTTTTTTATAGGTTCGAAGTATTTATTCTCTGTCTTCGCAATTTTCGTAAAAAGAAGAGAAGATAAAGTTTTTGCTTCATTACAGCTCCCCTAATAGGTTATTTGGCCAGTGAAAACGTAAGTCAATTTTTCTCCAGATTTCCATCTATCTCTAGACCAAAATTCATCAGAATCGATTCAGTAGTTTAGGCTTGAAAGCATAACAAACAAACACTCTCGCATGTATAACAACAGTTATACTTTAAAACAGGCTGTTGATTTCCTCACGCGTACTCCAGAATATGATTTCGTAACATTAATTATAATTGATAATTAAATGCACTCCAATGAATTATTTGAATGTATGAATAATTCACTGTATATTTTATTACAATTATCACGCTCGCTTTTATAAAGCACTAATTTTGTCATATCTTTTTCTGAACTATTGTCAGAGTTTCCTAATTTTAGAGATAGAGGCAGAAGTTATCCACCAGTTGACTTTATTTAGAAGAAACTGTCAAGAAACGCCATAGTTACTCTTTTTTATACGTTCAGATTGTGTGACATAGATCCTTCGTATATTCTTGAGTTTAAATCTTGATACTAGAATCAATTAATAAAAATGCTGAATGATAATTGGGGAATATATCAAATTCAGTAACAAATGTGGTCAAAACTTAAATGGAACAAAAATAATTCCTAATCAAAAAAAGATTGCCTTTACGCCTAGATTAACTGCCTCTGACTGCCTCATTGGTCTAGTGGTTAGCTACAGACATTAGGTCCTGGGTTCGAGTCCCGGGTCGGGCCAATTCAAAAATCAATATTGAGTTTTCTATTAAGATTTTCTCAAAATTTGCCCGAAGTTGGGCAGTTGGCGGTGTGATCCACTCCCGTGCCTCGGAGAGCACGTTAAGCCGTCGGTCCTGCGCCCGATCTCTCTCTCCGGTAGTTTCGGATTCCCGTCACATCGGAATATGAGAGTGAAGGAATAGAGAGTGCACTTGTGTACTATACCTGCCAATCCGCAGTGGAGCAGCGTGGTGGGTCTATGCTCTAAAAACCCTCGCTCCTCGGAGTGAGGAGGCCTGTGCCCAGCAGTGGGACGTTAAAGGGCTGCTACTTGCTTTTACTGTTTTTTTTACGCCTAGATTTCCGTCAAATATTATAATTGCGATCAGAAATTGTTTGTTGTCAATGACAAATGTCAAAAACAAATGAAAAAAAAAAACAAAAGTATTCTTTTAAATTTAATTTGATTTCTGAACGATGGAACGAACACCAAATATTTGACAGGTAGGAATAATTTCTAAGGGAAAGCGAAATTGTTGTTTTTACTATATGCCACGCATTTTTTTTTATTTTTACCCATCTTTTAAACTTCGACAAATAATTAAAAACCAAAATTAGCTAAATCAGTCGAGCCATTTTAGTTTTTTAGCGAGACTAATGAACAACAATTGATTTATATATATAGGTTTGTCTTTATTGTTTATAGTTAGTGCTTGATTGTATTCTCATCTGATGGCTAGTGATGATACAGTCTAAGATGGAAAGCACGTCAACCTGATAAGAGGTAATTTATTGCTTAATGGAACATCTTCATTAGCAGATGCCTCCCACCAGTCGCAGCCAAATTAGAAAACGCAAATACACAGGGTATTTAATTTATTAAATTACAAAAGGTTTAGGTTTCATGAAACCCCTAATTTCTATTATTTAGTACGGAAGCTCTTTGAATAGCAGTTACACATTTAAGGAGCGTGAAATAACGTCCTACGTACAAGTATGTAATCACACGTTTCGTCGTTTATGAATATATTTAAAATATTACAGGTCTTTCTGATGATACCTAAATTACGTTTAAACCACAGCACAATTTTTATATTTAAATAAAGGATACCATAGATATAGAAAGAGTATTTTTAATTACGAAAACAAAATTTGAAGTAGGTTATTTTCAAATCGAGTTATTTTCTAATAACTATTAATGTGGGAAATCTATGTGAAGTGATATTCAGAAACTTAGCAATACAAAAGAAGACATAAAGAAGATTTAAACAGCGAAAAATAGGGAATGGATTCAAGGAGTTCTTCAGTACCTCTTCACTATGCACCAAACCTTATGACATTTAATTTTTGATGAGATACACCAATTTTAAATTTTCAGTGTACGTGTTGTGGCACACACATGCCTGTACACACCCCAAAATCCTATCGGGATTCTGGTAATCTGTGGCATGCCAGAATACCCACTAGAACCCAGCGATAACCTTATCCTTTAGTGGTGGAAGAGACGCAAATGAACTTTTTCTTATCTTGAATGAGAAGTTCTATCGATACTCGTAGTAAATTAAGAACTACTTCTTTAAACTTTAGAGTTAAATGGACTTTTTTGCGCCTCCGAATATGTAACAGAAGTTATTTATGTATGGGTTACATTTCTATTTAGTAAAATGAATTGTAATCCTGTACTTTATTGGTCTAATGGTTAGCATGTTTGACCACATGAGGTCCTGGGTTTGGACTAATTCAAAAATGGATACAGTGTTTTCAATTAAGATTTTCTCAATGTTTCCCTAAATTGGAAAGTCAGCGGTGTGCTCTAACCCTGTGCCGGATTCCCGTCACATCGGATTATGAGAGTGCAGAAATAGAGAGTACACTCGTGTACTATGCCTGCTAATCCGCAGTGGAGCATCGTGGCGGGTCTATTGTCTAATAACCCAGTAGTGGGACGTTAATGGGCTGCTTCTTACCTTACCTTTACTGGACTGTAATTTCAGCTGATATAAAGTAATGATATAATCTAAGATCACGCTAATCTGGTAGCAGTAGTTGCTACTACTGCTACCCCATTAACATCCCACAGCTGAATAAAGGCCTCCTCGCTCATAAGAGGGTTTTTACCACCGTGCTGCTTCACTGTGGGCTGGCAGGTAAGAGGTAATTTAGCTCTTAATAATATCGTCCCGGTACGCAAATGTTAATAGGCGGCATATCTTTGCTGTTAGGTTCCAGAAACAAATTAGAAAACTGATTTTCTTATATTGTAATGAGTCTTAGTACAGGACGAGAAGGAACCCTCGTAACTTTAGATTGTAAGTTCTTTAATGTCACCATCAGTCGTACACAGGTATTTGATATATTTCAAAAGTCTACTTGAATTAAGGCTTTTTGAATATATTTGTCCTACTTTATTTGGCCTTTATGAATAGCCAGATGGTGTCTCAAAAGGCAAGGCTGGCTGTGCATGGAGGAGTGTTGGTTGGTGTAGTATGGTAATGCAAGTTCGGTAAAGCAGAAAAAGCACAAAAGTAAAATAAATGCATTAGAGATAAGAGCGTTGAAACTGAGTGAGAAATAATGTGATAAGAGAACGTGACTAAATTTGATACACCACAGGCACGTAGAGAGAATGAATGAAAAGAGACTGACAAAAAGGATTTATGAGTCAAGAGTTAATGGGAAGGTTGGAAGGGGAAGACCAAGGTGAACGTTGCTGGACCAAATCCAGGACATTTTAAATAAGGGCCAGGATAAGAGTGGTCTAAACCGAACGTATATGAAAGGCTTAATGAGAATGAAAGAAGCGAAGGAGATACGCAAGGATTGTGGCAAGTGGAAGGACGTGGTCTCTGTCTAGCCCTATGGGAATGAGGCGTGATGCTATGTTTGTCCTACCGGAACCTAGCATCTCTGCTAGCACAGCGAATCCTCGAACCATTGTGCCAACGAGACCCTCAATTAGGTAACACATAGCATTTGCATACAAATATAACATCGGTAGCAAATTATCTATGATAAGTGCATTGAAATGAAAATGACAAACAATTTCGGCCTCCCTTGGATTACCTAACCTGGTTTTGAGGTCAGCCGTGCCATTTGTATATTTGGCTAATTTTCACGCTCAATATGTTTAAAGCCTTTTTAGTAACTAAGGGGAACAAATCAACGAATGGTTTAACACCTCGCGATAATTGGTTCCCGCCATTGTGAGTTAATTTTTAAACAGCAAGGCCTACGCTTGCCTTTCATCTCGCCAAGTCATTATAACAAACGCATCTACCGTTTCAAAGTTAATCTCTTTTAGAAATCGTTATCAGGGATGAAATAAAGCATCTGCATTGGTTTAAACAGCACTATAATCTGGTAAGAGGCAATTTTCCTCTTATTGTTTCTACACACCATTGTAACGGGACACAAACGTCTTGCTCTCATTAGAAAATGTGATTTTCTAAATGTGCCCTACTGGGGATTGAACCCGGGACCTCAGCGAGGACGACAAATTCACCTAAAACTTTTAATAACTTATTCTTATTTGAGATATAATTGGTAAACTAATTATGACTATTTAAGAAATAAACAAATTTGATTATGAAGGCCTCGCAAGTGCCGTGGAGCGACTAATCGCTTTGCTAGTAGAGGTCCCAGGTTTGATTCGCGTTAGGACGAATTAAGGAAATTGTGTTTTGTACCGCCAAACAAAGAGTTGTCAATTGTCTTCTGGTACGATGCCGTATAGAAACCATAAGAGGTAAATCGCTTCTCAACAGAACGCGCTTCCATCTTGGACTGTATTATCACTTACCATCAGGTGTGCTCATAGTCAAGCGCTGTTCTGTCAGGAATAAAAAAAGTTGTCCTAGTGCTTATTAAAGTAAAACTTCTTTAAGGGAGTAAGCTTTTGAATGCGTGAGAAAAGCGTTACGAAAAGTGTGATCTTATGATGCGAACAGAAGTTGAAAAGGGAATATGACTAAGTGACGATAGAAATATAGTAATGTGACGTCTTCTCTTTGGTGGAAAAAGTAAAACTGGAGTTCATGAATTATCAATCGTTAATAAAATATTATTCATCAACTCCATTTCAAAATCAAGTTTTTCTACGTGCAGTGGGCAATATTTGATTTTAATACAGTTTTTTACAAATACTAATTCATTCATTCAATTTATTTTGCGAAAAATGGTCTTAATTCTCAGTAACAGATCTAAAGGTATGTAGTGAGTGCAAGAGTGGAATCGATTTTATTTATTTACAAATATATTCTGTTAGATTCTTTAATTGGTTGAAACTCAAATTTGAAATTCTAGACCACGAAATTCGTTGAAACTATATTAACAAATATAATTGTAGTGTTTATGGTGTATAATAATTATCTTACGGATACTGTGGTGGCCTTCCTCAGAAGAGATGATACAATAAGTTATCTTATTGCCTTTCTAACACAAACTTAGTCACTACTTAGGTAGGTAAAGATACATCTATATCAATACATGAAGCAAAAACTTTATACAGCTTTTTACGAAAATTACGAGGACGGAGGAATGTTAAATTTCTTGCACACATAGTTTAAGGAGTGCACAATAATACATAAAAAAATACATTGAATCTATAAAAAAAACATTAGACACACTACCATGCACATATAAAGAGTATATATGCGAATTTGACAATCGCTGACAAATATGTCAAATGCAATGAGGTTACATTAAAAAAGTTTATATTGTCAAAAACACTAAAGAGGTTACATTAGAAAAGTTAATATGGTCGCTGTTTTCTTAAAATTTCTGATTAATGTTTTTCATTCATAGGGACCTTCTCGTTACCATATCAAACATAACAACTAAAGAATTATCGCAATCGGTCCAGCTGTGCACGTGAGATACCTCGACATAGGGAAATAGAGCCTCACATTTATATAAATAAATTATTGCAACAACTTTTTTGAGTAAAGTATTTGATACTAGAATTATGTTCAAACTTATTATTTATATTAATTATGGTCGAATTTCGACCACAGGACGACCATTAGTTTATATAGATACAGCTACATCATTTGTGAAGTATTTATAAATTAAAAAAGAAATTTTGCGCTAGTTATTATAGACATGATTGTTTTGTCGGATGTTTTCGCGATCCGATATGTACGAAAGGAAGACTCCACGTGCTTCACATGTCTTTCTCACCCGTACGTGCTTTGTTCACGTCTAAAATCGGCTAACACGCAAACGTTTAATAACATAGGTACAGATCGAATTTTATTAACCTTCGTCGTAATCTGATTTCATGCACCAATTAAATATGATTTGTTTAATCAATAAAAGAAACAGTCTGTTATTTTATTTTATTATATTAATTGAAATATAATCTTGATATTTTTTTGCAATTAATAAAATAATGATATTATCTTTATATATTCATTTAATAGGATTCTAATGGCATAGCAATAAAACCTATAGCAGCATAACCTTTTTACTATTAAATGACAATTAAGTTTAGATAAAGTTAAAATATAAAAAATATATTTCAATGATTACAATTAATTTTGTATTATTTTCAAACAATTACGTTTTAATCTTTATTAAATTAATTTAAAGCAAAATCATTACTTTTTTCAAATTAGGTTTTTTTTCGGTTTAACTTATTATAAATATAATCTATGAACTCACCGTTTACCGCCAAAATGGCGATGACAGATAATATGCTTGGATTCATTTTAAAACTTTTTTTTATTAAATAATGAATAGAACACTTGATGCTTCCTTCCTCGCAGCTCGCGGTTTATATACTACACATCAACATCTTGGGCATTGCGATTTCAATGGTCTAACACGTCACTGACGTGAGAACAAACCCTTTAATGTACACGTTTATAAGCTGCATTAACGTTGGTACTTTTAATTTTTTTTTAATATAAATAGACGGAATTAATGTAAATAATCATGGAATACAGAGATTCAAGAATTTTTACACATGTTTAAGACTGAAGATGGTTCAAAAATCATTTGTCGAGTCGAGCATACGTATTTTTGATAAGATATTGAAATAAGTTTTGGATTTGCCTCCATATATTTTTATGAAATACAAAGCCATATTATGGTTTTGAAGATTATTGAAGCGATAAAAATGTTTGTACTTGATTCCAGTTGTACAAATTATAAACTACAAAACCACATTAAAAGTGTTACTGTTGCGTATCTTGCCGGTTTCTTCTCAGTGGAATCCATTTTCCGAATCGGTGGAATTTTTTTTCCAACGCACCGACTACTGACGATTCAAAAATGTTTTTTTAGCCTACTTGAACAAAAATTATTTTGATGTTTGACGCGGCTTTATGCTCAAAAATCTTTGCCTATCCTGTAAAAGGCATAAATAAAAAAAAACATAATATGTTTATTTTCTTAAGCTTCATAGGCATAAGAAAACACAAAATTATATAATTTTAAACGACATTACATGTTACTATAATTATGTCATTACATTCGAAATAAATTTCGTTAAATAAAAAATACATTTATTTACAGACAAAATATTAAATAATAGTTCACTTTATACTTAATCTTACATTGACAAGTACATTTTGTGCTTTAATTTTCTATTTTGTAATTGCGTAATAGGGGGTCTAAGTTAATTCTGTTCATATGGCAACAGCTAGAAATAATATAACGTTCTTTAATTACACCGAACGAGACTAATGAAAGATTTCATCAGAACTTTGAATTTATTAAGAGTGATCGGTCCCAATTCAAACGAGTACCTATTACCTACCATGTTATATTTAAATCATACTTGTCATATGTATAAGCGTAACAAATAAGCACTATTTTTATCGTTGGGAAATGCTTTTACGCACTGAGTGTGGGACTCACTGGCTGTGCCAGAATGCCCACTAAAACCCAGCGGCACCCTCGTCAACCTTTGATGACATCGTCAGAGGTCCGTTTGCACATTCTCTCTGACAAGCCCAGTTGCGGCCGGTTCAAAGTGGAGCTAAAAGACGTTCGTAACACCGCCTCCTTCCTCCCGGCCTCCTCCTTCGGAGAAGAGGGCCATCTGGTGCTCTTTCTCTCTCTCTCTCTCTCTCCATCACCTCCTTCAACGAAATGATAGCCTCGCGGGAGGAGGCAACTACACCAGGCCGCTTCACTGCTAAACATGTGCCCAAGCTGGACATTCCGCCAATGAGTGGGCTGCCGTATCAACAGCTGCACCACACTGATGGCAAATACGACACAGTGGGCGAAATTCGACTATAATTAAATAAATTATAAGTTTGAACACTATTATCACAGGCTATAATCGAAAAAGTTGTGTCAATAATCTATTTACATAAAAATGAGTCCCTGATTTACCTATGTCGCGGCATCACGCGTGCACGGCTGGACCGATTTCGATAATTCTTTTCTTGCTCTGTTTTTTATAGTCAGGAGTCAGGAGTTTTATAGTCAAGGTCCGAACGAAAGATAAACATTAATAAAAATGCGTAGGACATCAGAAATTTTGCAAAAACTTAGCTATTTATTAACTTTTCTAATGTTATCTCCTTAGTGCTTTTGACAATATAAACTTTTTCAATGTAACCTCATTGCGTTTGACATTATTGTCAGTGATTGTCAAATACGCACATATAATCTTTATATGTGCATGGTAGTATGTGTATAATGTGTTGTTGATTTAATGTATTTGTTAAGCATATTTTTGGTGACAGATTAGCGCTTGACTGATCTCACCTGATGGTAAGTGATGATACAGTCTAAGATAGAAGTGCGCTAATCAGATAAGAGGCGATATATCTGTTATGGTTTCTACATAACATCGTACCGGAACACAAACCTCTTTTGGCGGTACGTCTTTGCTGGTAGGGTGGTAACTAACCGCGGCCGAAGCCTTCCACCAGGCCAGACTCAGACAATTGAGATAATACGATTTTCTAATTTCTTCCTACGGGGAATCGAACCCGGGACCTATGCCAGCGAGGCCGTCATACTTCGGATTAGCAGGTTACATAATCCATAATTTTCCTTCATCGATAAGCACAATGATACTATTTTAAAAAGGGAACTCAGAGATCCCTGCTTTCAATTCGTACAACTAACAAGAAACCTGTCTATCCTTTAGGCTATAGACTATAAAAAACTAAAGCTACAGTATTTAATTTGCCCTGGTCTTAAGTACCGCATACACATGAACAATCGCTCATTGCCGATATCTCGTTAAAGGGTTAAGCGTTAGCCCAATGGGCTAACTGAACAAAAGATGATAACATAACACCGAGATGATATAAATTATTAGGCTAGCAGTCAAAACACTCTATTGATTAGAACCATAATAAATAATATAATGATGGTATCAGAATAATAATAGACGACGTCAAATGTAATCGTCTTTAGGAAGAGATGTCTTTATATTTTCCTATCCATTTTATTGATAGGAAAACACAAATTTCTAGTGGTGTCGTGTTTATTTTGACTGTAATCTCACCTGGTGAGTGATGATTTGTCTAAGATGAAAGCACGCTGTCCTGGTAAGAGGTAATGTAGTGTTTATGGTTTCTAAACAGCGCTGTACCGAAACGCTTTATTGCTTGGTAACTAGCCATAGCCGAAGCCTCCCAGCACACCAAAATACAATTTCCTAAATTGGCCATTGGACCATTACCTGGCGAGGCAATCGCATGGATGTAACAGGATTAATTAGATGATAAAAACATTTGACAATGGATAAATTAGTCTAAGTAGAATAAAACACTCGTAACTTGAAATCCGATTCTAATTGAACTGAGTTTATTGTAGTTTCTTCTCAGTAAATAGATGCGTAACCCTTGTGACTTTAAATTTTAAAGTTGCTCTTCAAAATGGCCTTATAGGTTCTCCTGATATTTTAGAACCTTAAGGTTTTTGCAGTGCTTTTTTATGCAAATTCGCTTGCATCTTTTAATTTTTACTGTGGCTCGCTCAGGTAGTCGCTTCTCCAATTACAAAACTTTTACTTTGGCATTTTGTGGCACGAATTTACCTAAACATTACCACTAAACTATTTAACATTAATAGGATAAATTCTATGTTAATCAAATTTGGAAAACGATTGTGATATTTTTTCTGGTTCAGTGGCCTTATTTAGATATTCCCTTAAAAGTGAGTTACTTTAGTATTGCCTCCTATCCTTTTTTATCCTTTAGTTTTTTTTGTTTTATGGTTTTCATTTTATTAACCTTTTTTAACATTCCTTATAGTATTATAGATTTTCTTTAGTTTTAGTTCATTCTTATGGTTTAAGCAAGCCGTGTTCGTTTCTAGAAGGTAAATTATATCAAGCTCAACGGAATTGAAACATACTTTTAACAGATTTCACCCGTTTAACGCATCGTATAAAAAAATCAACGCTAGAAAGCAAACACGTAGTAACCTTCAAATAAATAACATTATAATTTCCGTATTTATAGTGTAAAATTATTCTTTATTCAAAGGTTCACAGGCACATTTGAATCGTCAGTAGTCTGTCCGGGCCGGAAAGTTGATTCTGCTTAGAAGCAACCCGCTAGAAACTCAACAGTTACTCTTTTGAATATAGTTTTGTTTGTCACAATGTGTAAAGTTTCTGTGTGCCACTGGGCCCGTAGACAAGTCACTTTCGAAGATTGCTAACGCTTAAAAAATGTATGGGAATGACGTTTCATATCGTTCGAAGATTGCTAACACTTAAAAAATTTTTTAAGCGTTAGCAATCTTCGAAAGTGACTTGTCTGCGGACCCTGGAATCATGTCCAAATATTTTTATCGCGTAAATTATCTTCAACATTATAACATGCCTTTTCCAATACGAAGTTTTTGACGTATTGCTTAACATTATACAAATTTTATTTGAGTATTTAATTGAATATCGGTAACCTCAACATGACAAATGTATGTGTATTAAAAGTCTGGTATTAGTCGCAAAGGAAATTGACTTTAGCAATATTATCCTCAAATTTTGTTAGAACAATACCCTGTGGCCTATAATTATATTATATAATAATAACTGCCTCATTGGTCTAGTGGTTAGCATGTTCGACTAAAGACATGAGGTCCTGGGTTCGAGTCCCGGGTCGGGCCAATTCAAATATCAATATTGACTTTTCTATTAAGATTTTCTCAATATTTGCCCGAAGTTGGGAAGTTGGTGGTGTGATCCATCCACGTGCCTCGGAGAGCACGTTAAGCCGTCGGTCCTGCGCCTGCTCTCTCTCCGGTCGTGTCGGATTCCCGTCACATCGGACTATAAGAGGGAAGGAATAGAGAGTGCACTTGTGTACTATGTCTGCCAATCCGCAGTCGAGCAGCGTGGTGGGTCTATGCTCTAAAAACCCTTGCTCCTCGGAGTGAGGAGGCCTGTGCCCAGCAGTGGAACGTTAATGGACTGCTACATACATGCATACATACAATATCCTGCGGGTTTGCGTCGATATCATCATCGGTCATGCTTTGGGAATATATGATGATTACAATATTTGACGATTCCAAAAGGCTGTAATGGCTTTATTTATTTTTTATTTAGCGTAAGGTATAGATAAAGAGTAAAGTACAGATAAAGAATACATTAACTATAGATTGCATAATGTCGAGTATTAATTTCAAAACGCGTGACCTCGACAATACTTTTAAAAACTACTGGACCAATTTAAAAATGTTTTCACCATTAGATAGCTGTATTTTCACTGAGCTATAAATGTTATATTAATTTCGCAAAAAATAGGGATCCTCAAGAAAAATATATTAATGTAACCCAAGTTGTGAAAAAATTGTCACATTAAATGTGTTATCGCGTGCGCTGCGGAAACTATTGATGATAGAATAAAAAAATGTTCTACAATATTATAGAAGGTATTAATATCTACAAAAAAATCCAGGACACCATATGTCCAACTACTGTAGTTATGCCACTTTAACTACTTTTTTACAGTTTAAAAGTGAATAAAACTGCTGACAATAATCAAACCATATTATTCATACCTCTGTATTAATCTTTATCCTATTAAATGATTTTTTATTAAAGGTCGTTTCAATACCTCAATAATACTTTTAAAATGATTAAAATCGGACATTCCGTTCAAAAGATATAGCGAATTTAAAAATCTCAATCTAAAGAAACTAATGTATTCCGAGTTGACGACGAGATGTTTGACGGCCTCGCTGGCGCAGTGGTGCGAGTATTCGCTTTGCTAGCAGAGGTCCCGGGTTCGATCCCCGGTAGGACGAATTTAGGAAATTTTATTTTCTAATTTGTCTGATACTGGACTGGTGGGAGGATTCGGCCGTGGCTAGTTACCACCCTACCAGCAAAAACGTACCGCCAAACAAAGAGATTTGTGTTCCGGTACGATGCTGTGTAGAAACCATAAGGGGTATATCGCCTCTTAACAGATTAGCGCGCTTCCATCTTAGACTGTATCATCACTTACCATCAGGTGAGATCACAGTCAAGCGCTAATCTGTCAGCAATAAAAAAAAAA